>PYXC01001038.1:1105000-1258069 GCA_015244755.2 Tenualosa ilisha
TATACTATTAATTTCATACAAAATTAGTCAATGGCAGAAATAACTGTTTGGAAATGTTGGTTAAAATCTCTGTGGGTGGTGAGGAGTAAGTAAGAGCTTACTGGAAGGCAGCCTTCACCAAACAAACAGCAGAGGGAGCCGTAGAGCACCTGCTATGTGTGTTTGGTGGCGATAACAATACAAGTCTCAGAGGAATCAGCACACCCACAATGGACTGCAGCAGTACACTCTCTGGACAGCGAGAGGCAGTGTGCCGTTGTGTGGAAGCAGTGGGCTGTCACTGTGTGTGTGTGTAAGAGAGAGAAGGAGAATGAAAGGCGATACGACCGATGGAAAATGTGCAGAGCTGGAAAGCCCTCGGCTGGCGACTCTGACCTTTGCCATTCAACAGCTAAGAGAGGGCAGACACTGTGCACTCCCTCACACAGACACAAGCCTACGCATACATAGATACAGACTACAAACTCCTGCTGTAAACCAAGATTTGAAGGTGTTCAATACAGAGACAATGACACACATAAGCTAAAAACACCAGGAGACAAACAGACAAGCCTAGCATCCAAAGGTCTGGGGCCTTTCGGCCTGTGATCCTCAAACCTGGAAAACGACTGACCAATGGACACCACAAATGTTTAACTGAAAGTTTAAGGTTCAGTAATTGATTGCTTGTTGAGGCAATGTCTGGGACACTCCAGTGCACTCCTTTTGAACTAAGCAGGCCAAAGCCATCTTGAAGACCATCTGTAAGCCTACTGGTTGAAGTTATTTAAGATATTCTTCACTGCACACCATCATTCACTTTCTATAATTCATCTCAAGAGAGCAGTGATTCTGAAAAACAGCACCAGGCCAAGAGGCTTGCTAGAGGTTCGAAGGTGAGAGTGTTGGAAGCGAACACGAGAAGTTAGGGGGTGATGCTTAGCGTTGGGCTGTATTTGAAACCTGGCCGGGTGAGAACGCTCACACACATACACACACACACACTTCCACCTTGGCCAGCTTCCTCTCCACAGTAGCCTGATGAGGTAAAAGCGTGTGTGGCCACCTGATCCCCTCCACCGGATCTCTAGTCAAGTTCCTCACTCACAGCAGCTGGCATGGGGGATCATCAAGAGCCCGTCACTCCCAACACGGGAGAGGGAGGGAGGGAGAGGGAGAGGGAGAGGGAGAGGGAGAGGGAGAGGGAGAGGGAGAGCGCAATTGAAAGACTGCTAAACCTGTGTGAATATGATCAACAGAAGTACAAAACCAACCGGCACTAAAGCACAGGAACAACAAATTCACTTCACTATTATTTTGAACAGTTTTCGACTGCTCAGGAAATCACCCACATGAGAAAGGGCCCGAGGCTAAATGACTAGTCTAGTGGAGCATTACGTCAAGACACTCCCACATGGCAAAGCAATCCTCTGTTGTAGGCCGAGAGGCTGAGAGAGCCCCGCATAGTGAACATAGTTTTGTCTAATCAATCACTCAGATATTTCAGTGCTGATGGGCCTGGACAACAACTATTCAACGACTGACGGAGAATGTAAATTAATTCAACAACACAATTAATAACGCAATTCACTTGAACGGGTCAGAACAAGGTGACAGATTAGCTGACTGTTTTTCTCTCTCTCGGAGCTGCCAGAACATGCCAGCACCTTGCCGAATTCCACTGAATTTGGGTAGAGCCTGTACTGCTGATTGTTTTAATTTCCTCATTCCTGCTGAACGGGTAACTGACTTCCGCCCTTCGGTTGTATGCACAGCACTGCAGTGTATCCTGTGTTCACACATCCACACACCCAATGGCCCCCACCGCCCAACCGCCAACACACACACGCGCACGCACGCACGCACGCACGCACGCACACGCGAACAGACAGGGCAGAATGAGCGATAGAGGAAGACCATGGCTCAACAATTATCCCACAGAAGGAAACCAGATACCTCATCTCGCTTTTTCATCAAACTCTGTTTACACCTGCCTGTCCAGATCAGGTGCAAATAGTCTGCATTAACAAAGACTTACGGGATAAAATGTTCCATTTTTTTTTCCACAAAGGTCTATTAAATCATTTTTCTCATCTACACAGCCCATTCAAGACATCCCTATTTTATTCTCTCTCTCTCCCTCCCTCCACCTCTCTCTCTCTCTCTCTCTCACACACTCTCACACACACACACACTAGTGAGTACAGAGCAGCGTGTCTTCACACACTCACAGTCTCTGCCCACATCCTGTTTCAGAATCAAATGCTTCTCAGCAACAGCAGTCCATATTGCAATAAGCTACATTAAGACAGCTTCTTAAGAAAGACCTAAATTCTCTTTTTTTTCCCCCAATTCTGATGTAAATTGTGACACTGGTTAGATGTGCAGTGCAACTAGGACATGGATTTGGTGGTGTCAGATACATTAACAGTACACTATGAAAAGAATTGCATCTTAGTCCTGTGGGCATCTTAGTCCAATATAGGTCACATGTAAGCAATAGAACAGAATGACTGCTTTCCATTTTGCAGAAAAAAAGTCTCCTATAAAGTGTTAGCATGTTGTTAGAGTGAAGGGGCAATAAAAAAATGCATCTAAAATAAGCCACTTTACCATGTACCAATGAGGCATTGATAAATATCAACAAGTAAATAAGAAACATGCACCAACTTCTCGTGAAAGAGAGCATTGTCAATGTGCTGGCTGCTATGGATGCTTTGAATAGCCCAGGATTGCGCTGCAGGATACAAGATGGCTTGCTTGGTTTTGCATACTCATACTGAACAGTCCGCATCTGGACAATAGAGCGTGTGTTTGTGTGCGTGTGTGCAGAGGGGTTGCATTTACTTCTGCTGCAGGTCATGCAGACTCTGCTCAGCCCTTTGCAGGCCCTCCAGGTCCTTCATCATCTTCTTCATGTGGTCCTTAGAGTAGCGGTTCTGGATGTAGGCGAACCAGCAGCCACCCATGCCTATGACTATGGATACCACCAGCATGAAGTCCTTCAGATGGTTATGCCTGTTCACTGCAGAGAGAGAGAAAGAGAGAGAGAGAGAGAGAGAGAGAGAAAGAGAAAGAGAGAGAGAGAGAGGGGAAGAGAAAATATTGCATAAAACTTACAACACCTCTGCCAACTACCCAGTAAATCTCTCAACCACAGTAAGCAGGAACAGGCCTTGCATTTTATTTTTAGAGTTTTTAGATTCACACTCATTTCTGTTACACTTCTTGACTGGCTAACTGGTGTTTTGAACAGCACACTAAGTTGCATACTACACACAGAAAATGCCTCAGCGTCAATCAATACCCCTCCTATAACATTTAGCTTCAATGTTAGGAAAGGCCATTCTATATGTAGCGCAAGTGTGGATTTGGGCCAAAAGACCAAGATAAACCTGATTAGCACCATCTATTTCAGTCTGCCAACTGATGCTAATGAACTGCATGGGGAGAATGCAGGGCAATGGGGGGGGGGGGTCTGACATTTCCACAGCGGCCCAAGCGCTAGTCTCTCCACAGTGTCCTCTGGGCGCCTAAGGTGAAGCATGGGGACAGCCAAGTTAGTTGAGGCCCTGTCAGCCACTCCAATCACTAAATATTTTCATTACAATAATTAACTACTAACTATAACTTAATGATAAAAAACTATTTAATAATAAGTAGCCAAGATATTTGTTAAGCAAGTTGGTAGGCTACTACATTGAGAGAAGTAACTATGCTGTCAGTGAGGTGCCTTTTAGAGCCTTAGGGTTTGCCTTCTTGAAGCCTCTCAAATGCCTTTGTTGTGCTTTATTGAGGAGGAACAGAGAGAGCAGAGCAGGGTGTTGTTATTGCTGCACACTTCACTATCAGCAGTGAATTCCTTGGGAATATGGAGCACAGTGCAGGCTCATGCCGGCACCTCCGGAGCCATGCATGGCTTCCGAAAGTGAGAGAAACACTTCTATATAAGGTTCCAAAACAGCTGAAACCAAGTGAGAAATGGGGAGGGGGGGGGCAGTTTCAGAAGAGCACAGAGACGAGAAGAAAAAAGAAGGGTCAGATCAAGCCTAGGACTAGCAGACAGTTAGCAAGGGTTTGAGACCGTGCCAACACAGACACCGACAACATTGTCACAGTCCCACAAGCCCTCTCCCCACTACGACACTGACAGATATAGACAGCCTGCACATTCATGTAGTGCATGCATGCATGCAAGCACACACACACACACACACACACACACACACACACACACACACACACACACACACACACACACACACACACACACACACACACAGGCAGACAGACAGACAGACAGACAGACAGACAGACAGACAGACAGACACAAACTATGCAGCTTCATAAGAGTTATTTGCATGACATTGAGACTTGGGCTAATTTCCTCACAGGCACACACACTTTCTGCACTCGACTATCCTCACCACCCGGCCTTCATTCCCTCGCAGGCACACACACTTTCCGCACTCGACTATCCTCACCACCCAGCCTTAATGTCTCTGATGTAGGCTAATGGGAGACATTACACGTTCACTCTTTGCCCTTTGTCATCCGTCATAAAACCTGGGCCTCTCCAGCGCCTGCCTTCATAATGTAGAGTAAACACTCCAGTGCTCTGGGTGGGTGACTCCGGTGTTTTCTCAGAGGCACATTTTGATGGCCTTTTTTTTTTTTTTTTTTTTTTTTTTTAAAGGACATGACAAAACCTCAGGAGAGAAGATAACTGCACAACACTTTTTAATGGTCCATACAATGACACACCATACTTAGGACACAGCTAGTCTTAGAGTGAATCCTCCTGAGTCGAGTGCCTACTACTTTACTATGTCCTAGCAGTACTATGCCTATCCCTTCTTGACCCTTCTCCATTCCAGTTAAATAGTATTACAAATGCAGAAATCAACAACAAGAAGCCTATCAAGTGAGAAAAGCGCAAAAACTACAGTACATGGAGACTGAAAGCATTCAAACTACAAAGCATACTTCTCACTGTAGCTGTCGCAGTGTGTGTTTATCTTATTCCCTCTTTCTCCCTGGAGAGAACGCTTAAAAACCTGTCCTTACCTCAGTGCAATAAGCTATCTATTGCTACTATTTCACTGTTGTAACCATAATGGGTGTAAACATTGGTTTCAGAAGTTATGCAACAAATCGTATATCAATTCAGTCACATCAAAAGCAACCTACTCACACTTGCATTTCACTGCATGATAAAACAGCAAACAGACTTTAAGCTCAGCAGAGTCTACACAGATGTGTGTTCACTGTCTGGTCCTTGATAGTGACGGTTTAACTAGCAAAGCTTGCGATGAAAACGGATGCATAGTTTTATCTATACGTCTCAGAGTGCTTGGTTAGGCCTTGGTTATTATATAATACACATATATGGCAATAGTGCTAAACTATGGCTATGGTAGCATATGAAAGCTGAATGGGTGAGAGCACCTAGTGTGATTCTGGCTTTTCCCCAAGCTCCTGTCACTTCCAGACCGCCACAGCTGGGCCTCTTCAGCACACACACACAAACGCACGCATGCACGCACACACACACAATGACACATGCCAGACACAGGCCCCCAGCCTTCGGCCCTCAAAAGCTTCCGTAGACGCAAACACACCCAAGCTCACACACAAGCACAACACTCTCTCCTCCCATGCCTAACTCCCAACTACCCCCCGCCCCCAAACACTGCCACTGCGTACCCCCCGCCCCACACACACACCCATATATCCTGTGATCTTTCCCACCCCACCGCGAAACGTACGAGAGAGCCTGTCACAGCTCTTAATCTTCAGCTCCCCCAAATAACGAGACACGCAAAAAAAAATTCATTACATCATAAAACCATTATTTATTCAAACCAGACAGAACTACGGCGGCACTGCGGCAGAGGGTCGGACTCAGCACACACACACACACACTTTGTTTCTCATCCTGCAGAGCAGCAGGAAGAACCTGACTAAATATACCAGACAAGTAGGCTGCCAGCAGTCAGATTGTGAGGAAAAACTTAAACACACATTAGCCTTAAAAGTTCCCTGCTGAGAGGAATCCTGTTTGGCCTTTTCAGTGGACTCAAGGCGGCGAACCCTGACTGTACACACCCTGATGCACGTCACATTACGCCTTTCAAATCTGACAGACGCGAACATCCTTGACCGGCTAAACCTGAACAATCACATTCTGGGTCAGCAGCACCTTAGCAAGAGGCTACAGAGACACAGAGAGAGACAGGGAGAGAGAGAGACAGCGAGGCAGCAGAGAAGAGCAGAGAAGAGCAGTAAGGATGAGACAGTAACTGTGAGAGAGGGAGAGAGTTGCAACAAAGGGTGGGGGTGAAAGAGGAGTGCGCCAGAGAGATGTGCCCAGACTACCGAGTTGGTCTGAGATTCACTCCCAGCCTTATTTGCAGCTTATTGAAGCAAACAAACTGGCTTCTCTCTCGCGCGCACACGCACACACACACACACACACACATTTTAAAAGCCATTTCAGTCTCTTCATGTCACGGTTCAATTAGGCTGGACATTTGAAGATGCTTCAGATAGCTACACAAAATACTGATTCTTGTTTAACAACGAAATACTGTCACGAAGCAATCTGTCTCGTCAAGCACTGGCCTCTAACAGATGACTTCACTGTTGCCTTTGGCAAAAGTTAAAGTAAAAGGAAATAGTCACAGAGAAAAGTTCTTTTACACATATTAAATAACTCCCTTTGAATCTGCTGACAGGCACTTTCCTTACCTATACCAAGCATTGATTATACTGGTGTTGTAAAGGTCTGAAGATAGTTTGACCACTTACACGGATATGAAAATCGAGACAGCAATAATTATCTAATACTTGTGACATTCAGCGGAAAAGATAACGGAGCAAAATGCTTATTTGGAGCCATGTGACTTACTTAGCGGAGGTCCAAAGAGAACTGTGTCCAAGGCCTTGAGTTGGAGCTTTTGCACATGGTTGCGGTCCAAGATCTTCAAGACCGTTACGGTCAGAGTGGAATTCTTTATGGCTAACCTGGAGAACCATAGACAGAGAGGCATTTAAGACTACAAACCAACAAGACACATGTATGAGACATGTATAAACACATGACACATCTATAAAATTAAAGAACTGCAACATTATTCTTCAAAGTTTGGCAGCCTTCAGGTGTACCAAAAACAGCAATGTCGTTAGGAACAATTCACAGATTGTAAGGGAAGAAGGCTCTCTATACTCTAGCCTTGACATGACTTATTTCCGCCACAAAGACAAATGTAGCCAACAACTCTAAAACAAGCTATATAATGAAACAGGCTGTGGTAGCATGTGGTTACCATCTCATCCACCAAGCTAGCTACTAATACGCTCCTCCATTACATGCTTCTCTGCAACAGCAGCCCATGATAGCCTAGCTGTGTAAAGACACTGCTGCTTATGAAAGACCCGAGTTCTCTTCTGTTTAATTTGGAAGGCGTGGATAGATTGTGTGGTGGTGTGTTCTGTTAAGTCACCTGGGCATGGCGGTACCATTGAAGTTCATCTTGCGAAAGGCTTCCTCGTACTGGGGCAGTTCCACATATTTGATAAGCCACTCCACCACCTCATCCACTGTCCAGTTGTAAACTGTGGAGCAAAGGAGATGTTAAGAATAGTATGGCTTCACACCACTGCAATATTACCCCAGTGTAGACAGCCCCATGTCCCTGTTAATGACTCAAGTTATATTGGAGATAGTGTTTGCAGAATGCCTTTAAAGTGACGCTGCGTAAGATTTTACCATTATTTAAGGTATCCTTTTTATCAGGCTATTAATTTGGCATCATGTTCAAATTACTTTGGATAGTATATGGTCACATGACAGGCAGATAAACACAAGCGTTATTCCCACGTCATTCACTGTGCAGTTATGAGTAAACGGTAACAAACGTTTACAAAATTAAAAAAAAAAAAACTAGCATGTTCTAGCATGTATGAGCATGTTCAAGCAGTGACAGCAAGGCTCTGAGAAGTATCTGAAAGGTTTAGTGTGCCTTTTTAGCAGCTAATCCACTACTTCACCCACTACTTATATACTTGAAACTACATAGTGTTGCTTTCGAGGCCAGAACAAACCTTGAAACGGAACTGTTGTGGGCTCTGACCTACATGCACGAGTGGGAGACTCTAGATTTACTAGATTTACAACCTACACAGGGCCCAACAGCATAAACCTCACATAATTCTCCACACCTCACTCTGACGGCTGTGACGATCATCTGTGACATTACCACCACTGACTGAATTCATGCTACTAATGTTGACAATAATGTTCTCTGCCGTCTTCAACGAGCAGAAAGACCTATTTTTTTAGACCTGGCTAATTCTGAACTGCTGCCAGTCTTTTGGCTCTCATTTATCTCCATCCTGCCTTTACACTTATGTAATAATGACACACACACGCACAAATATCAGACAGATGAGTCAGCAATACTTGAAAGAGTCCTTCTAAATAAAGTAATTTTCCCGATAACTTGCACATTCACTGATGGTGATAAAGATATGGCAACCATAGATACATCACCCACTAAGGTACAGAGAGACAAAAGAGAAAAAAAAAAAGAAAAAAGAAAGAAAAGCATGTCTTACATTATCGCTAAGAACTGCCATACACTATGCCCTCTTGCATAAACTAATATGGGCCACAAAGTCATAGCATGAGCCCATGTGGAGCTATTAACGAAGCCGAAGCTGTAAAGTTGCAGACTACTGCTTAAGAGAGGAGTGTGTATCAGACACTCAAGAAGGCATCCTCTATCATAACAACGTTTTAAAAGGCACACCCTGGCCTTGAGTCAAGAAAAATAGTGAGAAGGCTGCAGTCATTTGAGTGGAACCTGGCAGGGAGTCAAGAAGAGGGCCCATGTGCCTGCTAATGTGCTGCTTGCCGCCTAACTCGGACAGCTCTGGTTTCCTCCCTTGCTACAGAGCCAAAGCTGGAGGAAGAACTGCAATGCAGGGTGAATGAGTGTGTGACAGAGAGAGAGGGAGAGGGAGAGAGAGAGAGAGAGAGAGAGAGAGAGAGAAAGGGAGAAAGGGAGAAAGGGAGAAAGGGAGAAAGGGAGAAAGGGAGAAAGGGAGAAAGGGAGAAAGGGAGAGGGGTGATTGAGAGTGAGGACAAGATAGGAAGATATAAGAGGGACAATAGGTAAGTTACTGACAAAGCATGTCTGTCTGTCTGTCTGTGCCTGTGTGTGTCTGTATACACAAGAATAAAAGCGCAAACCACAGGAGCAGCATAAGCCGGCTTGCGTTTACTCCAACTGGAGGAAAGAACATGTAGCACCCCAGAGCCACCACAGAGGAGAGAGGAGAAGAAGAGAGATAGCGTAGTACACCGCAAAGAGCCTCTATGGGAGCCAGCCTCATTCAGGGGCTTTTATCAAGAAGTGTGAATTTGCGAATGCATGACGCGAGATAACAGTGGAAAGCTGGGAAGAAGGTGCTTGTATGTGTGTGTGTGTGTTGTCCACAGCTGGATGCAAGCCTATCTGACTGTCCCTGTGGTGGTGACAGTTTCAATGGCATTACTCATTCACTGTCCACACAGCAGCCAGCATGACACGTCACACCTCTTAGCTTCCCACAACCACTGTGACATCTCATAAGGTCTGCTTCCTCTTCTATCTCTCCATGCACAGCGATTAGTGATAGCAAAGTGGGACAGGGCAATTGAAAAGGCTAAGCTTGACATGTATTCAAATAAAGGAGATATTAAAATGAAACCGCTAGGAGACACACAGGCAATCTGAGGCAAAAAGAGACAGCCAGACTAACAGACTGTCAAAGAAGAGAAGAAAAACAGACAAGCAAAACAAAATAAACAAAGGTAGAAAAAAAGACAAACAAAGCAGGCTTAAGACCATCTGTATGTGTGATAGAACACTTAACACAAACTCATAAAATAAATAAGAGACCGAAATAAAAAAAAAAAGAAGTCACAAGGCCACCAGAGAAGCGCTGTTGTAGAGCTGACCACCCTGGCTGGAACACAGTGTCCTGGTTGAGAGAGTGTGCGCCCTTCTACAGAGCCCTTCTTATGCAAACAGATGCAATCAGCCTGCTTGGCCTGAGGGCCAGCTCATTCTCACTTTGTGGCAAGAGACGGGGCAGGCGCACGCACACGCACTCACGCACGCACGCACGCGCGCACACACACACAGAGTTCCTGTACTGTACCTTCCGAGCCCTTCCACACATTCCACAGGTCTTCCACACTGATGAACTGGTCGTCTCCATGGAAACTATTATGCTTGGCTTTAGGGTCATGGTAGTTCAGGTCCTCTCTCAAGAACTGTGTGTTGAGAGAAAGAGAGAGAGAGAGGAAGAGAAATTGAGCTGTCAGTCACATCCATGTTCACAGCTGTGCAAAGCTTTACTGTTGGGAGAGAGTCGTGATGTGTCCAGGCAATCTGCAGAGGCCAATCCATCCGCTTCCCTTTCTCTGGCAGCTGCAAACTCATTTCCTGTGTACAGCTAACTTAGTGCTTTTCAGAGGGATCTTACTTGCCGGTTAAGCTCACACTTATGAAGGGGAATTACATCTACGAGCCATAAAGATCCCCTTCTTACAAACATGCCATGCACACACACAGACACTCACACACAGACTCAGACTCACACACACCAGTGTGCACTCAGACATGAACTCTCCATATGCATGTCACATACCCACTTAGGAGTCAAACCTGCACTCTGTGAACTGGGTCCCAAGTCCTGAGAGAAGGAACGCTAATGGAGGCTACTGAGGGAAGTCTGATCCAATAAAACCACAACTTACACAGAGACCCTGGGGCTATAAAAGTAACTGGTAAAACCCACACACACCCACAGTAATCATCCCCCACAGGCGCTCTTTCTCACCTGCCACACATGTGAAATGTCTGAAATGCTACAGAGCTCAATCTTTATGCGTGTTGGAGGAAAGCACTCTAACATCACCACAGACGGCATGTTCTATTTTCAAACAACACACTTTGACTTCGGCAGCAGTAAATTCCTGAGCCTAGAGTAGTACAGGAACGGGGGGCCACAAATGATCATATGCCAGGCTCACAGAGCCTTTCATAGGCCTGTGCTGATGCTGCCTGGGGCAAAATAGAAAGCCCAATTAAACTGGCTTCAACCCACTGGACTGGTGAGTGGGCAAAGGCCATGTTTGCTTGGCCACTGTACGTGGACCAATCGATAGTCAGGTGTGCTCCTGAAAGGCCTTGGTAGAGTTCATGGAAAGTTCAATTGGCCAAAGATGCTTTTAACTGTTGCTGATTGCTAACTGCTAATGGCAATTGAGAGGTTTGCAATCAGATTTTATCTGGTTATATATTTAAAAAAAAAAAAAAAAAAAATCCCTGTACAGCATAGTCTCTTGATTATTAGATGAATAAACATACTGCTGCCATTTGATTATGTAACAGTGGATCAACATTATGTTCATTCTGCAATTTAAAAAAAAGTTTCATAGTTCATAGATAACAAAAAGGACATTTATGGAGAAGGAGGGATCTATTCTGATGGATGGATGGTACATGCACCAAAGGAGTATAGCCATATCTCCAAGACCTAACTAAAGTCTTCCTGAAGACACCAAATGACGGCAAAAAGTCAAGCTAGGCAAAGGATGGCCATTAATGGCAATCTACTCAACACGTGGCCCCCACTCCTCAAGAGGAGTCTGGTAGACCAGAGAATAGCTCTCACGTGTCAAATCTCATCTCGTCCTCAGTTTACAAGAAGCAAAGCTAGATGCTTCTCTTCAAAAATTCTTATAGCAACAGACCATTGTGAAAAGTGTGCCAATGTGTGGCACAGCGTTTCTTCCCACTAACTATAACAAGGATTCCCCTCACCTGGGAATTGTCAGGTCACTACAGAGCATATTTAATCTTACGCTTGGCAGCAGCCAAACCTACAAAAGGCAGGGGAGATTGGTGTAGGCGGTTGCTGGGGGGGGGGGGGGGGGGGCAAGCTTGGAAGTGTGTGCATGCCTACTTCAACAAGGCTTGCTGGCTTGCCGCCATTGTTGGCTCTCTTTGCCCATTGAGGAGGCGTGCTAGTTGGCTAGTTGCTAGTTGCTAGTGCCTGGTCGGAGGCTGCTGTAAAAGGAGCCGCTCGGCTCAGATCGGCGCTAAGGAGGGAGCGAGGGTGCAGCTGTTCAGAGGACAAGCCAGCTTTGGGCTACAGGTCTCAGTGCCAGGCTGACGGTGGAGAGGAAGCATGATGACGATGGCGGCAGCGGCTCTGACCATCTACAGGCGGATTACTTACAGAGGCACTCTGGCTAGCCCTGACCTTTCCTTGGCATTCTGAATACCAGACCATTCAGTCACACCCATGAAGGAGGAGGAGGAGGAGGGGGAGGTGACTGTGTGAGAGGTCCAAAGCCAGCGGACCCCCTTCCTCACCAGGAAGATTAAGGATGAGCAATTGTACACAAACACACACACAAAAACACACGCACTCACTCACATACACTCTCTATCTCTCTTACTCTCACACACACACACGCACACACACTTACACACTCACACACTAAGCCCTCACAAATGCTGCCGTCAGGTATACACACAACTAATGGGGCTTTTAATCTCATCTAGGGTTTAAGGCCATGACACCGCTCAAGCAGAAGTGGAGTAAATTAAAGAGAACTTGTGTAAGTGACATCTCATTATCCCTTTACTATCCTTACAAAATCCAACTCTAATGGATACAAGGGGATTACTGTAGACGAGGCACTTTAATCTCAGCCCAGACGGTGGTGCAGGTAACTGTATGAAACTGGTGCAGTGCATTATGTCTTTTGGGGGGACGGGCCTCCCACACACCAAAGATGCAAGTGACTGACAGGAAGAGATCGTTGTGGTTTCAAGGTGGTGAGTTATTGAGGCGGGCTTCACTGCTGCAGTGCATGCGAAATATATAAGGCTGTGTGACCGCACGACTAAACTCACCCCGTCCGTCTCAAGCACGTCCACGTTTCCATTGGCATCATCGTCCATCTGCTTGTGGATGCTGCAGATGGCCTCGAAGCTGAGATTGGCATTCTCATCCTGGCACAGAGGTTTATCAATGCGACAGAGCTCTGGATGATCGAGAGGGAGAGACAAACAACCACATAATTATCAAGTGGAAAATTACATTTTCAAGTTATTGCAATGCAGCTGCAATCATTCAATACAATTGCAATCATGTGTTGTGTTCATCAAACAATTCATCGATGAAATAAATCAACTGTAAAGTCTATGGAATGCTCAGAGACCTGCAAGCTTTGGTATTTGGTTATCAATGGCAGACAATGTCCAACCCTCCATTATACACCTGCCAGGAGTTACCATACAAGTTGAATGAATACATTGTTACAGAATCAAACAGGACAAAATAGCACATAGAAAAAGAGAAGCATGTGAGCATTAGAACTGTTCAGGTATGGCAATAGACTGGATGATGGTCCTTTTAACATTTAGTTATGGTTACTCCAGGGACCTCAGGTAAATTAAGGCCAACAACCACTCACTTAGTCTGAACTCCGAAGTAGACGTGTCACATGTAACACGTCTACTTCGGATTTCAGACTAAGTTCCCTATCCTTAACATAAAGAAGAAATGAAAACTGACCACCTCAAAAAGGAGATTTTCTATTTTTTAATTTTAATTTTTAATTTTCTAAACAATAACAAACTGAGAAAACTGAGCCTCAAAGTGTGAACAAAGACTTAACAAAAAGCTGCTAAGTGATTTAGCTTCATAACATCAAATTCCACCACCTTCTAAAGATCCGAAACAGGTCCACAGAGAATTCTTGACCAATATGACTGCAGGAAAATTACTGCTCCAACTTCAAACCATACAGCCAGTTAAATATATCTACAACATCAACTAAAATCAGCCTGTTACTATTTTTAGACCCCAAAAGGCCATACAGCTGTCGAGTTACCAGAGAAAGAGAGCAAGAGAAAGACCGGGTCGGAAGGGAGGGACACATAAAATGAAATGGCCATGTTGGTTACTTGAGCAGCATTATAGGGGCTTATTCAAATTTTTCATTTAGATACTTGAGGATTCAACTCTTTCTACAATTTTACGCCACAGAAATGCACTAAAGTAGTGACAGGGTAGAACATATTTGAAACCTCAGCTCAATGTCACACAAATCTAATTAATCCAATTTAGACGGGTCACAAGGAAAGCCATTCCAGGGAAACACGTGCAGATAAAGACAGCCATTAATAGATAGCCGGACAAACTTCTTAATGTTTGAGAAGGTGGTTAAAAAATTTAATTAATTAATACCAGTTACTGGAATATGTTTGCTGATTTTTGTTTTAGAATTACAATTCCCATTAAGAACTGGGTGCTCTAAGCCTGAAAGTCATAAGCCAGTTGTTCTCTGAATCAAATCACAGGATCTAAATCACAGGAAAATAATCTCTCAATGCAGATATTTTTCTGTCTGAGTTTCAGTTCAAGTCAGTGCTCCACATTCAGGTGGCATTGCAGTGCAATTCCTCCCAAGTTGTTTCTTGAGTATTCCCCAGCGAGTGATCATGGACATGCCACTGTAATGCCAGCGTGCTGTCTAAGAGCACACACTGGAGCAACATGCCAAAACTTCTGCTCAGCCATGCACAAATGCACAAAAAAACAAAAGCAGTGTGTTATGCATGATATTTGTGATAAGCATGATGCGCAAGGTTATAGACCAGACCTATGAGCTGCAAACATTTTCAATCCTTGAGTTCTTAGAGTAAGCTTAGAGGAAGTAGCCTACTGAACTCATAGTCATTTACTGTTTGTAAAGAGGGGAGTTCAAAAAGTGACAACAAATTAATTTCTCTACAAAAGCCAACTGGTTGCTGTTGCTACACAAGTAGAGCAAACACGTGTCCTGTTGAAGGCAGAAAACCACACATTGCAAAAAGTCACACCAGCTTACAGCATTAAGGATGCCCATCATGATATAAACGTATCTCTTAATGGAAGATTTAGGCCTAGATATGATCTGCTAAAAACTAATCCTACAGTGAGAGGCCCAAGGGGCCTCCAAACTATGCACCAAACAATGATTTATTCTCAGTGAACACTATCACTCCTCACTCCACTTAGGCCTAGACTGACATTCAAAGCTCATAAACCACATGACAAGACCTGGCCAGACCTGACCTAAAGCTCTCTTGTGACTCACTTCATCGCACCTTCCAGTCCGATTTGGTTTGCAAAATTGCTCAAGCCTCACACACAACACATTCACAAAATAGGGTAAAAAAAAAAAAACGCTTTTTTTCAGCTTTATTTCCTTGTTTCCTTGGCACTGAGGCAATCAGCACCAGTCTGATATAACATATATGCTCAGTATATGATCAGTATATATTAGGTAGAATATCAGGACACTATCTTAGTTCTCGATATCGACATCGATACTGTTCCTTCACATGGCTTTCAAACTACTGTGGGCTGATCACTATAAAACAACACAGATGCTGGGCCATTAAGGGAGGAATTACAGCATTATGTCCATCAAGCAGTCTATGTATGACTTTCAAAATGTTTCTGTCAGTGAGCTCTTCAAGACACTCAAGACTGTTTTGAAAAGCATTAAAAGCTCATGATGCATACAAAGAGCAGCTTGGCAGCAATATTCGCATACAGAAAAAAAAGATGTAACAACATGATTAAAAAAACTCACATTAAATTATGAAGTCACAAAGTACCCTGTATAACAAACACACTATGGTGATTTGTTTCGTCCACTTTATTCTGAAAAGAATTCCAAGGAGATGTAGTTTATCACAGGAAATGACAGACTCCATTATTAACAAGACATCAGCTAGGCCAACTTTGCATTGATTCTAGTCTCTCTATACCAGGGGTTCTCAAAGTGGGTGCAGGCCGTACACCCTGAGGTGCCAAGTGATGCTTGTCCAGGGTTGCCATAAAATACTTTGATTTTAAATTTGTCATTGTTACCTATATTTCATATTAATTTGATATCCATTTAAAAGTCAAAAGTTCTAAACATGACATACAGGCCTATTCTTCTCTTATCATCACCACGATCTCTGTCCACAAAGCAGAGGCTCACATTTTAATTATTATTCACGAACAGTATGTTGTGGGGTTTTTTTTAAGTGTGCTACAGGCCCTTGTTATCCTTAATGTTAAAGCGTTATTCTACAAGGTGGTGGTGGTAGTGCAATGATGCAGAGAAAGGAAGAATTTAGTTTAGGGGTGCCGCTGATGAAAAAATTCTCAAGAGGGGTGCCTTGAGCTCAAAGAGCTCTATGCTACTATAATATGAACAGGTGTTTTGTCTACTAGAGGTAGGACAATATCGAGTATTACAACATTTTTAGGCATAATACATCACATTATTGTGGTACCGAGTATAGTAATATTTATAAATTATTATTTCAATAGTACAATTTTACTGTACTAAATTTACCACAACTGCAGCACATTTACCCATAAATCCTTTAATTTCTTCTGTCACATTGTGGATGGTAAGTCAATATTAGCATATATATTGACATGCTACCGTAGCTACAAACTCTAAATTCGATGTTCGGTGCAAAACTTGTTTGCGACCTACATTCATGCTGAGGTTTCTAATGAGGATGAGCTTAGCAGAAACCGTTACAGCTGACCCTTTTATGATTCCAGTTTCATGTCTCACTTGACTGACTAAGCGAGGCAAAATAAAAAGGTAAAAGATGCCCTGTGACACTGAGCAGAGGGAACAAACTCTATTGACCATCACCAATGTTGATCATTAACTACGGTGAGAAAGAACACTGCTTTGTCCACATTTTTAGTCATGGTATTCTACTAACAGGTACCATGTTGTGGCCTAAACAGGGCATATCCAAACCATCAGTCAGCAAACAAGAGCATTCAGTGCAAGTAACCAGGTCTCTAAAGTATGATTCACTTAGCAACTAGAGAGACAGGTCCATGTAATGGTAATGCAATTTACTGATTACAAGCGAACAGGAGGCTTTGCAACCACAATCTCAACTTCAGTCTACAAGTGACAACTGAATCACTGTATGTGAACAGTGCTGTTGTGGTGCGAAAGATGTATGTGTATTTGCCTCTTCCATTCTCCATCCATTATTCTTATCAAGTGCATGAAAGTGCAAACACAAATGAAAAGCTAATAGGGTAGCTTAGGTCTAATAATAATGAGTATACTTGCTTTGACCCATCTAGATCAACAAAGTTGTGTGAACACAGCCAGATGACACAAAAAAAGCAGAATGGACTCCCCTCTGACAGTGCAGGCGACTATGTTTGATGGAGAACACATTGGCCTACTCGACCTATTCTCAGCATGGCTGCATTTAGACACAATTATTAAGTACAGATAAGGTTGAGGGCTCAATACTATTCATGTCTACCACCCTAACAACAGAAATAAACACTGGCACAGTTCTGGTAATAATTCAGGTTTAGACATAGGGAACTCATTTAAAGCAACCACTAGTGATGAATTCCATCTTTAAACACAGTCAAACGGAAAAAAAGGTTAATGCCACATTGCCACCCCATGTTCTAGTAAACTGTGCTGCTGTTTAGTTATTATTTCCACTGTTCATCAGTAGCCTAAGCCCATATACAGTGGCGCTCAAAAGGGCATCGGGATATTGGCTGACAACAGCCAACCTCACAATCTAAACAACCAGTTTCTCCAGCTGTATTGTAACTGCATGCAGCTGTGTAATTGCTTGTGTCTTTTTATACAAACATAGCCTTTAAAAGTCATATCACAGAAAGTACACCTTGACAGGTCATTGCATTGTTCTTCGTAGTGCATCTTGCACTTCATGGTCTAGCCTACAGGCTAGTTTACTGCACAGAGATGCAAACCCAAATTCAAACTATATTCACACCAACACACAGGCCGCATGAATGTGAAAAATAATGTATACTAAAAATGACATTATTATAAAAAAATCAAGGCTTTCACTGTTGGGTTTTTGATAAGCTACAAAACTTGTCCACTTCCCAAAACTTGTAAAGGAAAGAAAGACCACTTACCTGACACACTACTGTCAGTTTGTTGCTGTTCACCATCAACAGAACCTTGTTTCTCTGTTAAACTCTTGCCCAGCAAGCAGATACATAAAATCCACAAGGTCATCGATTTGCTGAAGTCCATAGTGGGGATATCTCTGGATTTAAATTAGAAAAGGTGCATTAAGTGTTTATGATGTACCACAAAGAAAGTATTAGCCTAACTAATGTTGTGCCTTATAATCTTAAAAGCCACATTTAAGATAGTATCTTTGGCTATATGGACTTCATTTTTGTATATTATTTTTTTATCTATTATATATATATATATATATATATATTATATATATATATATATATATATACACATACATACATACACACACACACACACACACACACACACACACACATAAAATTCATAATGCAAATCAAGGCCGAAGGCAACAGTGAATTAGTTCTTCCTCTAGGCTAAAGTACTTGCTTACAGGTCATGATTTAGCCATGGCCTTGTCCCTACGGTCTGAGCCATTAAAAGATATGCATCTTCACATCCATAATGGTCTTGTCCCTCCAGTCTGAGCGTATTAAAAGATATGCATCTTGTTAGTAATCATTCATCAGGTCTCATAAATCAAATGGAATCCATTGCCCTGGTGTGAATATATTGTTGCTATATCAGGGGAATGCAGAAGCATGTAGGTGGAGTTTTTTTCACTTAAAAATTTTGGAGCGTATGATTTCGTTTGTGAGGATAGCTCAACCGAAGTCATGACGCCCCATGAATCAACCGAAGTCATGACTTACCAGCTAAGGCGGCTCGAGATCCAGATCACATCGAGAGCCAAGTTAACATTAAGGCGATTACATACGGAAATAGAGATTCACAGTGTAACCTACCTAACAAAACACAAATGCTTCTGTCACAATCGAGTGGTGGCCCACTGGTGGCTATCCCATGGGTTACATAACAGGTGGAAACACTGGTGGATGTTCACATTAATGTTAATGTTACCCACTGCAAGTTAAGTTTGGAGGTAACTTGCTATAACCGATTTATCTGAAATGAAAGTAAGGAATAGCTAACTTACACATTTTTTTTGATTACAAGACAGTGGAAGGCATCTACAAGAAGGCTAACGTTACTGACAACCACATAGGTTCTGCTCGATAGGAATTTAACGTTGCTCGTCATGGCCAAAGTTACGTTGATGTTAACTTAGTTCAGTTACAGTCGGCACCGGACACGAGTAAAAATAAAAGAACCAGTTATTGGAAAACTTCGTTACTTATGGCATACCTACACGCAAGAAAGTTAAGAGTTTTTCTTCATTTGTAGACAGCTGACGTCGACACCGCGAGCGGAGATATCGTTAGCTATGTTCACCAATGTGAGAACGTTGACGAATGGGCTTCAGCTAACGTTAGCTAGCTTAACGTTGGATAGCTTACCTTATATTAACCATATTCATTAGCAAACGCTACCGAGATATCACCTAACGGTATTGCAATTCGACTCAAACATGTTCAGAAAACAACACCTGTTAACTAGGTACTATCTACTACTATTTACTCATTAAAGTACATATCACCAGTTTGACACACGTCAAGTCTCATGGGAAACGCTAACATACCACTGCGCCTTGGTAGATGTAACGTTAACGTTAGCTATCTAACGTCGGATACACAAGCTTGTCGAGGCAATTTGTTGAACCGTTGTACTGGACTCTTATCACCACAAAATTACCCGTCTTTAATTGAGGTTCAGTGTTTTAAAGAGAGCAAGTACGTCCTTTGGCCAGAAATAACGTTACCATCCCTACTCTGTCATCTCCCGTTGACATTCGTTAGCGCACCTACGTTACTCCATCAGGATTGCAAAATAGTGCCAAGAAAAGATGCAATTACTATAGGACATAACTTACAGAAAGACCAATTTCAACAAAAATGTCCTTTGAGATACAGGCTCCCTTACCTGGGTCTTGGCAAATCCCTTGATGTGAACGTTGCGATATTGAGGCCGCTTCTTGGCTGGTCCAGCTGACCGCTAGCAGCGTTAGGCTTGTACACTTCCCTAACTGGGCTCGTCCTTTCGCTGCATTGTAAAACTTGACAGCAGACCTCTTGAACGGAATGTGAAAATTCAGGTTCCACGGATAAATAAAAGTAGTTCCTTTGTATGCGTCCACAAAATTCCAACACAGGTTTTCAAATATTTATCACTTCAACGCGTCAGCTGCAGCTTCCACTCATGTCGCGATGCAGCAACTCCTGCGCTCCATCTCACTGTCTTAACATTAGCTCAAAACTGCAGAATGCGCCTTGTCCAGGTTTGATATCTTTATCACCCCCTAGTGTAGTGGAAGACAAAAAATACACAAAGAAAATTCAGCACTTTCAACGTAAATATGATGCCACCCTGTGGCATGTATTATATTGTGGGTCATGTGCTAAATGTTCAAAAGAATTCCCTTCACTTTCTTTTCATCCTGGCGTGCGGATGTGAAAATCTCACTTAAACTAATAATGTACGGCTGTTCAAGAAGATCTTTTTTGCATGTATTGCCGGCGTAACTTCAAACGTATATACCTGTTGTGGCCAATCTTATCTGCCTTGAAGTTGATGGCCAAAGCACAATTGCAGGCTTTGTAAAATTGTGCACTAGTTCAAACTAGGCCTGTAAAACAGCTTGTTAAAACCAGACCACTCAGTCTACTTCAAGACTTTGTCAAGGTCTACAAACCCTACCACTGTTCAGCCTAAGCAAAAGTGAGGCTGAAATAAGACTTGAAGAGGCAAAAAGGCTGTAGGCTATATGATTCATTAAGCTATTCAATCCGACAAACTAAGTAAGGATCAATGAAGCTTATTACTATTCAGTCTTTTTGGAATTAATCCAGGTCTCTAACCCTGCAATCACTGAACTTTTTAGACATCAGTGGGACAGGCATGTTGAAATATTCCAGCCCAGCAGTTAACCCGCTTAGTCAATAGATTCGAGCGTGGGCTAATAAAGGCAACTGTTTGTATTTTACTTCCTCTTTGTGACCTGCTCTAACTTCCTTCAACGCGTTCTCTTCTACTTTTCAACTTGGACGACGCAAGACTCGACAAGACCATTCGCTGGATAAAGAGTATGTTTGGTGAGCTTTTCTTGTTTATTGTGCTACACTGTGTTTGTGTTCCAAGGCTACTTGGAAAGTTGCACAGGCAAGACCAGCCGAATACATTGAGTGACAGGTCCGCTACTTCTGTGGCAAGCCAACTGTCACCACCCTGATAACTCAACAATAATCGCAGTGCGCAGACAGGCTATTCAATACTGAGTGTCATGAATGCCAACAGAGATATCAATTGTCAATATCAATTGTCTTTATATTATTTATAGTAATTGATTTTTGGTCAGAAATGTTTGTAATGTAATGTTTATCACCTAAGATAGGCATGTAGTTTTTGTTTTCTCTTTCTGTCCACTGTTTTGCCTTCGACGATTGAGAGATACAGAAAAACCTACAGTTTTTGTTGAATGTCCGCTGAAAGTAAAGTTAATGATTTTGTTATTTTAAGCACACTCGGCCTAGCCTACCGCGCGCGCGGTGTGTGTGCTTGTGTATGTGTGTGTGTGTGTGAGTGTATGTGTACGCGGGTGCGCGTGTGCGCTTTCGTGCGTGCGCGCGTGTGTGCTTAGGCTAAAAACTAGTAAGCAGTATGCCAGGATTTTAAGGTGACCCCAAGCATTATTTAGCTTCTAAATATCTCTGAACTTGACATATTTCAATTTGTCAGTATCTCAACATCTGCCTGCCTGTGTGAAAACGGGAAGTAGGGTTGCCTGTAGGCAATGTCTGCAAAAGGTTCCGTATGACGCAAAGGGTAACGTTAGCCTGATAGTGAATAATATTTTATTAGGATAAAGTGATGGGAGCTACAGAAGTCATTCAGATGGTAGCTGAACCAGTATTGCATAAGGTCAGGAGTCAGTCTCATTAGCCATTGCTTCTTGTAAAGACTAAAACTAGACACGGCTAGAGAGTTTTACATCATTTCAATCCAGCGGTTTTTATTTGTTTTAAATTCAGTTGTTAAATTAGCAGATTACATGGACAGTGTGTTCCGAAGCATATGTAACTGCCTATACATTTTTTGTCTTATCATCTAAACACTTAAAATGATCGCTCAAATCTCCAGTATACCTTAGTGCTGAATTTTGAAAATGCTGAACAAATACAGAAGTAACTACACCAGAGATTACACCAGTTTTGAGTTCTAACTCACAAGTAAAAATAGCAAGGGCTAGTCAGAACAGTATAAATACTCAGATGACTGCAGCAGTCAAAGGATGGGTGTGATAGTGTGAAATGACTGCTGTATAAAACCACCAAGTGCCTTGGTGTCTAATGCTGCATTGTATGCATCTACACATGCTTCAGCATTTTTTAGTTAACATTTATTCTATACAGAATTATAATATCAGCATTAGCTTAGCACTACAAAGCCTATAATATTGGAGCATATTCAAACGTTCTTGTATGTAGGCCTGGATTTCAACAGCATCTCATTCACTCATGAACATCTTCTTGATGGCATCTCTCATTCAGATAGCATTTCAGAAACAGGCAAGACTGCAATCCGTATTGTAAACATGCTCAGATAAATCTTATTAAGTCCTGCATCCCTTCTCTCTGAACTCTGGTGCAGGTGCATAAAGCTGTGAAGGTGCCAACATGCAGAGTATAAAGTGTGTGGTGGTTGGAGATGGAGCTGTTGGGAAAACCTGCCTCCTTATTTCCTACACAACCAACGCCTTTCCCAGCGAGTACATCCCCACCGTGTTTGACAACTACAGCTCCCAGGTGACTGTGGATAGTAGGACTATTAGTCTGAACCTATGGGACACAGCTGGGCAAGAGGAGTACGACCGCCTCCGCACCCTCTCTTACCCACAGACAAACGTCTTTGTTATCTGCTTCTCAATCGCCAGCCCACCCTCCTATGAGAACGTCAAGCACAAGTGGCACCCAGAGGTGACACACCACTGCCCCAATACACCCATCTTGTTGGTGGGCACCAAGAAGGACCTGCGGAATGACCCCGAGATCCAGAAGAAGCTGAAGGAACAGAACCAGACTACCATCACCCAACAGCAGGGTGTGGCGTTGGCCCGACAAATCCAGGCTATCAAGTACCTAGAGTGCTCGGCTCTTAACCAAGATGGCATAAAGGAGGTGTTTTCAGAGGCTGTGCGTGCTTTCCTTAATCCACAGCCATCTACTGCCCATAGGAAACCATGTGTGCTTTTGTAGATAAGTCCAAGAGCATGCTTCCCTCTATAAAAACTTGTTATGGCACATAATATAAACCTGTACTTAACAATTGTTTCTGCCAGAATACGCTTAGTGTCTGTCAGAATTTGTGCAGTTTTGCTAACAAAATATATTGAAGAACTGGATTAATTAATCAAATAGGCAGTATCCATATGGAGTTTATTATATTCTGTGTTTTATTATATTAATTTAAATGAGCCACTATGCTGTGAACCTCTAACTCTGATGATTGCTTTTTTATGTGTAGTGTTCTAACAAAGGAATTGCCAGTCCAATAACAGCTTTCTACCTTGAATTTTCTGGAAATGTGTTTTC
Organism: Tenualosa ilisha; assembly: GCA_015244755.2. Taxonomy (NCBI): domain Eukaryota; kingdom Metazoa; phylum Chordata; class Actinopteri; order Clupeiformes; family Clupeidae; genus Tenualosa; species Tenualosa ilisha. The sequence goes on from PYXC01001038.1 coordinate 1,128,659, forward strand.
CTTTTCACACTGTTACACTGTTCTGTAGAGTGTGGAACAGTTCTTGGTGACATACTGACTTCAGTATCATTAGCCTACTCTTAACCTGATGTCAAATGCAAATTTTCTATTCAGCCTTCATCCAGACTTTCTGAACAAGATAAAATCAACCATCTAATACATCTCTAATATGTGTGAAATGCAAAATAACAGTAAATCTGGATTTTTTTGAAAGTTTACAAGGCACAGAGACGATGATGAGCATGTTGCAACCTTATCTCGCAAGTAATTCATAATAAATCACCCCTTACTCTTGTAAGAATTCTTAAAATGCGATAGTAAAAAATCAACTGAACTGATGTTAGAGAGGTGGTTAAGGGTGGGAATCGAGAAGAACCCAGAATCGAATACTTCTGGAATTCTATGCCTCTGACATTATCGATTCCTCTTATCAATGCCAGCATGTTTTTCAGACCATGGTCAGTGGGTCTTTCTGAATACAAAACTGAAATAGGTAACAAAAGTTCTAAATGGTTTACCTCAATGTAATAAGCTGCAATGGTCACCTTAGTAGGATAGGCTAATATTATAGGCCTATGTGCTGACACTGAAAACCTGTGTAGACTACCTTCTAAACAGCAAAGAATTGGTAAGAGAATTGATAAAGAATTGGACCGATAAGCAGAATCGACAATGATATTGATAAAATCCTTGACTGAATTCCCACCCCTAGTGGTGGTGAGAGTGGTTCACAAGTAGCAGTGAGAATGGCTTACAAATTGAAATCATGAACACAAACAGTGAAATTGTTATATAAGCTTCAAAGCGATTAGAAATTTACTTGTATCTCAGCAGTAAAAACTGCAGTAGCCACACTTTTTAGCAGTCAGTGAGGAGCATGGCCTTTTTATATTGTTTGGGAAGTATGGCTGCCCATGCTATAGTATTCCTGTTTTGAATACTGTGGTGTGCATACAGTTCCATACAAAAGAGGAAACAAAGAAGTGCCACTTCTGATAAGCTGTGATCATTTTCCTATCAGAGTCATTAGTCAGCATGACAGAAAGAAACGGAGGGAGAGAGGCAGACTGTGTGTGAGAGAAAGAGGGAAAGAGGGAGCACGCGTGCACAAAAAACAGGAACCTGCCGGTTACTTCCTTCTAAAAAAATCCACAGCTATTTTAACTGGGGATTTCATTTCTCTCTGGCTCTTTCTCTCTCTCGCACACACTGTCTTTTTCTTTTTCTCCGGTTGTGTAACCCTTTCAAGATGTCTTGGAATTTCCAGACCACAGGGTCCAGTAAGAGGAGGGGAGACCTCTCAGAAATCTCAGCTCTGTTTTTTCTCTTCTCTGAATAGCCTGTCTCGAACGTAACCTAAATCTTAAAAAGTAGAGGCACTAGTCTTTCATAAAGGGACTGGAATTCAATGCATCCACAACGGCTGATTTCTACTACTTTTTTAAACAGACTTTTAGATACACTATTGATATAATTTATGAAAACATTAATATAATTGATGAAAACAATATCTTTTGGATGTTGTTTCTAGTTACAAGTTGGCCAAGGATTTTTTTTATATAAGGTTCCAGCTGGGTACTATTCTTTCATGATACAATGTGCATCATGGAAATATCTGTCTTAACTTCACTTTATTTTTTCTTCTGTCCACAAAAAAAAACTTTACAAACCCTGACCCTAAATTTACAAGTATAAATACCACACAGCAGTAGAGGTCCAGTGACACTTCTTCATTTCCCGGGGATTCATTTGATAGTGAAATTATCCTCTGGTCTGTCAAGAGGGTTGTTAGGCATCATTCACAGCCGAAACCACCTGCCCTGCCATGTCATGCCCACCTCCGTCAGAGGGTTCATTTGGTAGTGAAATCGCCAGCCAGTGCTGCCAGGCAGCACAAACAACCAAACTAACAGATTAGGCTTTGTTTACAGGACATCCTAAAACTTTGACAACACAATGTGTCAGAGCGGGGATTTATGAGGATAGTGGGAACACCTGCATATAGTTTATTCTAAGTAATGGTTAAAGCCAGGAGGGTTTTTAGGTTTGGCTGCTCTTTGTGTATAGGGATAATGTATGGTAGAGTATGGTAGACTGTGCTATTGTGTACAGTTGTACAGGGTCCTAAACCACTGGCAAGGAATAAAGACATCTGTTATTAAGGTTCATCAGGCAACTGTCAGTGTGGGTGCAAAGGTGTCTTTAGTGCATTTTTGGAAACTGTTCATGTGTAGTTCCACTTCTGCATTTTCATATATGTGTAGCCTCAGACCAATATGCTAATTAGTCTTAGAGATTGAAAACAATCCTCCTGAGTTTGTCACCCATTTTTGTGCCAACTAGAGGAACACAAGACAATGATGGTGCATGTGACCTTACACAAAGAAGGCCTTTTATTTCCATCTTCCTATTTTATTCTTCAACATCAATGGTTGTGTTGCACCCTGACTGAACTACTTTCAATTCAGATGAAATCACCTAGGCAAACAACTGAAAATCCAGGTCAGCTGAGATTCATTGCTACACTATTTGTATTTTCACAATTCTGTGATTTATATACAGTATAGTAACTTATCAAACCTTCTGAGAGAAACTGATAACTTTCAGTGCCAGAAATTGCTTATGTTCCTGTGTTGGATAAACTGCATATTGTATGTCCATAATAAACTATGCAACTTGCCCAAAATATGTCTCTTTTCAAAACTGTTCTCACTGGACAAGAACATATTTTTCGGCCCACGTATTCTAGTAGACCAGTTAGGGCGTTACCTCTAAGTGTGTCTTGAGACAGCAGGAAACCATGGTTCCTATGGGACACTTGTACAAGCCTTAAATGTGTAAACAAAGCAGAAGCTTCCTTCAAAAAGGACTGCAGTCATTTCAGTTACATTCAGAAGAGTACATCTGTTTATGATCAAGAAGTGTTTCCCCACCCTGAAAAGAATGCAATGCATTTAAATCACTATGAAATCAGCTATACGGTGGGACTAAATTCATTCAGACTGATTAGTCAATGAAAAATTTGTCTAGGCAATTTGAATTTTTAGACACATTTATCATAATTCTTAAATTGCAATACAATACATCTTTGTATGGGCCTGTGTAGGTTTTTTATTTTCTTGTCATTTTAAATGTCTGCATTATACAGCCTAAATAAGATTTCCTTCATAACCTTCTACAGTAGGGTTACAGCAAGTATGAAAATTGCTATTGGTCCAAATTTACTCAGAATTGTTTTTAACACTATGTGTAAGTCACAATGTGTAATGTCTAACAAAAAGACTGACCTCTCAAATGTGCTGCAAATTGTTTCTGGAGAGTATAAGAATGTGTTTTATCATGCTGAAATGTTGACGGTGTTCAAAACAGGAAGCGACAGCATAGCTTAATCAAACTGATTAAGTACCACAGAATTGAGAAGTTTCGCGTTTTTGGTCTGCTGCCAACTGAAGGGTCATCGAATTTGTTTTTGCAAATAACCACCGGAAGGTGCCAATGGGGGGGTCCTGTGGCTCGGAGGACCAAGGCATCGTACCCTACACCCCTGGTTCGAGCCTAACCCCGGGTCATTTCCCGATCCTTCCTTTCCTGTCACAGTGTACTGTCCTGTCAGAGTGAAGGCAAAAGAGCTTTTGCCGGGCTTATAAATAAACATATCATATATGTGAAACTACAACCCAATGGGTTTATCAGAGAGATAATATGCTCAGTCACACTATCACATTCACACCCTTCTAAAGTGGCCTGTTTGACATGAAAGTTTCTCACTAGCCATTTCCGAAATAGAATGTGCTGTACCACAAACGACCTGGTATGAACCATTGCTAGAACTTTTTCGTTGATCTATATAGAGAAAATATGTGCTATTTTGTTGTAATTACTTGCTAATTTTACAAAACAGAGGTTTAGTAAATGACTTAAATTGACAATATTGTATGCAGTATAGAGCAGTAAGGCATTTCGGAAGCAGCAACTTACTGTGAAGAGGGTAATTACATTTTGCCCTTCGCAGATGTTGCGAATGATGAGTGGGCCTACCTGAAATGAATTACGCAGTGCCACCCCGTGGATATATATTGAACTGCTATGCAGGTAAATCTCGCCTTTTTTGTTACACAAAACATTTGGCTGGGTACTAAGGTTGTATGTGAACAATGCCTAAAAGCAATTTTAAATGTACCCGATAATTGACCGTGTCCGTCCGTAGCTTTTGAATAGGAAATACATAGGCTACTCGCTGAGGTCAGATTTGATCCTGAGATGCGTTGTGAGAGAAGACTGGCAAAACAGACGGAGCTCATGTTTATGCACGGCTGTCACTTGAGTGCAGTCATGTGACGTCCCGATTAAACGATGCTGTGATGCTCACTGCTGTTGTAGTCTGTCCTACGTTTGGCAAGACTCGTTGTTTTTGCTATCTGTTGCAACATTTAACTCATAAGTGGGCAATTATAACTGGAATTTAACCGCATGCAGTGAAAGGAGTCGCTTCCAGAAAAATGACTTCACGGGAAATATACGCACTTGTTCTGCTCATGCTTTGCACACAGTTTATACCAGGTAATACCTCAGTCAATATGTTGTATGTCTTTACTGCAACAACGGTTGATTATTAAACTTTTGACAGCATTATAAATTAGTTTTTCTGTTGCTTTGAACAATATCATGCGGGCACTTTGTGTAGGCCTATAGCTTTAGCTACATGCTTTTTTTTCAGATCAAATTGCAGGCTAAATTCTTGCCGTCTTTTATGTGGTTACTCCTCACGTTGAAGAATACTTTACATTTAAATATCGTGAGGTTCACGCAGAAATACTAAACACAGTTCCCCGCTGTTTTCTGAGTCACTTTCCGACATTTAAGTATTTGCTGCTAAGAAGTGATTACTCTAGAGTAATCCTGCAGCCTTTCTGTACTGTTCTGAGAGCTTTACTGAGACAGCAAAGCTTTGTGAACATCTGGACTGCCCCAATCCCCCAGTCCTCAAATGGTCGCTACTACAAACTGATGCTGTTGTTTGACATTAGAATAATCAGTTTTCATTGCGTTCATACAGTTTTTGTGCCAGTCAGAATAGCCTACTTTGTGAAGTTTGAGATGTGTGAAGGATTTTACTACATTTCGAACATCGAACATGATGGAATTATCAGCATGTAAAATTATATTCACACATCGTCTTGGAACCTTAATAAATAATAAAAAAATAGATATTTGTCTACAATATATGCTGTAAAAACATACATTATATGGCAAGACCCAGAGTGAGGTCGTATGTGAATGCAAGCAATGGCAGCTCTTGTTTCCTTTCATGGTTGATAATCTAGTAGCATGCACCTCTATGCTGGTGCCATCTGGCACAAGAACATGGATATATTTGACAGAAAAACATGAATCTGTAGCTTTGACTGAAAAAATGGACTCTGTTTCTGTATGCATTTGAGTAAATGTGGAAAACTTCCACCCACCTTAAAATTCTTATGAATGTCCTGAGAAATTAAATAAAGTCTTTTTTCAGGATTTAGTATTCACACTGACCTCCTCACAAGAGACACATTCTTGTTATTCTATCTATCTCCTTTTGGAATTCTGTGGACTCCATTTGGGACTCCTGTTAATGTCTTTAAAATATCTTGATACTCCTCATGAAGCGTTTTTTTCTACATATGACTCTAACGATACTTTTCTGTCTGTCTTTCACTGTTGATGGTGTCATAGGCTGTCAAAGTGCCCATGCAAGTTATGCTCAGAAACTTTTAAAGGATTTATTTGGTAACTACTCGAATGCTCTGCGGCCAGTGGAAGACACAGGAGACATTCTGAATGTCACCCTTCAGATCACCCTCTCACAGATCATCGATATGGTAACACTGCAATAGTTAACCCACTGATTAATCATCCTGATAAGTAAATTGTCATCAGGCATTATAGATCAGATGCAGGATTCAGTGAAATTGGGAAGAAATTAACTATAAGATGCGTTGTCGTCTTAAAGTGACAGTGCACCATTTATCAGTACTTATCTCTAAGGTACTAAAAGCATAATCAACTGCATTATTTCAAAGAGATAACCAAACATGGCCTACAAATTATTTTATTTTCTTGTAGTTACTTGCATTCAGACTTCTACTATGAATTAAATACTGTGCAAACAATAATAAGCAGGAAATGCACCACCTACCAAATAACCAGCAGCTGCCCTGTGCCCAAAAATGAAAAGTAATCCAAAGTATTCAGATTACGTCACTCACATAATGTAATGTAAAGGGTTATGTTACAAAACACATTGTAGGGCATGTATTCTGTAATCTGTACTGGAATACATTTGAAAAGGTAACCTTTCCAACACTGCATAATGTTACTACAGGTAGCATCTGAGTCAAATGCATTTTCATGATGCAGAATTTACTAAAATCTATTTTAGGACAGTGACTTCAACGAATTCAACTACTGATATAGAGCTTTGTGCATAGTTGTTTGGATCATGCACTGGATCTATCTTTAGCATTGTGCGGTTGCATGGAGCACATACATTCAATCATAATCACCCTTAGAAAACAGGTTTGATAATGGTGCATTGCCTATTGATGTCATGCAGGAATACATTTCACATGTTCCTCTTTTTCAGGATGAACGTAACCAGATTCTCACAGCTTATCTATGGATAAGACAGGTGTGGGTAGATGTACACCTGAGGTGGAATAAAGACGATTATGATGGACTCGATACCATCCGTGTACCTAGTAGTTATGTATGGAGACCTGATATAGTCCTATATAACAAGTAGGTAAGAATGGTATTGAGTTTGTCAGTTTGTCAGCATATTCCTCCTTACTCTCAACTTGTGTTGAGATAAATATCTATGTTTACCTGTTCTTTTATTGTTTAAAAAATTGTGTGATGATTAAATGTTAGATTAGAGTCAAAAGATCAGATTAGAATGATGTACTGTACAGAAGATGTCTTCATATTGCATATTTTGGGACACCGTTGGGACCCCTCTTTCTGAGGAACCTCCTACTTGACAATATCCGGGCTCTTTTCTTTCTTTAATTCAGTGCTGACGATCATTTCACGGGCTCAATGGACACTAATGTGGTGATTCGACATGATGGTCAGATCATGTGGGATTCGCCTGCCATCACCAAGAGCTCCTGCAAAGTGGACGTCTCCTTCTTCCCCTTTGATGCGCAGCAATGTGGGTTAACCTATGGCTCCTGGACATACAACGGCAATCATCTGGACCTGTTGAATGCAATGGATACAGCTGACTTGGCTGACTTGGTAGACAATGTGGAATGGGAGGTGCTGGGTATGCCTGCAAAAAGAAACGTAGTCCTGTATGGGTGTTGTGCAGATCCTTATCCAGACGTCACCTACACTCTGAAACTCAAACGGCGGGCATCTTTCTATGTGTTCAACTTGCTCATCCCGTGTGTGATGATATCCTTCCTGGCTCCCTTGGGCTTCTACCTACCAGTTGATTCAGGAGAAAAGGTATCTCTGGGTGTAACAGTGATGCTGGCCCTCACCGTGTTTCAGCTTCTGGTTGCCGAGATCATGCCACCATCTGAAAATGTGCCCCTCATTGGTAACATTTCATTTAATACTTGGAAAACTTTCACAAAGTGTACAGCTCACATTTACTTTGAACTCATACAATCAACATATAGCTATATTCAGCCATTGTTTATTCTCATTTTTTAAATCTATTTCTCACCTTTTATAAATGTATCTCTACAGGGAAATACTACATAGCCACAATGACCATGATAACAGCCTCCACAGCCTTGACCATCTTCATAATGAACATCCACTACTGTGGGCCTGAAGCAAAGCCAGTCCCCAGGTGGGCCAAGAAGTTCATTCTGCAGTATCTGGCCCGTATCTGCTTCGTGTTCGAGGTGGGTGAGAACTGCATGATGCCGCAGGTCGAAAAACCGGAGCCTCCACCGGAGAAGAGTGGCACTGACTGCAGGATGAACGGCCAGGCTGGGAGAGAGAGCATCCTGAGGACAGAGAGGCCACAGGACGAGATGTCCCAGAGGATCCTAGAGGAGAATGAGGATGCTGACCAAGTCCTGAGCCCTGTTGGCTCCATAGGTAGAAACCCCACAAACCGCTACACTGCATGGAGAAATGGAGAGTTCATGAGCATGGACTATGGCGACAGCACTGAGGGAGCCGCAAGGCGAGCACAATGCAGTGAACTGGGTTGCGAGAGAGGTGGAGAGAAAAAGGTGCAGTGTAAGAGCAAGTGCACGTGTGAACAGCAGGAAATGCAGAGGAATATCGAGTACATGGCCAACTGCTACCGTGACCAGAGAGCCACCCAGAGGAGAACCGGCGAGTGGAAGAAAGTGGCCAAAGTTCTGGATCGCTTCTTCATGTGGATCTTCTTCATTATGGTGTTTCTGATGAGTTTGCTAATAATGGGAAAAGCTATTTAAAAAAAACAAAGAAAACTCACATATTCATAACACTGAAAGGCAGACACACTGTTGTCCTAACATGTCAACATCAAACTGCATTGTATTGTAAACATGTTTAGTAAAGAGTGTCCGTCTGTGTTGATGGGAAGAATTTGTTTCCTAACGTAATTTATTGCTTTTTGATATGTATGATTTATGATTTATACAACAGCTCTTGATATAATGTCCCCACCTGAAAATGAAAAATGGCATGATAAGTAGCCTCATGCACCAAACGTTTTCACATATTTACACTTTGCAGATCTTCTAGAATACCTCAATTGGCATATGTTTACTTCCTCTGGGACAAATAGTTTCTGTGAACATTAAAAATACTAAGCATGCCAGAGCCCTCTGTTCGTTGATTGCACAGCCAAAGTTTGTCAGAGCAAACATGAGCTAATGGAGAGATCCCTGACTGTGCTGTAGCAAAATGTGATATTGAGTGGAAGCAGTAGGTGGTGCTAGCCTGGCTACAGGATAAGAGCCATGCTTTGTAAATGCACTGTAATTTTCATTAAATTAATTTAACAATTTATTGTTTTCTTATATTATTTTTCTAATGATGTGATCAACTTTAAATATGATGTAGTTACACTTAAACAGCACTTAAACAAATCTAAAGTACACAGATGTGTGTGTGTTTATGTAGGTTATGGAATCAGCATGCTGTGATAGAGCCAAACTGCATCATCCATCATATGTTTTTTGTATTATTTGTTGTTGTGACCCAGCCAGGCTGGCACCACCTACTGCTTCTGCTCAATTTCTCATTTAGCTACACTGTTGCGTCAGGGATATATACATAGGCTTGGGTTTCCAGCAGCTCTGGGCTTTGTGAACCAATCGGCAAACAGAGGGAGGGCTGAATGAGAAGTTGTTGAACTCAGGTGATGTGTAACACATGTCACGACCAAGCAGTGGTGATTGGCTGAAGTATCTGCCCACCAGGAAGCAAAGGTATCCGAATGGTGTGAAACCATTTGGTGCAGTCAGCGATGCTATGCAATTTGTAAACACTTTCTTCAATGTAAAAATAATATCTCCTCATGATCCACTTGTTCTCTGCCTCCTGGGTCACCATAATTTTTTTCTTTTTGTTTTTTCTTTTAACAGTGAGTTACAGTATTATCTGTTATCTGTATTTGTGCTGCCTGATGACTCACTGGTCTATTATAGGCTCACGTCAGATTATTTAAGCTGTGTTGTTTTTAATACATTAACAATGACTCATGATTCCAGAGGACATCTATTATAGTTATAATGTCTGAACTGACAAAGTGAATAACATGACCATGACTGGGAAATGTACTCTTTTCTGAAAACATTTCAGGCACAAGTCACACGTTCCATGAGAATATCAAACGTAGTGGTAAACAATGTTATTTTGCCATCTTTTTGGCTGTGTTTCATTATAGATAAATATCTATTGCAATTTAATTTATACAGTGTTCCTACAGGTCAATGAATTTCTGCGAAGTCATGAAATTTCAATTCCATACGAGGAAAGTCAGTGAATTTGAAATTTTTGAGGACAAAGCCAGGGAATATCAGGGAATTTTGGCAATGGCATGTAGTCCTCAAAATTATTTCCATGCCTCCTTCATGGTCTTTATCATGTAAAATTCTCTCATGCTTTGTTGTGGTTAACCTGTAAATGGAATTTTGTGCTGAAAATATGTGAAACTAAAAATGGCAACGACAGATTGATTGGTTTAAAATGCCTTGATTTTTCAGCTCCGAATCCAAGTGGTATGTTGTACAATTATTTGAGAAGGTCATGGAAATTCCACTTTTTAGTCAGGGAATATCATGGAAAAAGGAATTTTAAGTGTAGCTTAGAGTGGGAACACTGTTTATAACCATTTGGACATTTGCAAGACAATGTACAATATCATCATATCATATCATAACATGTAGAAGACAGCAAGACTAACTTCAACAACACCTCAAATATGGTGGTTGACGTCAATTTAAAACTAATACACTAAATATATACAAACATTTTGAATAAATATATTTTTACACTAGATGGACCTAAAATGTACATTACACATCAGGTTGATATGATGTCTTTCGCCTTGTATTTTAAGGAGACACTAAACATAAAATACACTCATAAAATGGCAATACAATATGAATGAAGTCAACAGTGTTTCATAGGATGATGTAAATATTTCTATCTTCCAACTGGATGCTATTTTCCTGCCAAACATTTGCAATATTTTATTCCTTACATGTTTAGTTTGTATGCCATGGGATTTAAACTACCAGGTACAATGTGAAAAAAAATAGCTACAAGTCTTCTTAAGAATGGGTATTCTGGAAAACGATGCATTATGACAATAGTGAACCCAGCAAATAGCATTATTAAGTACACAACTAAGTGACTGGCACATGTTTGAATGGCCTTGCTGTTGAGCTCTGCATTTTTCTTAGTCCAGCATATGACAGCAATCCTTATGTATGTGACAGCAACACTACCTATGGATGAGGCCAATAATACAACTGTATAAAACTATTCAAATATATTATTAACAGACACATCTTCGCATGATAATTTGAACAAGGATGCATTGTCACAGTAAAAATTGGGGATAAATGATCTACAACGAGACAACCTGAGACTGAGGGCCACTAGTACACCCACTAATGCAATTGCAAAACCCCAGGCAGATATAGACATAGTCCACACTGCCTTAGCTGTCATTATGGCACTGTATTGCAATGGATTACATATGGCCACATATCTATCAACGGCCAGTATAATTGGTGTGGGAAGCAGAGCCATAAGTATGGGCACCAAATACCTGAAAAACACAGGCATTAAAAGGAATTAACCTGTTTTGAAAAAGCATGTCAGATAACAGAGGGGGGAGTAAGAATGTGTTACCAAGGATATCATTAACTGACAGGTTGCAAAACAGCAAATACATGGGTTGATGCAAGCTTCTCTCCATAATAATGATAGTAATCATACCAATATTGCTTATTAGCAGTCCAAGATAGACTAATAGTAATGTGAAAAACACAGGATATGTAGATGATTCAGGAATCCCTAATTCTTCCAGTAGAAGAAGGTCTCTAACAGATGAAACATTTTCCATCCTTGTGCCCTGTAAACCTGTGGAAACAGAATTAAAAATCATACCATTAAAATCCTTTCTTTGTCCTTTCTTCTCAGTTTGTCAGACTAACAGTTTTAGGCAGGTTTAGGTTTTAGATATGTGCTGGTCATATGCTTATACATTACGAATTATAAATTATGAATGAAAGTTAAAACCTTTACAAACTACAGATAAATAATTTTCCCAGATACTTTTTTTGCAAAACTACTTATATATCTGCATCTTTGCAATGCAAACGATCCTCTGTGAGTCAGCAGGAGGAGGTGGCATCAGAGGCATGAGCCAAAGGCCCTCTTTGAAGCGCATCGCATATATCATAAGAACAAGAGGGGCATTTAAATTCATTGACTTCACTCCAGTCAAAGACATTAGAGTGGAGCACCAACAACAGTGTAAACAAGTCTTTTTTAATTCAATGAGAGACAAGATCAACTTTCATGCTAAACTACAAAATGCATGGTTATGAACATACCAAACTATAAGCCCTGCACGTAAGTATTATCTGTGGCCCCCCTTCCTTTCCCAACCATACCAAAGATCAACGTAACCACAGTGTTCCACCAGGGCCCAGTTTTTCAAAAGAGTTTAATCTGGACCAAAGTGATCCAGGTTGGGAAATCACATATTTTGCCATGTGGAATCAAGGATTACTTTTGAACAACTCGTCCCTGTTCACAGGATAGCAAAACATCATGTTTTTTTATCCAAATTACACTGTTTTGAAAAACTGGGCCCAGGGCATTGTGTCCCTGTGACTGTACTGTGTGTTGCAGGACTGCAGGGTCCTCAGCTGATTGACTGCTACACCTGGGCCTGGTATAGCAGGTCTTTAAATTTTAGTCTAATGGAGTCACTTGATCTCTCCACACACACACATCTGTAAGAGCTGTCTTGTTGGACCTGCCGCCAGGGACGGACTAGCAATCTGTTTCCAGAGCGCGTCGGCCAGGCTCAGGTTTGTAAAATATGACCATATATTATATATGTGAAAACTTGACAGGCCTAGTGGGCTGTTGTTAAACAGCATCATGATCGATGAGTGTACATGTGTATGTGGCCTTGTGGGTCTATATTGAAAGAATTCCTGGGCCTTTTTTTCCCCCCAGTCCGTCCCTAACCTTAGCAATATTTCATAGGTGGAATGTGTTTTACGTGACTATTTAGAAAGAGGTCCTGGTCAATAATTACCCCGAGGTCTTTAACTTTTTTTTTTACATGACAGTGAAAGGCCATTGGGTAAGTTTTGGTGAAGAGATAGAATGTTGTTCAACTGTTTAGGGCCGATCATAATAACTTCAGTTTTGAGCATGACTCAGACAATCATAATGAGGGACTGGAACTATGTGTTTTAGAAGTACAACTATGTAATAATTTATTGAAACCCGCAAATAGTGAAAAGCTGTCACCCAGGTTATGATTTTTGGTTGTAAATTTTGTAAAGTTTGATTTCAGAACTTCATAGACTGTATGTTTGTAGTTTTGGTTTGAACAATAAAATAGCACACTTCTTTAAAAAGCTTGGCTTAAAGGGTTTTCAGCAGTAAGGTATGGGGACCATAGTCTGTCATCCAATGTCCAGGGGCGCCGCCAGGGGGGGAAAAGTTAGGATGATTCCAAAGGCCTGGCACTGATCAGGGGCCCTAGAGAACATTTTACTATACTATAATCAATGTTTGGGAGGCCCAAAATAATTTTATGTCATAGGGCCCCAAATTTTCAGCAGCGCCACTGGCAATGACTCACTGATCACTGCAATCTGGTGTGCTAGATTGGAGGCATACCTCTTATTCACCAATCATATAATTGTATATACATTTATGGGTGTACCAAGAGAATGAAGACACACAACAGCCATCAGAAGGTTTATACTATCAAATTTACAAAGCAAGTTCCTTTGCTACTGCATATTGCATTTGTAAAATGTGTGACCATGACAAAATTTTACATTACATTAAGGAGAATCATATATAATAACATTAAAGGGCATTTCAATTGTTTTAATTTCCTCACATGTGTCAGCTCCACCAGTAACAATTTGCAATGTAAGATGACATACATTATGAACACATTAAAATAATGAAGTAATTAAGTCACAGTAAATTCTGTTTAACATGTAAATGGCATTATAGCCTATATTTCTGAAATATTATATTTCTGTAGTAGTAGTAGTATATTTCTCTCAGAATTCAGTGTTGCAAGTGAACTGACATAATATTTTGTGTGAGATTAGTGTGCACTGCTAAATTGTACTTTGTAAAAAGAAGAATTAATGTAGTAGAAGCTCTACAATAATTTAGATTTTTCCTAAATGTTTTTTGTCATAGGTTATATATTGCTATTTTGTGTATTTAGGGAATTTGAAGCAGAGTAATTGAGACGTAAAATTAATAAATAAATAAATGGTCTATTCCACATTATGGACAGGGCTCAAACATAGTCTTATTTAATGGGGACACAGAATGGATGAATGCAGTATTGTACCTTGTTCTCTGATGTTAAAATAGAATATATTCAACTCTGATTATCAAATAAACTTAAATGCAACAAACCCAATTAAAACCTTATAGGCAGGGTATTGAAATGGTCCTTTTGGCTAAATGGCGCCCTCTTTGGCAACCACAATTGAACTTTGTGCTATTTGACAGACATCACATGTAGGCTTTGTTCTAATTCACCCATGCCTAAGTGGCTATTTCTAAGCTCAAGACATTCATACGAAGGAGGGTACAGCCATGCCTCATGTTCATGATAGCTCTTTGGCCATGCACAACCCCTCCAATTTCATCAAAGCCAAGGTACAAATGGTTTTCCATTACGTCTCCTTATTGTCATTTTTTAAGTAACCTCTACAGCTAAATACAGCAAATGCTCAAATGTCACATGATTGTTCATGGAATACAAATATCAAGTTTTACTGATGTTATGGATGTGACAAAAATCCACTTTCTGTGGAAATGCTCAAATATAAAATAATGCTTAGGAAAACAGAATTTCTTCTTACAGCAGTAAGACACCTGTGAAATAAAAGGATATTGCTTTATACAATGCCCCCAACAAGGTGTCACTTTTCTGCCAAATATTTGCAAAATTTTCAATGTAATTTAACTGAGAGTTATGTTCCTTTTAAATATTTGCACAATTTTCAGCCTTAAATGTTTAGTCTGTATGCCATGCTTTGCTGTTGAGTTCAGCATTTTTGTTAGTCAAGCATGCAACACCGATTCGAATGTATGTGACAGCTACTGTTCCCATTGAGGAGGAAAATAGCACCACAGTGTAAAACAGTCCATATATATTATTAATAGATACATCTTCACAAGATAACTTGAACAAAGATGCATTGTCACAATAAAAATTTGGAATAAGTGATCTACAACGAGACAACCTGAGACTCAGGCTGACTAACACATCAACTAATACAACTGAAACAGCCCAGGCAGATACAGACAAAGTCATAACTGTCCTAGTTGTCATTATTGAATTGAAAAAGCTTCTTGTCAGCTTAGGTGGAATGGATAAACTACGTTCTTTTAGACAAAAGGTGTTTGCCAAATAATAATAAACCTAAACAAATCTTCAATTAATCGGTTTGTACCTCTGTACCTCTTTAGGAGATCTTTTTATTGTTCATGCTGCTGTGAAACCTTTACGATAAGATCATAATCTGTTGAATTTGTTAGACTGCAGAGCCATATAGAAAGATGGCTCTGACAGAGTGTAAGGTTGAAAAGGGCAAATTTCTTGAATGAAATAGTTCTAAGCGTTTTTCTGGTGTAATTTGTTGTAATAGGGCGCTTTCACAATTCCAAAAAGACGTTCGAGTGGCCATATTGTTGACATACTTTTGCTGCTGCAGCTATTCTTGCGGGCTAATTTCAATTAAATGTTAACTTTGTCTTCCCTCTTTGTGAACTACGTTGAGCCTAATTAAAGTGTTTCAATCGGCTCTATATAGCAGACACAACAAAATCACCTTCCGATCGTCACCTTCCATAAAACTAGTGTTATCTGTGGTTATCTGTGGCTTCGCTGTGAGGTTGGTAATTTTATGTTATCGGTAGTAAAATGATGACGGTGGTGTGGCTCGAAGTTTCGTCTGTTCTTAGCAAGCTATTCTCTCCTCTGCAATCATCAGTCGTATTTCCCTTCATGTTTTCGGCCAGTGGGTGTCAAAAAGCTGTCATGTGCTAAATGTAAAGATCTGTGCCGATTTGGATGTACAACCAGTAACATGCTAAATTTCAGTGTGAAAGTAGGCTAGTTGGGTAGTTTAAGATGGGATGCCGTTGATGAGCGTTCAATGCAAATCACAGAAATGGCTAGCACCGTTGGAAAAGTCAGGTTGTGCAGTTTCACGTGATATGCGTCTGATGTCTGATGTCTCTATAAGCAATTTAAAAAAAGAACATGTGTGTCAAGCATCCGTCAGATTAGGCTAATAATAATAAATTAATAATGGCACTGTAGCCTAGAAGAAGGGATTATCCGGAGTGAATCAACAACTGATGGTGTTTCATAAGTAATTCTGTTACTGTCCCATCCATGTTGAAATCGGCCGTAATGTTGGGAAGGCACTAGCCTGATAATGAAACTAGACTAGTTCCGCACTTTCATTTCGTACAGAGGGTCTGGACTTTCAGTGGTGAAATTTGTTTGCTTACTTGGTGTTTAACTTTAAAACGCTGGATCAGCCCTTGTCTGATAGCATTCTAGCTCTGCATTCATAACGCCTTCCTCTATTTGCTGATTGGACAAATTAAAATGCCTCCTGAGACAACAAGCTCAGTGGAATCAAATCCGTGCTAGCACTGTAAGGAGATGATAATCATGCATAATAATCATAAGTGCATAGGAGGGCATGGCCAGGCTAGGAAAGCACACCATATTGTCATGAATGAAAAATATTGAGAACTTCCCTCAGATGCATTAAGATACAAGTAACCAGCCTGTTTTGAAAATGTAAGGAGTAGAAAGTACGGATATTTTTGTTAAAATGTAGTGTGGTAGAAGTCAGAGCTGTCAGAAAATGTAGTGTGGTAGAAGTCAGAGCTGTAAGGAGATGATAATCATGCATAATTATCATAAGTGCATAGGAGGGCATGGCCAGGCTAGGAAAGCACACCATATTGTCATGAATGAAAAATATTGAGAACTTCCCTCAGATGCATTAAGATACAAGTAACCAGCCTGTTTTGAAAATGTAAGGAGTAGAAAGTACGGATATTTTTGTTAAAATGTAGTGTGGTAGAAGTCAGAGCTGTCAGAAAAGTAAATGCCAATGCTACTTAAGTACAGGAGCCAAGTATTTGCACTGAGTTACTTCTCATCTCTGCTTTCAACATGTAAAAATGACTCTGTTTTTGAGAATTTGCAATTTTGTGTTCCTTTAATCATGACAAGGTACATAAAATACACAACAATGTGATATGTAATTATAATGAATGAGATGCTTTTCACAAAAACACATTAACTTGTCAACTTATCATTTTGAACAATTTACCTTTAACATGATACAGTTATAAAATTGCATTATAAAATTAATTTACACACAGGGCATTACATAGCCTATTAACAAATTACTTTTGTATAAACTGTGCATTTTTAGAGCACATGCAACAAACGTGAGGGTAATATTTCTAATGTTTAATATTTCCCATATATGTTATTAATAGAAACATCTTCACATGATAATTTGAACAAGGAAACATTATCACAAAGAGCGTGCCTAATGAGTGATCTACAACGGGACAGCCTGACAGTGAAGCTAAGAAGTATACCTATTAATACCACTGAAAAACCCCAAGCACACACAGACAAAGCCACGACTTTGTTGTCATGATTGCGCTGTATCGCAATGGATTGCATATAGCCACATATCTATCAATGGCCATTATAATAAGTATGGTGTGGGAAGCAGAGCCATATGTATGACCGAAAAAGGCCTGTGTAACACAGGCACTGTAAGAAATTAACCTTTCTTTAGAGACCATGTCTAGCAGGAGACGAGGCATTAAGATTGTGTTACCCAGTATGTCATTTACAGACAAATTGCAAAATAGAAGGTACATTGGTTGGTGTAAGCTTCTTTCTGCAATGATGATGACAAGAACACCAATGTTGGTTATGAGCAGTGCGATATAGACGAATAGCAGCGTGAAAAACACTGGATATGTAGAGTATTCAGAAATTCCTAGTCCTTCCATTACAAGAGTATCACTGTCAGAGGAAATGTTTTCCATACTTGTACACCATCCACCTGTGAGAAAAAGATCAAATCAAAACAGCACGTTTCTTTCCATAAAGCTTGTAAAATATTATACATCTAAAGTGAACTTTTTTTGTAACATCCATAACAGTATTAATAAAATGACACTGTATTTTTATTATGTAAATATGACATTTGAGGATTTGCATTATTCAGCTGTACAGGTTACAATAAAAATAGCACAAAACATACTAGCATACAATAATACAATACAATACTATGCTTGCTCATGTTGTGTCACATCCATAATGCTGTTATTTCCCACGTTATCCACATTACCCACATTTATATGTACTATTACATATTCATTTAGTAATATGCTTTTATCTAAAGCAACAAATTGAGGATTGACATCCCAACTGTGCTTAAAAGGTGCATTTAGGGTAACAACCTATTTTCCTGTTCCTTCTGTCTTACCTGACTTGATATAATTTGGCTTGGAACAGAAAGGTAAATTCACACATACGACCTGTTACTTTGGATACACATACCAACTCTGAGATACATGCCCTGTAGAAATAGCATATATAGAGGAGAGATGAGAATTTATGTCATGTGACTGGACCTAAATTTAGTTTGCATTCTGCATTTACATTTGGAAAATAAGCCTAGCTGTGAGAAAAACTTCATGTGGCAATAACTTGGTAACTGATCACAAGGGTCTTGGTCACTGTTTTAGAAACCATAGACCAAGGTAGCGAAATTCTAATGTGAATCCAATCTGCAATTCAAATATTGTGAAAGAAACTGTTACCTTTACTGCATGCATTGTTTTGACATCAGTAATAATATAATGCTTTTTTCACATGTGGAAATGTACAGGCAAACGCTGAAGATGGGCCGAAAAGTTTGTCTTAATTGTTATGCTTCCCATTTAATTAGCATAAGAGCTACGCCTTGAGAATGCGGTCTTCACTGCTTCATGAAATTGTACAGGAGGTACACCTCAAGTTTTGAAAGGATGTTTTATGAGTTGAGAGAGTAAAGATTCCCGCTGTTTGTTCTCAATCTGAGGAGGATACTCTTGTTCTGTCCACATCTGGGATGTGGGAAGCCTTGTAAACATTCCTTTATCATTAGGATGTTTGCTTGCTGCTTTCAATGCACATCTGACCCTTGAACATTTACACTCTCTCTCTGTCTCTCTCAGAGGCTTTACAGACACACACACAGACACACACACACACACACACAAACAAACACTAACACAGAGACACACACACACACACATGCACACACGCATACATACACACACACGCGGACACACTCTTTTCCATTCACTCTGTCTTTTATCACTTTCTGAATTAAAGGTACTGAAAGTGGTGATTAATGATGTCACATTTATTAATCCTTATGGTTATGTTTAAATTTCTTAAACACTTTTTTCCTAAAGAAAATTATATGAAATTTGAACGACACCTAACAACCATGTTAGAGAGGTAGCCCACCACTCCCCTTAGTAATCCCAGACAAACTCTACACAGTGCTTTGTATTGTTCAGGAGACAGGCTGAACCACTGTTTTTTTCAGTCCATGGAACTAGCGTTGTATACACAGTATGTTTTTGTTGTTGTTTATACTCAGAGAAAAGTAAGCTAGTGGAATCACGAGGGGATATTCATTGATGAAAATTGTTTTGAAGTAGAACTTTCAACTTGTCAACTTTCAATACGTTTTCAACACACACACACTCACTGACTTTCCATTGTGTGGTTATCACTTCAGTCTGCCAGAAGATGGCAGCCTTTGAATATACTGAGGTCTGTACTAACCCTTTTAGTCACATTTACTTCCTTATCTGTTTAAACTATATTGTTTATGTGAAAACAATCACCAGACTGATAACCTCCACTAGCCAGTGGGAAAGCCTCTGCAGTTTGGACCAAATAACATATGAACAGGTTTTAGGTTTTCCCTAGTTAGCACAGAACACTCTCAAAAAGCAGTCTGACCACATCTCCGTCTAATTTCAAATGAGGGCAGCTAAATGACTACTCCTAAGAACTGAGGCAGACAGTCACTAACTAAACATACTCAAGTACTGTACTTACTGTACTGTACTTACTTGTACTACGGCACATTATATTAAGTACAAGTATCTGTTACATTGTTATTTTGCAATTATGTGATCAATATGAAATAATATGGAAGTTAACTTGGCAATGGCAGGTAATGCTGACAATTCTTTATCAGAATGTTCTTGACCATGGTAAAGTAGTAGTTTACTGTGACAAGACAATCACCTGTCCTTCGCCTCATATCTATATCAGTTGTCTTGGTGCCGCCACACATGCAGGACACCATCTGCCTCATCGGACCATGGGACATGGTTCAGATATACATTTTTCTAGAACTGCTTGTATTCAACACAAGAGACCAAGATCAACTTGTTTGGCCCAGATGGTATGAACGAAACAAAACGAAAGTTTAATACGTTTTACAAAAGATTGCAGCGGGGAACCTCTGCAGACATTCTGTAGGTAGGGGGTGCTACCCCAACACCCCAAAATTCTCGGAACAGAGCCATTTGTCAAAATTCTAATCTTAACACATTTATTTAATCATAAATGGTCTAAAAACAATGTGTATGGGAGATATAGAGAGAGGAGAAATGTTTAAGGGTCAGATGAGTCCTGAATGCAGCAAGCAAACATCCTGATGAAAATGGAACATTTGCGAGTCTTCTTTCCAGATGCAGACACAACAGGAGTGGCCATTTTTGATGAATTACGAAGCGCAGGGCTCTCTACTTGGCCACCTGCTGAATAGAGAAAGATGAGTATCACTACAATAACAGCAACACCATCATTAACAATAATTACATTATAACTTACATGTGTCAGAAAAGGCAGTGGTGTGAGACACCTTGTTGACTTTTTTTGGCATCTGAATGAGGAAGAGAAAAAATGATCTTTTAGAACATGAGGGGTGTTGCATGCATACTTCAAAATGCAAAAATGTATTATACTGCTACTGCCTTCAATACAGGACATCTGGTAAAGGATTACAAAGCCATATTTACATCATCAGATACTTGGTACCTTTATCTTGAGCCACATTTTGTGCATCCTCCCTGCTGTCTGCTCAGTTGCTACTCCAGCCTGCACAGGCTCAACAGACAGTGAAGTACCCAGGGTTGGTGGAACTGATGTGGCCTCTGTGGCACACCGGTGCAGCAGCTCCTTGTCCAGTGCCTTCAGCAAGATGTTATCAAAGGACACATCCTGTGTCTCCACAGTTCTCTGCAGGATGTTCTCAGATCCAAATTCCCTCTGAAGAAACATGTCCATGGCTTTGTAGGTGGCCTGAATCTTTTGCTTGTTTTTGTATGTCTGGAAGCTTGGAGTTCCTGAGGCAATATTGAACTCAGAGAGGACTTTCTGGATTAACTCTCGGGAAATGTCCAAAATATCAGCAGTGGCACTCTGTTGATCTTTCAGTTTGGTCAGCAGCCTGAGCATCAGAACCGTGACCAAACAGCCATAGTCACAGCTGTCAGGAGGAAGCACAGAGAACACAGGGGAGGAATGTCCTACACTTATCTGCTCCTGTGCAGTGGGGCCAACATCAATTTGGTATTTGTCCAGCTCCAAGCCTGAATTTGCATCAACAATGTCCAGTACATAGCAAACCATCACCTCTACGAATAGATCTACCACTTCTCTGCGTTTCTCAGATATGGTGCCAATCCCCATGTTTGTAGGTGTGGCCACAGGAGAAGTAGGCCAACATTTGCCCACGTCAGAAAACTGGGCACTTTGGATCCTGGAAAGGGGAGCTCTGGCAGAAGCAGTATCTCCAGTGGATTGATGTGCCACAAGGGGAAGAAGATATGGCTGAAGTAAATTCTTGATGGCCTCCCGAGCATAGCGCAAAACCATATAAAAGCCACCTACTGTCTGCTCTGAGGGTATTTTCATTTGGATCTCTCCCAGGAGAAGATCCTGGAGATCTGTAATAAGGTTCTTGGCGATCATATGAACATTCCCACTGAATACGAGCTTTTCTAGGATTGCAGTTATGTGAGCCAAGTCATCGGTGTGAGCAGAGAGTTCGGACACAGAGCCACAATCCTTCCTATCAGCAGCCGTGTCTGGGACCACAGACTGTTGTTGTTCACCGTGACGCTGTTCTCCACTATGAGGGTACCAGGCAACAGTTTTCCTCAAAGTTGCCAGGACAGCTTTCATCCTGTGCATCAAGTCACTCTGATAACTGGTCGACGTTTCAGATGATGCAGTAGAGGCACTGATTGTGCTGTCTACTGACCAAGACGACAAAGAGCTATATGGCACAGAAAATGAAAACCAGACACAAGATAAGAAATATGGAGCTGCATTAAGACAAGTATGGAAACAAATGAACATTTTTTTAAGTCAGGAATAACAATATAACAATATTCTAAAGCCTTACAGATAATATGACAATTATTAATCTATGGTGTGATCAAACTCTGCACATAATACTGACCAATTTTAGGGGTTTAACAACGACGTTATCTTCATCAGACCCCCAACTTGTGAAGTTTGTAGTAACAAGTGTGACCCATAAGCATGTACGAAATTATCTCCCTCTTACAATGTTAGTTACAGTATAAAATAAGCCATTTCCACTACTTTTGGAGAATTTGTTTCTTCATCCAAGCAAACCATGACTGTTCACCTGGGCTGATATAGTTTTGAATGTTTGCATATTTCCTGCAAGGGGGCCTGGTGTGCCGCTGAGGGCAGAGAACAACCACAGGGAAGGAATTTCTGAATTTTTTTCTTACTTTTATGTAGCCAACACTTGTTTACAAGGTTCTTTAGATTCAAGGTTTTTACAAGGTTTGAAGACATTTGAAAATAGGTTTTTGTGTAGTTGTATTTATACAGAATTTTAATGAAAACTAATTTTATTACATTCACTTTAATCGTATATTATTCTTGCTAAGGTCTTTTAGAACACGGGTCGGCAACGTCCGGCCCGCGATATTCATTGGCACTCCTGCCATGTCAAAGTGGAAAAACAGTTTTACCGAACTCCGGTCTCATCAACAACTTAAAATTAAGTCAGATGGCAGATCAATGCGAGAGAGGGGGAAAGGGGGTTTTCAGGAGTTTTAAAGAGGAAAATTACGTTTATACCGAGAAGCGCTGCCTACTCCAAAGGCTGAAGACATGCAAGAGTGAACAGACCTACGTCTGTGAGTTTATGCCCAACTCTCAGGAAACAGCGAAAATTAATTAGATACAATGTTGTCTTGCTACATTATATTAAACGCTTGCCCAACTACCTGTATATGCCCTGACAATTGTTATTAGTATGTTATCAAGTAAGATTCCGCATAAGTTATTTCTGAGTGTCAAATACTGCACATACACATAAAGATATGTTATGTAGGCTACTGGAACACAGTGTGCTCACTCAAAACAGAATTTATGCCCAACATAAACAATAATAATTTTCCTACGAAATAAGGAGCCATAACCTTATTATGTTGTGGAATTTTGTATGCTTAATGTCATAGTGCTCTATGGGAAAAAACAAAACTTAGGAAAACACGAATTAGTTCTTGCAGAATTTCTCCACGGAACGCCACTGGAAGACCCCTGATGTTAAGCAAAATGAAGAGAACACCAGATTCAATTTTGAATCTGCGCTGTCTTTATTTTACGGAAACTTAAAAGGAAAAGTTGCATGACCCTCTTACTAGCTGTGGCTTTAAGTTTAACGTAACCTCCAGTCAGTCATTAAACTATTTGCGTCAGAACAAAGGAACCAATAATTCTAATTATTTAACAAAACAGCATATTTCGTTTTGACATAACAAAATGTAGCGCGTTTACGCAAACTAAAATACAATTAATTAAGATGATGGCGGGGCAGCTGCTGCGGCAGAGGTAGCGGTCACGGATGCTCCTGAAAAGAAACGCTTTGAGGGTTTTTACCGCAGGGTGTTTAACTAAGCCGTAGGCCGGGCTCTGGCCCGCCACCTAGTGGCGAAAAAAAAAATCTGGCCCGTGGCCTAAATTACTTGGCGACCCCTATATAACCATATGTGCCACTTTTGCATATATGTTTTTACTCAGATGAAAAACTTAAACTGTAAAGGTGTAGCACAGTTTACACACCTTGTTCAATCGCTTTTACCTTTCAATCGAGAAGGAATGGACGGATGTGGATGGCGATGGACTGTTGGCTGAAGATTCAGCATCCTTTCCCGCACAGACATATCCCGGAAGAATCACCGTGATTGAACTCAGACTCACAACCTTCGTTATGTCCGTACAGAGTTCTGAAAACTCAGTCCTTGTCATCTGCAGTGAGAAAAAATAGAAAGTTATTAAACAAAATATTAATCAATAACTTCTTTAATTTGGAACCGGACAGCGGTACATACAGGAGTGTTAAGCAGGTTGCTGAAAACCACCCATTCCCTGCAGAAAACAAGAAATAGAACAGAAAATGTGTCAAAGCATCAGACAACAATTCATTTAAATCCACAACAACAATTTAGCTCAGTCACCCGTTGTTAAAATAACATTCAGGAAGTGTAACTTACTCATCAGAGAAATTTAGTATAAACTCCCGTAAAGAAGAAAATTGGGTCTGTTCCAAAAAGCCTGGGGCAGATCCAGAGTTAAGGCCACTAGTGGGCCCCAATGAACGGTCTTCATGCCGAGAGGGACCTGATGGTCATGGAAATAAAATCACATCCACACAACTACATGCAGAGAATGTTTTAAAACTTAAAAAAAAACATAGCCATCACATTTTTTATTATATTTTATCTGAAATGAACCACTATAATTAATCTGAAATAAAACTTACCTGTTTCAGTCGTGCCTTTTTTCTCACCAGTCTTTTTCGTCATCTATTTATTTTGGTAGGAAGTTTTTGGCAAAACAATAAGCAAAACAACCTGTTGCTATTGAAGAGACTAATAAAATGAGTAGAAATGTAGGGACAGTTTTTTTTAGTGAATGACATCAGAACAGTTCACGTATGTCACAAAGCCTGATGTCATAAAGCAAGTTGCCTTCTCAACAGTAGCATGACCAGTTTTTTCACGATTGGGTTAAATGCCAAGACCAAATTTCCCTCGTGGGATCAAAAGAGTATAGACTATTTTTTTTTCAGGTTTTGGCGTCTTAATCTTTCGATCGACAGTTACATGTCCTGCCTCGGCCAACAGAATACAGTGGGCAAGTGATGTAGGCTAAAGGCAGTGGTTGCACTGCTCCATCTACACAATCAAGTCTGATCAGAGAGATCGGGTATTCACTCTGGGAGATCCACCGCTGATCTTTATGAACTGAGTGCCATAACGAACTCTGAACTGAACACAGCTGGAATGAGACATCTACGGAGAGTAGTCTAGGTTACATCGATGATGTATCCCCACTTTGTCAAGTTAGAGATTGCAACGTTGGCCTGTGCTCTCTACACATGGCCAGAAATGCGGCTGAACTGCCGGATCATTAAACTTCTGCCTCCCCGTCTCTGGAGACCGATGAGCATGCATGTGCTCACCATGTCTACGTTTAGCCCACCTCAATGCGCATGGACTGACTGATTATTTTGTGTTTGTGTTATGCGCTTTGAGTGTTTTTTGTGTCAAAATATATATATATAAATGATAAATATATACATGAATTACTTACTTTGTTACTTACTATCTCAGTCATCGCAAAAGTAAAGGTGGCCGTGCATTTTCTGTGGCAGCCCCAAGTAATGGCCTACCAACTCACATCAGCCCCAAATGTTTGTTGTTTTAAATCCAGGCTAAAATGTACTTTTACTGGCTTCCAAATGAGATGCGTTTTCTTTTGATTCTTCCCCCATTGTAAAGCACTTTGGTCAACCTCATGTTGTGTGCTATAGGTTGTTATTGTGCCTAGAAATAAACTATGAATAACTTGTATTGTTTGGATATATTTTATAATAGGCCTATATAAATATTTGGATATATATTGATATATATTACGTACTTGTAATGTTTAGATAGGCCTATCTGGTTAGCGATGTGTTTTTAATCTGAAATGACATCTAATAATAGTTTGTTATAATAGTTCTAATAATCTAATAATATTTAAATATTGTATATTATATATAGTATTACTTTAATAGGGTATACAATTATTTGAATCATTAAAAGGTATACATATGGGCAATTCCACGCAAAACTGTCACGGCCATAATGCCAACACAAGAGAATGAAGACACACAACAGCCATCAGAAGGTTTATATTATTAGTCTACAAACCAAGTTCCTTTGCTACTGCATATTGCATTTGTAAAATAAGTGTGACCATGACAAAATTTGACATTACATTACATTAAGGAGAATCATATATAATAACATTAAGGGGTATTTCAATTGTTTTAATTTTCTCAAATGTGTCAGCTCCACCAGTAACAATTTGCAATGTAAGATGACATACATTATGAATATGTAAATGGCACTATAGCCTATATTTCTGAAATATTATATTTCTGTAGTAGTAGTAGCCTAGTATATTTCTCTCTGAATTCAGTGTTGCAAGTGAACTGACATAATATTTTGTGTGAGATCAGTGTGCACTGCTGAATTGTACTTTGTAAAAAGAAGAATTAATCTAGTAGAAGATCAACAATAATTCAGATTTTTCCTAAATGTTTTTCTCATGGGTTATATATTGCTATTTTGTGTATTTAGGGAATTTGAAGCAGAGTAATTGAGACGTAAAATTAATAAATAAATAAATGGTCTATTCCACATTATGGACAGGACACAAACATAGTCTTATTTAATGGGGACACAGAATGGATGAATGAGTACCTTGTTCTCTGATGTTAAAATAGAATATATTCAACTCTGATTATCAAATAAACTTAAATGCAGCAAACCCAATTAAAACCTTATGGGCAGGGTATTGGAATGGTCCTTTTGGCTAAATGGCGCCCTCTTTGGCAACCACAATTGAACTTTGTGCTATTTGACAGACATCACATGTAGGCTTTGTTCTAATTCACCCATGCCTAAGTGGCTATTTCTAAGCTCAAGACATTTATACGAAAGAGGGTACAGCCATGCCTCATGTTCATGATAGCTCTTTGGCCATGCACAACCCCTCCAAATTCATCAAAGCCAAGGTACAAATGGTTTTCCATTACGTCTCCTTTTTGTCATTTTTAAGTAACCTCTACAGCTAAATACAGCAAATGCTCAAATGTCACATGATTGTTCATGGAATACAAATATCAAGTTTTGATGATGTTATGGATGTGACAAAAATCCACTTTCTGTGGAAATGCTCAAATATAAAATAATGCTTAGGAAAACAGAATTTCTTCTTACAGATGTAAGACAACTGTGAAATAAAAGGATATTGCTTCATACAATGCCCCCATCAAGGTGTCACTTTTCTGCCAAATATTTTCAATGTAATTTAACTGAGATTTACTTTCCTTTTAAATATTTGCACAATTTTCAGCCTTAAATGTTTAGTCTGTATGCCATAAATAATTGGATTTAAATGGGCAGGTACAACATGAAACCCAATAGCAGTGAGTTTTCTTAAAAATCTGTGTTCTGGAAACCGATGCATGATGATAACAACATATCCAGACAGTAACATTATCAGATACAAGACTAAGTGACTTGCACACGTTTAAACAGCTTTGCTGTTGAGTTCAGCATTTTTGTTAGTTAAAAACCGATCCGAATGTATGTGACAGCTACTGTTCCCATTGAGGAGGAAAATAGCACCACAGTGTAAAACAGTCCATATATATTATTAATAGACACGTCTTTACAAGATAACTTGAACAAAGATGCATTGTCACAATAAAAATTTGGAATAAGTGATCTACAACGAGACAACTTGAGACTCAGGCTGACTAACACACCAACTAACACAACTGAAACAGCCCAGGCAAATACAGACAAAGTTATAACTGTCCTAGTTGTCATTATTGAATTGTATTGAAGTGGATTACATATAGCCACATACCTATCAATAGCCATTATGATTAGGATAGTGTGGGATGTTGAGCCATAAGTATGGCTGAAAAACACCTGTGCAACACAAGCATTGATATTAACCTGTTTTCAGAAGCAATGTCAAACAGGAGATGAGACAGTATGATAGTGTTACCAAGGGCATCATTGAATGACAAGTTACAAAACAGCAAGTACATGGGTTGATGTAAGCTTTTCTCTCTAGTGATGATAACAAGGACACCTAAATTTGTCATTAGCAGTCCAATGTAAACAAGGAGCAGAGAGAAAAATACAGCACCTGTAAATGATTCAGAGTGCCCTAATTCTTCTAGCGTAAGAATATTACTGACATAGGACATGTTCATCATTTGTTTTTCCTCACTTCTTTTTTCTCTTCACATACATTTCGAGTACTGGCTCCCACATTGTCCTCCTGATTTACGGTGTACTCAGGTTAAAATGGCAAAGGCTGAACAGAAAAAGTGTTCATTACACCATAATGTCCAACTCAATCAGGTGATTTCACTTTTTACCCAGAAAGCATTGAGATGGAAACAACACAAAACACAGTTGAAGTTTACAAGCTCTACAAATTAAGGGGTTTTCTAATTGTTTTAATAAAAACGAAAGCATTTTGAGTGTTTTTAAATCCTGTTAAATATAACTGGTACCAATGTAAGTCTTAAAAGGCCAGCATGGCTTGCCAGTCAGGAATCCTTTTAAGCAGATCCAGTTTAATCCAGTCACTTGAACTGTTTACATGAGACGTTTAGACAATTAATAGGATTCTGTTATTAATCGGATTAAAAGTGAAAAATTACCGTCCATGTAAACAGGGCTAATGTTGTAGTAAAATATTTCTTTATTTGTATCATTGTATAAGTGTCAGTGAAAAAGGGGGGGTTGTAACCACTCCAAACTGGTCAAAAGAAAACTAAAGATATATTTAAGTATACTATATTGTGATTATGGTGAGGAAATTGTAAACACATGTTGTTAAGTGTGCATGGGCCTATATGGCCAGGGACAAAAAGCTTCTTATCAGTTAAAATAATCGGTTTTGGCCTATGCCATCTGTACCTCTTTAGGAGATATTTTTATTGTTCATGCTGCTATGAAACCTTTACAATAAGATCATAATCTGTTGAATTTGTTAGACTGCAGAGCCATATAGAAAGATGGCTCTGACAGACTGTATGGTTGAAAAGGGCCAATTACGTGAATGAAATAGTTCTAAGCGTTTTTCTGATGTAATTGGTTGTTTGTTGGCTCTTTCACAATTCCAAAAAGACGTCCGAGTGGTCATATTGTTGACATGCTTTTGCTGCTGCAGCTATTCTTGCGGAATAATTTCAATTAAATGTTAACTTTGTCTCCTCTCTTTGTAAACTACGTTTAGCCCAATTAAAGTGTTTCAATCAGCTCTACACAACAGACACAAAAAAATCAACTTCCGAACGTCACCTTCCATAAAACTAGTGTTATCTGTGGTTATCTGCGGCTTCGCTGTGAGGTTGGTAATCTTATGTTATCGGTAGTAAAATGATGACGGTGGTGTGGCTCGAAGTTTCGTCTGTTCTTAGCAAGCTATTCTCTCATGTGCATTTATCAGTCGTATGTCCCTTCATATTTTCGGCCAGTGGGTGTCAAAAAGCTGTCACGTGCTAAATGTAAAGATTTGTGCCGATTTGGATGTACAACCAGTAACAAGCTAAATTTCAGTGTGAAAGTAGGCTAGTTGGGTAGTTTAAGATGGGATGCTGTTGATGAGCGTTCAATGCAAATCACAGAAATGACTAGCACCGTTGGAAAAGTCAGGTTGTGCAGTTTAACGTGATATGCGTCTGATGTGTGTACGACTAAAACTCTATAAGTAATTTAACAAAAAACATGTGTGTCAAACATCCGTTAGCTTAGGCTAACAATAATAAAGTTAATAATAGCACTGTAGCCTAGAATGAAGGATTATCTGGAGTGAATCAACAACTGATGGGTGTTTCATAAGACATTCTGTTACTGTCCCATCCATGTTGAAATCGGCCTTAATGTTGGGAAGGCACTAGCCTGATAATGAAACCCTCGTTCTGCACTTTCATTTCATACAGAGGGTCTGGACATTCGGTTGTGAAATTTGTTTGTTTGCTTGGTGTTTAACTTTAAAGAGATTGGATTAGCCCTTGACTGATAGCATTCTAGCTCTGCATTCATAACGTCTTCCTCTGTTTGCTGATTGGACAAATTAAAATGCCTCGTGAGACAACAAGCTCAGTGGAATCAAATCCATGCTAGGGAGGTGGTAGGGAGATGATAATCATGAAGAAGTGCATAGGAGCTCATGGACAGGCGAGGAAAGCACACCATATTGCCATGAATTCAAAATATTGTGAACTTCCCTCAAGATGCATTAAGATACAAGTAACTAGCCTGTTTTGAAAATGTAAGGAGTAGAAAGTACAGATATTTTTGTTAAAATGTAGTGTGGTAGAAGTCAGAGCTGTCAGAAAATTAAATGCCAATGCTATTTAAGTACAGGAGCCAAGTATTTGCACTGAGTTACTTCTCATCTCTGCTTTCAACATGTAAAAATGACTCTGTTTTTGAGAATTTGCAATTTTGTGTTCCTTTAATCATGACAAGGTACATAAAATACACAACAATGTCATATGTAATTATAATGACTGAGACGCTTTTCACAAAAACACATTAACTTCTCAACTTATCATTTTAAACAATCTACCTTTAACATGATACAGTTATAAAATTGCATTATAAAATTAATTTACACACAGGGCATTACGTAGCCTATTAACACATTACTTTTGTATAAACTGTGCATTTTTAGAGCACATGCAACAACCGTGAGGGTAATATTTCTAACGTTTAATATTTCCCATATATGTTATTAATAGAAACATCTTCACATGATAATTTGAACAAGGAGGCATTATCACAAAGAGCGTGCCTAATGAGTGATCTACAACGGGACAGCCTGACAGTGAAGCTAAGAAGTATACCTATTAATACCACTGAAAAACCCCCAAGCACACACAGACAAGGCCACAACTGCCTTTGTTGTCATGATTGCGCTGTATCGCAATGGATTGCATATAGCCACATATCTATCAATGGCCATTAAAATGAGAATAGTGTGGGAAGCAGAGCCATATGTATGACCGAAAAAAGCCTCAGTAACACAGGCACTGTAAGAAATTAACCTTTCTTTAGAGACCATGTCAGCAGAAGACGAGGCATTAAGATTGTGTTACCCAGTATGTCATTTACAGACAAATTGTAAAATAGAAGGTACATTGGTTGGTGTAAGCTTCTTTCTGCAATGATGATGACAAGAACACCAATGTTGGTTATGAGCAGTGCGATATAGACGAATACCAGCGTGAAAAACACTGGATATGTAGAGTATTCAGAAATTCCTAGTCCTTCCATTACAAGAGTATCACTGTCAGAGGAAATGTTTTCCATACTTGCACACCATCCAGCTGTGAGAACAAGAGCAAATCAAAACGGCACATTTCTTTCCATAAAGATTGTAAAATATTATACATCCAAAGTGAACTTTTTTTGTAACATCCATAACAGTAATAATAAAATGACATTGTATTTTTATTATGTTATTATGTAGATTGACATCCCAACTGTGCTGAAAAGGTGCATTTAGGGTAACAACCTATGTTCCTGTTCCTTCTGTCTTACCTGACTTGATATGATTTGGCTTGGAACAGAAAGGCAAATTCACACATACGATCTGTCACTGCTTCATGAAATTGTACAGGAGGCACACCTCATGTTTTGAAAGGATGTTTTATGAGTTGAGAGAGTAAAGATTCCCGCTGTTTGTTCTCAATCTGAGGAGGATACTCTTGTTCTGTCCACATCTGGGATGTGGGAAGCCTTGTAAACATTCCTTTATCATTAGGATGTTTGCTTGCTGCTTTCAAGGCATATCTGACCCTTGAACATTTACTCTCTCTCTGCCTCTCTCAGAGGCTTTACAGACACACACACACAAACACTAACACAGAGACACACACGCACGCACACATATATACACACACACACGCGGACACACTCTTTTCCATTCACTCTGTCTTTTATCACTTTCTGAATGAAAGGTACTGAAAGTGGTGATTAATGATGTCACATTTATTAATCCTTATGATTATGTTTAAATTTCTTAAACACTTTTTTTCTAAAGAAAATTATATGAAATTTGAACGACACCTAACAACCATGTTAGAGAGGTAGCTCACCACTCCCCTCAGTAATCCCAGACAAACTCTACACAGTGCTTTGTATTGTTCAGGAGACAGGCTGAACCACTGTTTTTTTCAGTTCATGGAACCAGCGTTGTATACACAGTATGTTTTTGTTGTTGTTTATACTCAGAGAAAAGTAAGCTAGAGGAATCACGAGGAGATGTTCATTGATGAAAATTGTTTTGAAGTACAACTTTCAACTTGTCAACTTTCAATACGTTTCAACACACACACACACACACTGACTTGACCAGTCAAACTTTCCATTGTGTGGTTATCACTTCAATCTGGCAGAAGATGGCAGCCTTTGAATATACTGAGATCTGTACTAACCCTTTTAGTCACATTTACTTCCTTATCTGTTTAAACTATATTGTTTATGTGAAAACAATCACCAGACTGATAGCCTCCACTAGCCAGTGGGAAAGCCTCTGCAGTTTGGACCAAATAATATATGAACAGGTTTTAGGTTTTCCCTAGTTAGCACAGAACACTCAAAAAGCAGTCTGACCACATCTCCGTCTAATTTCAAAGGAGAGCAGCTAAATGACTACTCCTAAGAACTGAGGCAGACAGTCACTAACTAAACATACTCAAGTACTGTACTTACTGTACTGTACTTACTTGTGCTACTGCACATTAAATTAAGTACAAGTATCTGTTACATTGTTATTTTGCAATTATGTAATCAATATGAAATAATATGGAAGTTAACTTGGCAATGGCAGGTAATGCTGACAATTCTTTATCAGAACGTTCTTGACCATGGTAAAGTAGTAATTTACTGTAACAAGACAATCATCTGTCCTTCGCCTCATATCTATATCAGTTGTCTTGGTGCCGCCACACATGCAGGACACCATCTGTCTCATCGGACCATGGGACAGAGACCAAGATCAACTTGTTTGGCCCAGATGGTATAAACGAAACAAAACGAAAGTTTAATACGTTTTACAAAAGATTGCAGCGGGGAACCTCTGCAGACATTCTGTAGGTAGGGGGTGCTACCCCAACACCCCAAAATTCTCGGAACAGAGCCATTTGTCAAAATTCTAATCTTAACACATTTATTTAATCATAAATGGTCTAAAAACAATGTGTATGGGAGATATAGAGAGAGGAGGAATGTTTAAGGGTCAGATGAGTCCTGAATGCAGCAAGCAAACATCCTGATGAAAATGGAACATTTGCGAGTCTTCTTTCCAGATGCAGACACAACAGGAGTGGCCATTTTTGATGAATTACGAAGCGCAGGGCTCTCTACTTGGCCACCTGCTGAAGAGAGAAAGATGAGTATCACTACAATAACAGCAACACCATAATTAACAATGATTACATTATAACTTACATGTGTCAGAAAAGGCAGTGGTGTGAGACACCTTCTTGACTTTTTTTGGCATCTGAATGAGGAGAAAAAATGATCTTTTAGAACATGAGGTGTGTTGCATGCATACTTCAAAATGCAAAAATGTATTATACTGCTACTGCCTTCAATACAGGACATCTGGTAAAGGATTACAAAGCCATATTTACATCCTCAAATACTTGGTACCTTTATCTTAAGCCACATTTTGTGCATCCTCCCTGCTTTCTGCTCAGTTGCTACTCCAGCCTGCACAGGCTCAACAGACAGTGAAGTACTCAGGGTTGGTGGAACTGAAGTGGCCTCTGTGGCACACCGGTGCAGCAGCTCCTTATCCAGTGCCTTCAACAAGATGTTATCAAAGGACACATCCTGTGTCTCCACAGTTCTCTGCAGGATGTTCTCAGATCCAAATTCCCTCTGAAGAAACATGTCCATGGCTTTGTAGGTGGCCTGAATCTTTTGCTTGTTTTTGTATGTCTGGAAGCTTGGAGTTCCTGAGGCAATATTGAACTCAGAGAGGACTTTCTGGATTAACTCTCGGGAAATGTCCAACATATCAGCAGTGGCACTCTGTTGATCTTTCAGTTTGGTCAGCAGCCTGAGCATCAGAACCGTGACCAAACAGCCATAGTCACAGCTGTCAGGAGGAAGCACAGAGAACACAGGGGAGGAATGTCCTACACTTATCTGCTCCTGTGCAGTGGGGCCAACATCAATTTAGTATTTGTCCAGCTCCAAGCCTGAATTGGCATCAACAATGTCCAGTACATAGCAAACCATCACCTCTACGAATAGATCTACCACTTCTCTGCGTTTCTCAGATATGGTGCCAATCCCCATGTTTGTAGGTGTGGCCACAGGAGAAGTAGGCCAACATTTGCCCATGTCAGAAAACTGGGCACTTTGGATCCTGGAAAGGGGAGCTCTGGCAGAAGCAGTATCTCCAGTGGATTGATGTGCCACAAGGGGAAGAAGATATGGCTGAAGTAAATTCTTGATGGCCTCCCGAGCATAGCGCAAAACCATATAAAAGCCACCTACTGTCTGCTCTGAGGGTATTTTCATTTGGATCTCACCCAGGAGAAGATCCTGGAGATCTGTAATAAGGTTCTTGGCGATCATATGAACATTCCCACTGAATACAAGCTTTTCTAGGATTGTAGTTATGTGAGCCAAGTCATTGGTGTGAGCAGAGAGTTCGGACACAGAGCCACAATTCTTCCTATCAACAGCCGTGTCTGGGACCACAGACTGTTGTTGTTCACCGTGACGCTGTTCTCCACTATGAGGGTACCAGGCAACAGTTTTCCTCAAAGTTGCCAGGACAGCTTTCATCCTGTGCATCAAGTCACTCTGATAACTGGTCGATGTTTCAGATGATGCAGTAGAGGCACTGATTGTGCTGTCTACTGACCAAGACGACAAAGAGCTATATGGCACAGAAAATGAAAACCAGACACAAGATAAGAAATATGGAGCTGCACTAAGAGAAGTATGGAAACAAATGAACATTTTTTTAAGTCAGGAATAACAATATAACAATATTCTAAAGCCTTGCAGATAATATGACAATTATTAATCTATGGTGTGATCAAACTCTGTACATAATACTGATCAGTTTTAGGGGTTTAACAACGACGTTATCTTCATCAGACCCTCAACTTGTGAAGATTGTAGTAACAAGTGTGACCCATCAGCATGTACCAAATTATCTCCCTCTTACAATGTTAGTTACAGTATAAAATAAGCCATTTTCCACTACTTTTGGAGAATTTGTTTCTTCATCCAAGCAAACCATGACTGTTCACCTGGGCTGATATAGTTTTGAATGTTTGCATATTTCCTGCAAGGGGGCCTGCTGTGCCGCTGAGGGCAGAGAAGAACCACAGGGAAGGAATTTCTGAATGTTTTTCTTTCTTATGTAGCCAACACTTGTTTACAAGGTTCAAATTTCAAAAGTCTTGGCCAGATATATTTATAGTGTGTGTTTTTACAAGGTTTGAAGACATTTGAAAATAGATTTTTGTGTAGTTGTATTTACACAGAATTTTAATGAAACGTCCAGCCCGCGATATTCATTGCCACTCCTGCCATTTCAAAGTGGAAAAACAGTTTTACCGAACTCCGGTCTCATCAACAACTTAAAATTAAGTCAGATGGCAGATCAATGCGAGAGAGGGGGAAAGGGGGTTTGCAGGAGTTTTAAAGGAAAATTACGTTTATACCGAGAAGCGCTGCCTACTCCAAAGGCTGAAGACATGCAAGAGTGAACAGACCTACGTCTGTGAGTTCACGCCCAACTCTCAGGAAACAGCGAAAATCAATTAGATACAATGCTGTCTTGCTACATTATATTAAACGCTGCCCAACTACCTGTATATGCCCTGACAATTGTTATTAGTATGTTATCAAGTAAGATTTTGCATAAGTTATTTCTGAGTGTAAAATACTGCACATACACATAAAGATATGTTATGTACTGGAACACGGTGTGCCGACTCAAAACAGAATTTATGCCCAACATAAACACTAATAATTTTCCTACGAAATAAGGAGCCATAACCTTATTATGTTCTGGAATTTTGTATGCTTAATGTCATAGTGCTCTGTGGGAAAAAACAAAACTTATGAAAACACGAGTTAGTTCTTGCAGAATTTCTCCATGCCACGCCACTGCAAGACACCTGATGTTAAGTAAAACGAAGAGAATACCAGAGATAGGATTTGCAATTTTGAATCTGCGCTTGTCTTTATTTTACGGAAACTTAAAAGGAAAAGTTGCATGACCCTTTTACTAGCTGTGGCTTTAAGTTTAACCTAACCTCCAGTCCGTCATTAAACTATTTGCTTCAGAACAAAGGAACCAATAATTCTAAGTATTTAACAAAACAGTATATTTCGTTTTGGCATGACTCAATGTAGCACGTTTACGCAAACTAAAATACAAGTAATTAAGATGATGGCGAGGCAGCTGCTGCGGCAGAGGTGGCGGTCACGGATCCTCCTGAAAAGAAACGCTTTGAGGGTTTTTACCGCAGGGTGTTTAACTAAGCCGTAGGCAGGGCTCTGGCCCGCCACCTAGTGGCGAGAAAAAAATCTGGCCCGTGGCCTAAATTACTTGGCGACCCCTATATAACCATATGTGCCAGTTTTGCATATATGTTTTTACTCAGATGAAAAACTTAAACTGTAAAGGTGTAGCAAACACACCTTGTTCAATCGCTTTTACCTTTCAATTGAGGTCGAGAAGGAATGGACGGATGTGGACGGCGATGGACTGCTGGCTGAAGATTCAGCATCCTTTCCCGCACAGACATATCCTGGAAGAATCACCGTGATGGAACTCAAACTCACAACCTTCATTATGTCCGTACAGAGTTCTGAAAACTCAGTCCTTGTCATCTGCAGTGA
This sequence comes from Tenualosa ilisha, assembly GCA_015244755.2. NCBI lineage: Eukaryota > Metazoa > Chordata > Actinopteri > Clupeiformes > Clupeidae > Tenualosa > Tenualosa ilisha. The sequence continues at coordinate 1,165,538 of PYXC01001038.1, forward strand.
GAAAAAATAGAAAGTTATTGAACAAAATATTAATCAATGACTTCTTTAATTTGGAACCGGACAGCGGTACATACAGGAGTGTTAAGCAGGTTGCTGAAAACCACCCATTCCCTGCAGAAAACAAGAAATACAACAGAAAATGTGTGAAAGCATCAGACAACAATTCATTTAAATCCACAACAATTTAGCTCAGTCATCTGTTGTTAAAATAACATTCTGGAAGTGTAACTTACCCATCAGAGAAATTTAGTATAAACTCCTGTAAAGAAGAAAATTGGGTCTGTTCCAAAAATCCTTGGGCAGATCCAACGTTAAGGCCACTAGTGAGCCCCAATGAACGGTCTTCATGCCGAGAGGGACCTGATGGTCATGGAAATAAAGTCACATCCACACAACTACATGCAGAAAATGTTTTAAAACTTAAAAAAAAACATAGCCATCACATTTTTTTATTTTATTTTATCTGAAATGAACCACTATAATTAATCTGAAATAAAACCTACCTGTTTCAGTCGTGCCTTTTTTCTCACCCTTCTTTTTCGTCATCTATTTATTTTGGTAGGAAGTTTTTGCCAAAACAATAAGCAAAACAACCTGTTGCTATTGAAGAGACTAATGAAATGATTAGAAATGTAGGGACAGTGTTCTTTAGTGAATGACATCAGAACAGTTCACTTATGTCACAAAGCCTGATGTCATAAAGCAAGCTACCTCCTCAACAGTACACTGTAACAAATTTCCTGTAGAATTTACAGTAAATAACAGGCAAAAAAGTTGCCCATAAAATGCTGTAAAAGTGTTGTTAATTACCGTTAAAATTAATTACCATATATTACTGGATATGTTTTACAGTTTTTTGCTGTATATAAATTACAACAATATATTGTTTTTTTTATTATAAACAGCCATTAATTGTATTTTAGTTTACATTATCTTGTATTCCATTCAAATTACACAAGTTACCTGCCAACTATTTTTGCCACTAAATAGCTGTTTGTTCATAATTCAATATTTTATTGTAGAATGTTTTCCTGTTAATCTGTGTCACATTCAGCTAATTAAGCACACTATGATGGCTGACAATCCAAAATGTATTAACACTACATTATTCTTTTCAGCTGTTAATAATAATAAAACAAGAGCTAGTGCTGCAACAAAACATTTATTAACACTCAATACAGTGTAGACCTGCTGTCTATACACTCACCGGCCACTTTATTAGGCACACTTGGCAAGTTTGTATAACTATATTTTCATCATAGACATAGAAGGCGTAAACATACACCAGACTACACAAGACCAATGACCAATGCAGCCACTTAATGTAACTGTGAACGAACTCAAATGTATAAAAAAATAATGTTTTGAAACCAAAGTGGAACCACTTCTTTATGAAACAGTGTGCCATTTTTGTTTCTTCTGCAACAGACTCAAAGCCATTCAAAGTCCATTCATCTTTTTAGAACTGGAGAGACATGAGGGCTGACGTTGCTGTTCCTCTTCTCTTGCACCTTCCCACTTTTTGGACTGATCCACTTTGTTGCCTTTGTGCCAGAGGTTGGGTTGATCCCTATGAAGCATCTGAAGCCACAAAATCAGAGAAAAATACACGTAATGAAATACATTGTTTATAAAAGACAGCAGAACCTATCAAGTTGCAGAGACACGCTTAATGGCGGGGGGGGGGGACCAAAGTGGGGATGGGGGGAAGGGGAGTCTGTACCAAAGTGGGGATGGGGCAAACATATGTGTGAAGACGGGGTGAGTGGTCATAAAGCGGGATACAAGGCCAAGGGAGAGTTGGGACTGAGGTGCTGATGGTGGAACCAATGATGATCAGTGGGTAAGGGAAAGTACTGAGATGTGTTGTGGTGGGATGGTAAAAGTGATTTCTGCATCCAAAAATAATAGTCCACTACAATCCCCTTCCAGCACATACCTTTGAATGAATTCCAGTGTGTTCACTGCCTCCTCTTGGTACACCAAATTGAAGATGTAGTAGCATGAGAAGAATGCTGCCAAATGTTCTGGTGTGGACCCAAAATCACTTGGCCCTCAATGCTCAGCATCCAATTTGTTGCTGTGAGGACATCACCTAAAACATAAATAAATAAACATGATTATAAAATATTACTTATTGTTCTTCTAGCATTTTAGATGCATGATCTTTCTGTTGCCTTCCACATGAACATATATACATGTTAAACTAATGTGTCATTCAGTCTCTAGTTTTGCAACAGACAAAAAATACACTACCTAAGACGATGAGATGAGTCTTGGAGACACAGGAAGCAGCATTGTCCTCTCAACTGCCAGTCCACACTGCCCAGACTAACAACTGACAAGACTAACCTTTGTCACCATCTGTTTTTGATCTTCAACATTTTTTTAACATGGGCGGAGTTGAAAGTGTACTGAATGTGGCCAAAGTAATTTTGGTCTACATTGGTCAGACATTGTACAACTCCACCAGACCGGACTGAACATGTTGAACTCTTCCAACTCCATCCAACAAGAACAAACTAACACAGACTGGTGGTCCACACTGACCCAACTGTTGGCGTTTGTTGGAGTTGGTTGGTGTTTGTTGGGGCAGTGTGGAAGCACCTTTACGCTCGAGGCAGTGTCAACTGCCAAACTATGTTCTATAGTTGCTAGGCGACCAGACGAGCTCCGCAGGCTAGGCTGTCCCAGAGCCGTAGAGAGATACCGCTCTGGGCTGTCCCATTTCATGAACGATGAACGGTTAGCGGCCACGGTAGGCTAGAACTACGTAGGCAACTCCGTAGCAGTGCACTCCGAAGCGTGTAGACCCTTAATTGAAACACAACTATAGCCTATCTAATCTGTCTATCTACCACTATTGTGGTTATCCACCCGTAACATTCCCGCGAGCATTACGAAGCGAATTACAATGGTTCCACGCGAGTTCGTTTGAACTGATGACATTGTCAATGTACAGCCAACATAGCATTAATGTTCCAGTAGACATCAAGATAACCAAAACTAAAATCATACAAATACCAGCTATTAGGGACAGAATACATAAGTGGCAAAGTCGAACTCATTGCCATCTCCGTGGTACATCTAACACCACGAGATGTACTGGCATAGCAAATGCAGTGCACAGCTTTCATCAGAGTTAGCTTAAAGAGCCCCTCCATGTCCCTTTTTAGTCCTGCTTCTGTATGAATCTGACAAAGGGCCAAAAATTGGAAGCAGCGTCAAAACAAGCCAAAAAAGTATTTACCAGTGGCAATTATCTTTTATCGCACCACACCTTCATAGCACGCAACAATCTGGTTTTAGGCTCAACATGCTCATCAATTGTACCATAGTAGCAGACACTCCACTCTATGGCTAGCTGCTCTACATTTAAAAACGGTGCAGTTTTGAGTCCCACACACCATATAGTCCGTATAAAAACGACTAAGGTGAATAAAATGATGTCAAATACAATTAGTCACACAAATAAAGAAACATTATTCTTACCAAAATGCTGGTTTTGCAGCTTTCTCTTGGTTGCTTCGGTCCTGTCGGCGAGTTAGAGATTTAGAATGACGTACCGACAGTTAAACTGCTGTGCCTGGGATTACTTGTTTCAAAAATATTCTCGAGCTAACTTTGTTGTGCAAACCAGGCTGATACACGCTTAAATCATATTGCATGTTCGTACTTGAATCACAATTTAAAGATGAACTGCAAGGTTGGTTTTCAGCCATGAGGTAAAAGGCATAGCCTCACTCGTAAGTTAGAAAAGTCATGTAGTTAATAACTATCATAATTACTCCGGCTTCTTACTTTAGGTAAAAATGTGGCATAACCACGGGAATAATCCTGCATAGTTCCTCTTCAATATTGTACACTAATAACGTATCACTTACTCTTTTTTGGGTGGATGGATGTCGACCTGGTTCGCGCCCCTGCGTCCGCCATTAAATGTAATGTCCTCTAAAAACCGCCATATACAACAGTGTTTAACTGTAATGATGTATCGTTTACAGTCAGAACCAAGTGAAAACATAACCGTTCTGTAATTTTAAAATGTGCTTTAAATTACTGTAATTATTTGTTTACCAAACTACATTGTGATATACAGTTAAACCTTGTAAAATGCTATAACAAGAAGTTTCTGTAAGTTTTTACTGTAGAAATTACAGAAATGTTTTACAGTGTAGCATGACCAGTTTTGGGTTAAATGCCAAGACCAAATTTCCCTCGTGGGATCAAAAGAGTATAGACTATTTTTGTTTTCAGGTTTTGGCCTCTTAATCTTTCAATCGTCAGTTAGATGTCCTGCCTCGGCCAACAAAATACAGTGGGCAAGTGATGTAGGCTAAAGGCAGTGGTTGCACTGCTCCATCTACAGAATCAAGTCTGATCAGAGAGATCGGGCATTCACTCTGGGAGATCCACCGCTGATCTGTATGAACTGAGTGCCATAACGAACTCTGAACTGAACACAGCTGGAATGAGACATCTATGGAGAGTAGTCTAGGTTACATCGATGATGTATCCCCAACTTAGAGATTGCAACGTTGGCCTGTGCTCTCTACACATGGCCAGAAATGCGGCTGAACTGCCGGATCATTAAACCTCTGCCTCCCCGTCTCTGGAGACCGATGAGCATGCATGTGCTCACCATGTCTACGTTTAGCCCACCTCACTGCGCATGGACTGGCTGATTATTTTGTGTTTGTGTTAAGCGCTGAGTGTTTTTTGTGTCTTAAGTATGGATAATCTGGGAAACGGTGTAGAGTTATAGTAAAGAACCCTGTCCATAGCATGATCATATATACCAATAAGTGACTGGCACATGTCTGTAGAGCTCGGTTGTTGAGATCTTTACTCTTTTTAGTCCAGCATATCATTGCAATCCTAATGTACGTCACAAAAATACTTCCCATTGATGAGCCAAAAAGTACTGCAGTAAAAACCAACCCATACAGGTTATTAATGGAAACATCATCACAAGATAACTTGAACAATGAAGCATTATCACAATAAGCATTCAGAATGGTGGATCTACAGCGAGACAACCTGATTGTGAGACCCAGCAATATAGACACTAATACAAATGATGGCAACAGTGTTTCACAGGATGATGTAAATATTTCTATCTTCTAACTGGGTGCTATTTCCCTGCCAAATATTTGCAGTATTTTATTCCTTCCATATTTAGTTTGTATGCCATAAATGATGGGATTTAAACTACCAGGTACAATGTGAAAAAGAATAGCTACAAGTCTTCTTAAGAATGGGTATTCTGGAAAACAATGCATTATGACAATAGTGAACTCAGCAAATAGCATTATTAAGTACACAACTAAGTGACTGGTACATGTTTGAATGGCCTTGCTGTTGAGCTCTGCATTTCTCTTAGTCCAGCATATGACAGCAATCCTTATGTATGTGACAGCAACACTACCTATAGATGAGGCCAATAATACAACTGTATAAAACAATCCAAATATATTATTAACAGACACATCTTCGCATGATAATTTGAACAAGGATGCATTGTCAAAGTAAAAATTGGGGATAACTGATCTACAACGAGACAACCTGAGACTGAGGCCCACTTGTACACCCACTAATGCAACTGCAAAACCCCTGGCAGATATAGACATGCTCCACACTGCCTTAGCTGTCATTATGGCACTGTATTGCAATGGATTACATATGGCCACATATCTATCAACGGCCATTATAATTAGTATGGTGTGGGAAGCAGAGCCATAAGTATGGGCACCAAATACCTGAAAAACACAGGCATTAAAAGGAATTAACCTGTTTTGAAAAAGCATGTCAGATAACAGAGGGGGGAGTAAGAATGTGTTACCAAGGATATCATTAACTGACAGGTTGCAAAACAGCAAATACATGGATTGATGCAAGCTTCTCTCCATAATAATGACAATAATCATACCAATATTGCTTATTAGCAGTCCAAGATAGACTAATAGTAATGTGAAAAACACAGGATATGTAGATGATTCAGGAATCCCTAAGTCTTCCAGCAGAAGAAGGTCTCTAACAGATGAAACATTTTCCATCCTTGTGCCCTGTAAACCTGTGGAAACAGAATAAAAAAATCACACCATTAAAATCCTTTCTTTGTCCTTTCTTCTCAGTTTGTCAGACTAACAGTTTTAGGCAGGTTTAGGTTTTAGATTTGTGCTGGTCATATGCTTATACTCGGTTCAGATAAGATTATGAATGAAAGTTAAAACCTTTACAAACTACAGATAAATGTTTTTCCCAGATACTTTTTTTGCTAAAGTACTTATATATCTGCGTCTTTGCAATGCAAACGATCCTCTGTGAGTCAGCAGGAGGAGGTGGCATCAGAGGCATGAGCCAAAGGCCCTCTTTGAAGCGCATCGCATATATCATAAGAACAAGAGGGGCATTTAAATTTATTGACTTCACTCCAGTCAAAGACATTAGAGTGGAGCACCAACAACAGTGTAAACAAGTCATTTTTAATTCACTGAGAAACAAGATCATCTTTCATGCTAAACTACAAAATGCATGGTTATGAACATACCAAACTATAAGCTCTGTACGTAAGTAGTATCTGTGGCCCCCCTTCCTTTCCCAACCATGCCAAAGATCAACGTAACCACAGTGTTCCACCAGGGCCCAGTTTTTCAAAAGAGTTTAACCTGGACCAAAGTGATCCAGGTTGGGAAATGTTTTGCCATGTGGAATTAAGGACTACTTTTGAACAACTCGTCCCTGTTCACAGAATAGCAAAACATCATATATTTTTATCCAGATTACACTGTTTTAAAAAACTGGGCCCAGGGCATTGTGTCCCTGTGACTGTACTGTGTGTTGCAGGACTGCAGGGTCCTCAGCTTATTGATTACTACACCTGGGCCAGGTGTAGCTGGTCTTTAAATTTTAGTCTACTGGAGTCACTTGATCTCTCCACACACACACATCTGTAAGAGCTGTCTTGTGGGGCCTGCTGCCAGGGGCGGACTAGCAATCTGTTTCCAGAACGCGTCGGCCAGCCTCAGGCTTGTAAAATATGAATATATATTATGTATGTGAAAACTTGACAGATCTAGTGGGCTGTTGTTAAACAGCATCATGATCGATAAGTGTGCATGTGTATGTGGCCTTGTGGGTCTATATTGAAAAAAGTCCTGGGCTTTTTTTTCCTCCCAGTCCGTCCCTAACCTTAGGTATTTTGTAGATGGAATGTGTTTTACTAATGTGTGTCAGGCACAGACAGGCGGAGGCAGAGGTAACGATCACTGAGTTTATTAAAAGTAACAAAACAGGGGATAACAAAAGCCACGTCCGTTACTGTAACGGAGGGAACAAAGGTTAACACACAGAAGATAGATTAACAGGGGAAATAACAAAGGCCACGTCCATTACTATAACGGAGAGTACTAAGGTAAACACACACACAGGAGAATAAGGAGGAGAGCACAAACGTACCGGAACAGGCAACTAGGAAACACAGAGAGTAACAATACCAATACGGAAGTCTAGGCTCGCGGGGCAGGAAACGCGGGAGATCGCGGGAGACGAAGGAAGCACAACAAACACGTAAGGAGTCCAAGGGAACATCGACGAGGCCAGACACCAGGTGAAGCAGAAGGGAGGCTTAAGTAGGGTGGAGACCAGGTGACACCAATTAGAACTCAGGTGAAGGTGATCGTGCATGAGGAGGTGAATGCAAATGGGGAGACGAGCTGTGAGTCTGTGACGTTGAGTGAGGGGGCGTGGCCGTGACCAGGTCCGATGCAGACCTGACAATGTGTTAACTTTTGTTTTACATGACAGTGAAAGTGAAGAGATAGAATGTTGTTCAACTGTTTAGGGCCGATCATCATAACTTCAGTTTTGAGCACGACTCAAACAATCATAATGAGGGACTGGAACTATGTGTTTTAGAAGTACAACTATGTAATAATTTATTGAAACCTGCAACTAGCGAAAAGCTGTCACCACAGGATATGATTTTTGGTTGCATATTCCGAGTTTGGTTTCAGAACTTCATAGACTGTATGTTTGTAGTTTTGGTTTGAACAATAGAATTGCAAACTTCTTTAAACAGTTTGGCTTAAAGGGTTTTCAGCAGTAAGGTATGGGGACCATAGTCTGTCATCCATTGACTCACTGATCACTGCAATCTGGTGTGCTAGCTTGGAGGCATACCTCTTATACACCAATCATATAATTGTATATACATTTATGGGAGTACCAAGAGAATGAAGACATACAACAGCCATCAGAAGGTTTATACTATCAAGTTTACAAAGCAAGTTCCGTTGCTACTGCATATTGCATTTGTAAAATAAATGTGACCATAACAAAATTTTACATTACATTACATTAAGGAGAATCATATATAATAACATTAAAGGGCATTTCAATTGTTTTAATTTCCTCAAATGTGCCAGCTCCACCAGTAACAATTTGCAATGTAAGATGACATACATTATGAACACATTAAAATAATGAAGTAATTAAGTCACAGTAAATTCTGTTTAACATGTAAATGGCATTATAGCCTATATTTCTGAAATATTATATTTCTGTAGTAGTAGTAGTATATTTCTCTCTGAATTCAGTGTTGCAAGTGAACTGACATAATATTTTGTGAGATCAGTGTGCACTGCTAAATTGTACTTTGTAAAAAGAAGAATTAATGTAGTAGAAGATCTACAATAATTTAGATTTTTCCTAAATGTTTTTGTCATAGGTTATGTATTGCTATTTTGTGTATTTAGGGAATTTGAAGCCGAGTAATTGAGACGTAAAATAAATAAATAAATAAATAATGGTCTATTCCACATTATGGCCAGGACTCAAACATAGTCTTATTTAATGGGGACACAGAATGGATGAATGAAGTATTGTACCTTGTTCTCTGATGTTAAAATAGAATATATTCAACTCTGATTATCAAATAAACTTAAATGCAACAAACCCAATTAAAACCTTATAGGCAGGGTATTGAAATTGTCCTTTTTGCTAAATGGCGCCCTCTTTGGCAACCACAATTGAACTTTGTGCTATTTGACAGACATCACATGTAGGCTTTGTTCTAATTCACCCATGCCTAAGTGGCTATTTCTAAGCTCAAGACATTCATACGAAGGAGGGTACAGCCATGCCTCATGTTCATGATGGCTCTTTGGCCATGCACAACCCCTACAAATTCATCAAAGCCAAGGTACAAATGGTTTTCCATTACGTCTCCTTTTTGTCATTTTTTAAGTAACCTCTACAGCTAAATACAGCAAATGCTCAAATGTCACATGATTGTTCATGGAATACAAATATCAAGTTTTGATGATGTTATGGATGTGACAAAAATCCACTTTCTGTGGAAATGCTCAAATATAAAATAATGCTTAGGAAAACAGAATTTCTTCTTACAGAAGTAAGACAACTGTGAAATAAAAGGATATTGCTTTATACAATGCCCCCAACAAGGTGTCACTTTTCTGCCAAATATTTGCAAAATTTTCAATGTAACTGGGAGTTACTTTCCTTTTAAATATTTGCACAATTTTCAGCCTTAAATGTTTAGTCTGTATGCCATGCTTTGCTGTTGAGTTCAGCATTTTTGTTAGTCAAGCAAGCAACACCGATTCGAATGTATGTGACAACTACTGTTCCCATTGAGGAGGAAAATAGCACCAGAGTGTAAAACAGTCCATATATATTATTAATAGATACATCTTCACAGGATAACTTGAACAAAGATGCATTGTCACAATAAAAATTTGGAATAAGTGATCTACAACGAGACAACCTGAGACTCAGGCTGACTAACACACCAACTAACACAACTGAAACAGCCCAGGCAGATACAGACAAAGTCATAACTGTCCTAGTTGTCATTATTGAATTGTATCGAAATGGATTACATACAGCCACATACCTACCAATAGCCATTATGATTAGGATAGTGTGGGATGCTGAGCCATAAGTATGGCTGAAAAACACCTGTGCAACACAAGCATTATATGATATTAACCTGTTTTCAGAAGCAATGTCAAACAGGAGATGAGGTAGTATGATAGTGTTACCAAGGACATCATTGAATGACAAGTTACAAAACAGCAAGTACATGAGTTGATATAAGCTTTTCTCTCTAATGATGATAACAAGGACACCTAAATTAGTTATTAGCAGTCCAATGTAAACAAAGAGCAGGGAGAAAAATACAGCATCTGTAAATGATTCAGAGTGCCCTAATTCTTCTAGCGTAAGAATATTACTGACATAGGACATGTTCATCATTGTTCCAACATGTGTTGATGTGATTTGAATAACGGAATTTACTGTGTGCTCAGGTTAAAATGACAAAGGCTGAACAGAAAAAGTGTTCATTACACCATAATGTCCACCTCAATCAGGTGATTTCACTTTTTTACCCAGAAAGCATTGAGATGTAAACAACGCAAAACACAGTTGAAGCTTACAAGCTCTACAAATTAAGGGGTTTTCTAATAGTTTTAATAAAAACAAAAGCATTTTGAGTGTTTTTAAATCCTGTTAAATATAGCTGATACCTATGTAAGTCTTATAAGGCCAGCATGTTTTGCCAGTCAGGAATCCTTTTAAACAGATCCAGTTTAATCCAGTCACTTGAACTGTTTACATGAGACGTTTTGACAATTAATAGCATTCTGTTGTGTTCCTTTAATCATGACAAGGTACATAAAATACACAACAATGTGATATGTAATTATAATGAATGAGATGCTTTCCACAAGAACACATTAACTTTTCAACTTATCATTTTGAACAATCTACCTTTAACATGATACAGTTATAAAATTGCATTATAAAATTAATTTACACACAGGGCATTACATATTAACAAATTACTTTTGTATAAACTGTACATTTTTAGAGCACATGCAACAAACGTGAGGGTAATATTTCTAATGTTTAATATTTCCCATATATGTTATTAATAGAAACATCTTCACATGATAATTTGAACAAGGAGGCATTATCACAAAGAGCGTGCCTAATGAGTGATCTACAACGGGACAGCCTGACAGTGAAGCTAAGAAGTATACCTATTAATACCACTGAAAAACCCCAAGCACACACAGACAAGGCCACAACTGCCTTTGTTGTCATGATTGCGCTGTATCGCAATGGATTGCATATAGCCACATATCTACCAATGGCCATTATAATGAGTATGGTGTGGGAAGCAGAGCCATATGTATGACCGAAAAAGGCCTGTGTAACACAGGCACTGTAAGAAATTAACCTTTCTTTAGAGACCATGTCTAGCAGAAGACGAGGCATTTAGATTGTGTTACCCAGTATGTCATTTACAGACAAATTGCAAAACAGAAGGTACATTGGTTGGTGTACGCTTCTTTCTGCAATGATGATAACAAGAACACCAATGTTGGTTATGAGCAGTGCGATATAGACGAATAGCAGCGTGAAAAACACCGGATATGTAGAGTATTCAGAAATTCCTAGTCCTTCCATTACAAGATTATCACTGTCAAAGGAAATGTTTTCCATACTTGTACACTATCCACCTGTGAGAAAAAGATCAAATCAAAACAGCACGTTTCTTTCCATAAAGCTTGTAAAATATTATACATCCAAAGTGAACTTTTTTTGTAACATCCATAACACTAATAATAAAATGACACTGTATTTTTATTATGTAAATATGACATTTGAGGATTTGCATTATTCAGCTGTACAGGTTACAATAAAAATAGCACAAAACATACTAGCATACAATAATACAATACAATACTATGCTTGCTCATGTTGTGTCACATCCATAATGCTGTTATTTCCCACGTTATCCACATTACCCACATTTATATGTAATATTACATAATCATTTAGTAACATGCTTTTATCTAAAGCAACAAATTGAGGATTGACATCCCAACTGTGCTGAAAAGGTGCATTTAGGGTAACAACCTATGTTCCTGTTCCTTCTGTCTTACCTGACTTGATATGATTTGGCTTGGAACAGAAAGGTAAATTCACACATACAACCTGTTACTTTGTATACACATACCAACTCTGAGATACATGCCCTGTAGAAATAGCGTATACAGAGAAGAGATGAGAATTTATGTCATGTGACTGGACCTAAATTTAGTTTGCATTCTCCATTTACATCTGGAAAATAAGCCTAGCTGTGAGAAAAACTTCATGTGGCAATAACTTGGTAACTGATCACAAGGGTCTTGGTCACTGTTTTAGAAACCATAGACCAAGGTAGCGAAATTCAAATGTGAATCCAATCTGCAATTCAAATATAAGATGGTTTCCTAAACTGTTACCTTTACTGCATGCACTGTTTTGACATCAGTAATAATATAATGCTTTTTTCGCATGCGGAAATGTACAGGCAAACGCTGAAGATGGGCCGAAAAGTTTGTCTTAATTGTTATGCTTCCCATTGAATTAGCATAAGAGCTACACCTTGAGAATGCGGTCTTCACTGCTTCATGAGATTGTACAGGAGGTACACCTCATGTTTTGAAAGGATGTTTTATGAGTTGAGAGAGTAAAGATTCCCGCTGTTTGTTCTCAATGGAATCACGAGGAGATATTCATTGATGAAAATTGTTTTGAAGTAGAAATTTCAACTTGTCAACTTTCAATACGTTTCAACACACACACACTGACTTGACCAAACTTTCCATTGTGTGGTTATCACTTCAGTCTGCCAGAAGATGGCAGCCTTTGAATATACTGAGATCTGTACTAACCCTTTTAGTCACATTTACTTCCTTATCTGTTTAAACTATATTGTTTATGTGAAAACAATCACCAGACTGATAGCCTCCACTAGCCAGTGGGAAAGCCTCTGCAGTTTGGACCAAATAATATATGAACAGGTTTTAGGTTTTCCCTAGTTAGCACAGAACACTCTCAAAAAGCAGTCTGACCACATCTCCGTCTAATTTCAAAGGAGGGCAGCTAAATGATTACTCCTAAGAACTGAGGCAGACAGTCACTAACTAACCATACTCAAGTACTGTACTTACTGTACTGTACTTACTTGTACTACTGCACATTATATTAAGTACAAGTATCTGTTACATTGTTATTTTGCAATTATGTGATCAATATGAAATAATATGGAAGTTAACTTGCCAATGGCAGGTAATGCTTACAATTCTTTATCAGAACGTTCTTGACCATGGTAAAGTAGTAATTTACTGTAACAAGACAATCATCTGTCCTTCACCTCATATCTATATCAGTTGTCTTGGTGCCGCCACACATGCAGGACACCATCTGTCTCATCGGACCATGGGACATGGTTCAGATATCCATTTTTCTAGAACTGCTTGTATTCAACACAAGAGACCAAGATCAACTTGTTTGGCCCAGATGGTATGAACGAAACAAAACGAAAGTTTAATACGTTTTACAAAAGATTGCAGCGGGGAACCTCTACAGACATTCTGTAGGTAGGGGGTGCTACCCCAACACCCCAAAATTCTCGGAACAGAGCCATTTGTCAAAATTCTGATCTTAACACATCTATTTCATTATAAATGGTCTAAAAACAATGTGTGTGGAAGATAGAGAGAGGAGGAATGTTTAAGGGTCAGATGAGTCCTGAATGCAGCAAGCAAACATCCTGATGAAAATGGAGCATTTGCGAGTCTTCTTTCCAGATGCAGACACAACAGGAGTGGCCATTTTTGATGAATTACGAAGCGCAGGGCTCTCTACTTGGCCACCTGCTGAAGAGAGAAAGATGAGTATCACAGCAATAACAGCAACACCAACATTAACAATAATTGCATTATAACTTACATGTGTCAGAAAAGGCAGTGGTGTGAGACACCTTGTTGACTTTTTTTGGCATCTGAATGAGGAAGAGAAAAAATGCTTTTAGAACATGAGGGGTGTTGCATGCATACTTCAAAATGCAAAAATGTATTATACTGCTACTGCCTTCAATACAGGACATCTGGTAAAGGATTACAAAGCCATATTTACATCATCAGATACTTGGTACCTTTATCTTGAGCCACATTTTGTGCATCCTCCCTGCTTTCTGCTCAGTTGCTACTCCAGCCTGCACAGGCTCAACAGACAGTGAAGTACCCAGGGTTGGTGGAACTGATGTGGCCTCTGTGGCACACCGGTGCAGCAGCTCCTTGTCCAGTGCCTTCAGCAAGATGTTATCAAAGGACACATCCTGTGTCTCCACAGTTCTCTGCAGGATGTTCTCAGATCCAAATTCCCTCTGAAGAAACATGTCCATGGCTTTGTAGGTGGCCTGAATCTTTTGCTTGTTTTTGTATGTCTGGAAGCTTGGAGTTCCTGAGGCAATATTGAACTCAGAGAGGACTTTCTGGATTAACTCTCGGGAAATGTCCAACATATCAGCAGTGGCACTCTGTTGATCTTTCAGTTTGGTCAGCAGCCTGAGCATCAGAACCGTGACCAAACAGCCATAGTCACAGCTGTCAGGAGGAAGCACAGAGAACACAGGGGAGGAATGTCCTACACTTATCTGCTCCTGTGCAGTGGGGCCAACATCAATTTGGTATTTGTCCAGCTCCAAGCCTGAATTGGCATCAACAATGTCCAGTACATAGCAAACCATCACCTCTACAAATAGATCTACCACTTCTCTGCGTTTCTCAGATATGGTGCCAATCCCCATGTTTGTAGGTGTGGCCACAGGAGAAGTAGGCCAACATTTGCCCATGTCAGAAAACTGGGCACTTTGGATCCTGGAAAGGGGAGCTCTGGCAGAAGCAGTATCTCCAGTGGATTGATGTGCCACAAGGGGAAGAAGATATGGCTGAAGTAAATTCTTGATGGCCTCCCGAGCATAGCGCAAAACCATATAAAAGCCACCTACTGTCTGCTCTGAGGGTATTTTCATTTGGATCTCACCCAGGAGAAGATCCTGGAGATCTGTAATAAGGTTCTTGGTGATCATATGAACATTCCCACTGAATACGAGCTTTTCTAGGATTGTAGTTATGTGAGCCAAGTCATTGGTGTGAGCAGAGAGTTCGGACACAGAGCCACAATTCTTCCTATCAACAGCCGTGTCTGGGACCACAGACTGTTGTTGTTCACCGTGACGCTGTTCTCCACTATGAGGGTACCAGGCAACAGTTTTCCTCAAAGTTGCCAGGACAGCTTTCATCCTGTGCATCAAGTCACTCTGATAACTGGTCGATGTTTCAGATGATGCAGTAGAGGCACTGATTGTGCTGTCTACTGACCAAGACGACAAAGAGCTATATGGCACAGAAAATGAAAACCAGACACAAGATAAGAAATATGGAGCTGCACTAAGAGAAGTATGGAAACAAATGAACATTTTTTTAAGTCAGGAATAACAATATAACAATATTCTAAAGCCTTGCAGATAATATGACAATTATTAATCTATGGTGTGATCAAACTCTGTACATAATACTGATCAGTTTTAGGGGTTTAACAACGACGTTATCTTCATCAGACCCTCAACTTGTGAAGATTGTAGTAACAAGTGTGACCCATCAGCATGTACCAAATTATCTCCCTCTTACAATGTTAGTTACAGTATAAAATAAGCCATTTTCCACTACTTTTGGAGAATTTGTTTCTTCATCCAAGCAAACCATGACTGTTCACCTGGGCTGATATAGTTTTGAATGTTTGCATATTTCCTGCAAGGGGGCCTGGTGTGCCGCTGAGGGCAGAGAAGAACCACAGGTAAGGAATTTCTGCAGGGAAGGAATTTCTGAATGTTTTTCTTTCTTATGTAGCCAACACTTGTTTACAAGGTTCAAATTTCAAAAGTCTTAGCCAGATATATTTATAGTGTGTGTTTTTACAAGGTTTGAAGACATTTGAAAATAGGTTTTTGTGTAGTTGTATTTACACAGAATTTTAATGAAACGTCCGGCCCACTATATTCATTGCCACTCCTGCCATGTCAAAGTGGAAAAACAGTTTTACAGAACTCCGGTCTCATCAACAACTTAAAATTAAGTCAGATGGCAGATCAATGCGAGAGAGGGGGAAAGGGGGTTTTCAGGAGTTTTAAAGGAAAATTACGTTTGTACCGAGAAGCACTGCCTACTCCAAAGGCTGAGGACATGCAAGAGTGAACAGACCTACGTCTGTGAGTTCACGCCCAACTCTCAGGAAACAGCGAAAATCAATTAGATACAATGCTGTCTTGCTACATTATATTAAACGCTGCCCAACTACCTGTATATGCCCTGACAATTGTTATTAGTATGTTATCAAGTAAGATTCTGCAGAAGTTATTTCTGAGTGTAAAATACTGCACATGCACATAAAGACATGTTATGTACTGGAACACGGTGTGCCGACTCAAAACAGAATTTATGCCCAACATAAACACTAATAATTTTCCTACGAAATAAGGAGCCATAACCTTATTATGTTCTGGAATTTTGTATGCTCAATGTCATAGTGCTCTGTGGGAAAAAACTAAACTTATGAAAACACGAGTTATTTCTTGCAGAATTTCTCCACGCCACGCCACGCCACTGCAAGACACCTGATGTTAAGTAAAACGAAGAGAATACCAGAGACAGGATTTGCAATTTTGAATCTGCGCTGTCTTTATTTTACGGAAACTTAAAAGGAAAAGTTGCATGACCCTCTTACTAGCTGTGGCTTTAAGTTTAACCTAACCTCCAGTCCGTCATTAAACTATTTGCTTCAGAACAAAAGAACCAATAATTCTAATTATTTAACAAAACAGTATATTTCGTTTTGGCATGACTCAATGTAGCACGTTTACGCAAACTAAAATACAGCTAAATGCAGCTGCTGCGGCAGAGGTGGCGGTCACGGATGCTCCTGAAAAAAAACGCTTTGAGGGTTTTTACCGCAGGGTGTTTAACTAAGCCGTAGGCCGGGCTCTGGCCCGCCACGTAGTGGCGAGAAAAAAATCTGGCCCGTGGCCTAAATTACTTGCCGACCCCTATATAACCATATGTGCCAGTTTTGCATATATGTTTTTACTCAGTTGAAAAACTTAAACTGTAAAGGTGTAGCAAACACACCTTGTTCAATCGCTTTTACCTTTCAATTGAGGTCGAGAAGGAATGGACGGATGTGGATGGCGATGGACTGCTGGCTGAAGATTCAGCATCCTTTCCCGCACAGACGTATCCTGGAAGAATCACCGTGATGGAACTCAGACTCACAACCTTCATTATGTCCGTACAGAGTTCTGAAAACTCAGTCCTTGTCATCTGCAGTGAGAAAAAATAGAAAGTTATTGAACAAAATATTAATCAATGACTTCTTTAATTTGGAACCGGACAGCGGTACATACAGGAGTGTTAAGCAGGTTGCTGAAAACCACCCATTCCCTGCAGAAAACAAGAAATACAACAGAAAATGTGTGAAAGCATCAGACAACAATTCATTTAAATCCACAATTTAGCTCAGTCATCTGTTGTTAAAATAACATTCTGGAAGTGTAACTTACCCATCAGAGAAATTTTGTATAAACTCCTGTAAAGAAGAAAATTGGGTCTGTTCCAAAAATCCTGGGGCAGATCCAAGGCCACTAGTGAGCCCCAATGAACGGTCTTCATGCCGAGAGGGACCTGATGGTCATGGAAATAAAGTCACATCCACACAACTACATGCAGAAAATGTTTTAAAACTTAAAAAAAAAACATAGCCATCACATTTTTTTATTTTATTTTATCTGAAATGAACCACTATAATTAATCTGAAATAAAACCTACCTGTTTCAGTCGTGCCTTTTTTCTCACCCTTCTTTTTCGTCATCTATTTATTTTGGTAGGAAGTTTTTGCCAAAACAATAAGCAAAACAACCTGTTGCTATTGAAGAGACTAATGAAATGATTAGAAATGTAGGGACAGTGTTTTTTAGTGAATGACATCAGAACAGTTCACTTATGTCACAAAGCCTGATGTCATAAAGCAAGCTACCTTCTCAACAGTACACTGTAACAAATTTCCTGTAGAATTTACAGTAAATAACAGGCAAAAAAGTTGCCCATAAAATGCTGTAAAAGTGTTGTTAATTACCGTTAAAATTAATTACCATATATTACTGGATATGTTTTACAGTTTTTTGCTGTATATAAATTACAACAATGTATTGTTTTTTTTATTATAAACAGCCATTAATTGTATTTTAGTTTACAACATTATCTTGTATTCCATTCAAATTACACAAGTTACTTGCCAACTATTTTTGCCACTAAATAGCTGTTATTTGTTCATAATTCAATATTTTATTGTAGAATGTTTTCCTGTTAATCTGTGTCACATTCAGCAAATTAAGCACACTATGATGGCTGACAATCCAAAATGTATTAACACTACATTAGATTCTTTTCAGCTGTTAATAATAATAAAACAAGAGCTAGTGCTGCAACAAAACATTTATTAACACTCAATACAGTGTAGACCTGCTGTCTATACACTCACCGGCCACTTTATTAGACACACTTGGCAAGTTTGTATAACTATATTTTCATCATAGACATAGAAGGCGTAAACATACACCAGACTGCACAAGACCAATGACCAATGCAACCACTCAATGTAACTGTGAACGAACTCAAATGTATAAAAAAATAATATTTTGAAACCAAAGTGGAACCACTTCTTTATGAAACAGTGTGCCATTTTTGTTTCTTCTGCAACAGACTCAAAGCCATTCAAAGTCCATTCATCTTTTTAGAACTGGAGAGACATGAGGGCTGACGTTGCTGTTCCTCTTCTCTTGCACCTTCCCACTTTTTGGACTGATCCACTTTGTTGCCTTTGTGCCAGAGGTTGGGTTGATCCCTAAGCATCTGAAGCCACAAAATCAGAGAAAAATACACTTAATGAAATACATTGTTTATAAAAGACAGCAAAACCTATCAAGTTGCGGAAACACGCTTAATGGTGGGGGGTGGGGGGGGGCTGTATCAAAGTGGGGATGGGGGGAAGGGGAGTCTGTACCAAAGTGGGGATGGGGCAAACATATGTGTGAAGACGGGGTGAGTGGGCATAAAGCGGGATGCAAGGCCAAGGGAGAGTTGGGACTAAATTGCTGATGGTGGAACCAATGATGATCAGTGGGTAAGGGAAAGTACTGAGATGTGTTGTGGGGGGATAGTAAAAGTGATTTCTGCATCTACAAGTAATAGTCCACTACAATCCCCTTCCAGCACATACCTTTGAATGAATTCCAGTGTGTTCACTGCCTCCTCTTGGTACACCAAATTGAAGATGTAGTAGCATGAGAAGAACGCTGCCAAATGTTCTGGTGTGGACCCACAATCACTTGGCCCTAAATGCTCAGCATCCAATTTGTTGCTGTGAGGACATCACCTAAAACATAAATAAATAAACATGATTATAAAATATTACTTATTGTTCTTCTAGCATTTTAGATGCATGATCTTTCTGTTGCCTTCCACATGAACATATATACATGTTAAACTAATGTGTCATTCAGTCTCTAGTTTTGCAACAGACAAAAAATACACTACCTAAGACGATGAGATGAGTCTTGGAGACACAGGAAGCAGCATTGTCCTCTCAACTGCCAGTTAAAAACCAACTGCCAGTCCACACTGCCCAGACTAACAACTGACAAGACTAACCTTTGTCACCATCTGTTTTTGATCTTCAACATTTTTTTAACATGGGCGGAGTTAAAAGTGTACTGAATGTGGCCAAAGTAATTTTGGTCTACATTGGTCAGACATTGTACAACTCCACCAGACCGGACTGAACATGTTGAACTCTTCCAACTCCATCCAACAAGAACAAACTAACACAGACTGGTGGTCCACACTGACCCAACTGTTGGCGTTTGTTGGAGTTGGTTGGTGTTTGTTGGGACAGTGTGGAAGCACGTTTACGCTTGAGGCAGTGTCAACTGCCAAACTATGTTCTATCGTTGCTAGGCGACCAAACGAGCTCCGCAGGCTATTCTGTCCCAGAGCCGTAGAGAGATACCGTTCAGGGCTGTCCCATTTCATGAACGATGAACGGTTAACGGCCACGGTAGGCTACAACTACGTAGGCAACTCCATAGCAGTGCACTCCGAAGCGTATAGACCCTTAATTGAAACGCAACTATAGCCTATCTAATCTATCTATCTACCACTATTGTGGTTATCCACCCGTAGCATTCCCGCGAGCATTAGGAAGCGAATTACAATGGTTCCACGCGAGTTCGTTTGAACTGATGACAAAACATTGTCAATGTACAGCCAATATAGCATTCATGTTCCAGGAGACATCAAGATAACCAAAACTAAAATCATACAAATACCAGCTATTAGGGACAGAATACATAAAAAAAACTAAGTATTTACCAGTGGCAATTATCTTTTATCGCACCACACCTTCATAGCACGCAACAATCTGGTTTTAGGCTCAACATGCTAATCAATTATACCATAGTAGCAGTCACTCCACTCTATGGCTAGCTGCTCTACATTCAAAAACGGTGCAGTTTTGAGTCCCACACACCATATAGTCCGTATAAAAACGACTAAGGTGAATAAAATGATGTCAAATACAGTTAGTCACACAAAATAAAGAAACATTATTCTTACCAAAATGCTGGTTTTGCAGCTTTCTCTTGGTTGCTTCGGTCCTGTCGGCGAGTTAGACATTTAGAATGACGTACCGACAGTTAAACTGCTGTGCCTGGGATTACTTGTTTGAAAAATATTCTCGAGCTAACTTTCTTTTTAGTTGTGCAAACCAGGCTAATACACGCTTAAATCATATTGCATGTTCGTACTTGAATCACATTTTAAAGATGAACTGCAAGGTTGGTTTTCAGCCATGAGGTAAAAGGCATAGCCTCACTCGTAAGAAGTTAGAAAAGTCATGTAGTTAATAACTATCATAATTACTCCGGGTTTTTACTTTAGATAAAAATGTGGCATAGCCACGGGAATAATCCTGCATAATTCCACTTCAATATTATACAGTAATAACCAGAGACAGGTCTTCCATACTAATGAACAATCATTCTCACGTGATATTACTGCGGTCAATGTATTCATTTCAATAACGTATTCAGAGAACGGCAGCGCCAAGCTTTATATACCAAGACATTGTATTGATTGTGTTGCTGACGGTGGGTATTTGGAAGCCTGTTTTTTTTCCATGTATCATTCTTTGTAAACATCACTACAATGAACCTAAATATAATAACGATTGTTTTAAAACTAAGCTACATTGTCCCTTTGTGATACGTATATTTCTGTTTGAGTATGTAGTTATTACAGAGTAATTTGTCTTTTAAAAGTGTAATGCATTCTGGGTCATCATCTGCAGCGCGTACGTAACCCTGACGTAGCGAAACGTACGTCTCCTCCGCTCCTCCTCCCCCCTCAACGAGCCTGTCCAGAGTAGGCAGGGGGCAGGAGGACAGTGTGGTCGTGACATAGGTCATGAGAAGTAGTGTCCGTGTAGTGATATTGCAGACATTTCGACATGTTTAAAGCTAAAAGTGGAGCCCAAAAGAGGAAAGAAAAGAAAAATAAGGATGAGGCAAACGCCAAACTTCCCAAATTGGACTCTTTCTTAAATACTCCTTCTCGGGTTCAGCCTAGCAGTGAGAGGGAGGAACATGCATCGTCATCTTCAAGCAGTAGCAACTTGATTAGCAGCAGCGAGTGTGGAGTGTCGAGTGAAGTGAGTAGCATCCACAAGGAAGCTAGTTTTCCAACGGATCGTGGCAATTTCATAGAAAATATTACTGATGCCAATGTGAAGCGGTATATCTTGGAAACGGGTCCTTGTAAGCCCAATGGCCCATTTCCAGACACTGGTAGCCGTAGTTTTTCCACCCATTATTACACCTCAGTCACTAAAGCTGGCATTACACTTCCACGGAGTTAGTTGTGCCGGATTAATGGGGAGGGTCGGCGTAAAAAAATGCTATCACTGACATAGCGAGTCATGGGGTGGGGTGGGGGTGGGGGGTTGTTAGGGGGGCCCGATCGTGACGTTTTGCCCCTGGCCCTTGTCTCCAATTGTTCCGCCAGTGCTAATAACGTATTACTTACTCTTTATTGGGTGGATGGATGTCAACTTGCTTCGCGCCCCAGCGTCCGCCATTAAATGTAATGTCCTCTAAAAATCGCAATATACTAACAGTGTTTAATTGTAATTATGTATCGTTTACAGTCAGAACCAAGTGAAAACATAACCGTTCTGTAATTTTAAAATGTGATACAGCTTTAAATTACTGTAATTATTTTTTTACCAAACTACATTGTGATATACAGTTAAACCTTCTAAAATGCTGTAATAAGAAGTTTCTGTAAGTTTTTACTGTAGAAATTACAGAAATGTTTTACAGTGTAGCATGACCAGTTTTGGGTTAAATGCCAAGACCAAATTTCCCTCGTGGGATCAAAAGAGTATAGACTATTTTTTTTCAGGTTTTGGCGTCTTAATCTTTCAATCGTCAGTTAGATGTCCTGCCTCGGCCAACAAAATACAGTGGGCAAGTGATGTAGGCTAAAGGCAGTGGTTGCACTGCTCCATCTACAGAATCAAGTCTGATCAGAGAGATCGTGTATTCACTCTGGGAGATCCACCGCTGATTTGTATGAACTGAGTGCCATAACGAACTCTGAACTGAACACAGCTGAAATGAGACATCTACGGAGAGTAGTCTAGGTTACATCGATGATGTATCCCCACTTTGTCAATTTAGAGATTGCAACGTTGGCCTGTGCTCTCTACACATGGCCAGAAATGCGGCTGAACTGCCGGATCATTAAACCTCAGCCTCCCCGTCTCTGGAGACCGATGAGCATGCATGTGCTCACCATGTCTACGTTTAGCCCACCTCACTGCGCATGGACTGACTGATTATTTTGTGTTTGTATTAAGCGCTTTGAGTGTTTTTTGTGTCAAAAAAATATTTATAAATGATAAAGATATACATGAATTACTTACTTTGTTACTTACTTACTATCTCAGTCATCGCAAAAGTAAAGGTAGCCGTGGATTTTCTGTGGCAGGCCCCAAGTAATGGCCTACCAACTCACATCAGCCCCAAATGTTTGTTGTTTTAAATCCAGGCTAAAATGTACTTTTACTGGCTTCCAAATGAGATGCGTTTTATTTGTCTATTTTGACTTTTTACCACAACTTTTCTTTTGATTCTTCCCCCATTGTAAAGCACTTTGGTCAACCTCATGTTGTGTGCTATAGGTTGTTATTGTGCCTAGAAATAAACTATGAATAACTTTATGAATAACTTATTGTTTGGATATATTTTATAATATATAAATATTTGGATATATATTGATATATATTACATACTTGTATTGTTTGGATATCTGGTTAGCGATGTGTTTTTAATCTGATATGACATCTAATAATAGTTTGTTATAATAGTTCTAATAATCTAATAATATTCAAATATTGTATATTATATATAGTATTACTTTAACAGGGTATACAATTCTTTGAATCATTAAAAGGTATACATATGGGCAATTCCATGCAAAACTGTCACGTCCATAATGCCAACACAATGCCATGGTATGGTATGATGTGAATGATTACATAAAGTTTGAGCATTCACTCTTCTTTTCACATGATCATTTGCATCATACAAATACCGTGGCATTTTGTTGGCGTTATGGATATGACAGTTTGCGTGGCTGTGTAAAAAAAAGTTAGTCATTGCATTAAAACACAAATATGTATTTAAAAACAATTATAATGTTATTGAATCAGTAATCAATTGATAATAATCACAATCAACAGACATAACCATATCTGTAAACCACTGTGAACCACATTTTTCTGTTATTTTGTTTCTGGAAAAAGGAAGCATTTTCTAAGCATTAAGTAAAATGGCATTTACAGGAAATACAAGAGAATGAATTATTTTTTATTTAATTTCTATTTAAATTTAAAAGTATATGAATAACTACTACATGACTAGTAGTACACAGTACAGTAGCACATAGCACGTTAATTATTACACAGCACATCAAGAAATGTCCAATACAATGAGCACAGCAAGAAAAGGTTCTTCAGTTATTATTATTATTGTGTATTTGACACCTTTCTGAAGGAAATCTGCAGGATTTTATTTCATAAAGACTTTGTTTGCATTCCGTATATGATTGGATTTAAATTAGCAGGCACAACATGGAACAATATGTATGCTAATTTCCTTAAGTATGTATAATCTGGGAAACGGTGTAGAGTTATAGTATGGAACCCTGGCCATAGCATGATCATATATACCAATAAGTGACTGGCACATGTCTGTAGAGCTCGGTTGTTGAGATCTTTACTCTTTTTAGTCCAGCATATCATTGCAATCCTAATGTACGTCACAAAAATACTTCCTATTGATGAGCCAAAAAGCACTGCAGTAAAAACTAACCCATACAGGTTATTAATGGAAACATCATCACAAGATAACTTGAACAATGAAGCATTATCACAATAAGCATTCAGAATGGTGGATCTAGACAACCTCACTGTGAGACCCAGCAATATAGACACTAAGTGAAGACATGTGAAGGCAACAGTGTTTCATAGGATGATGTAAATATGTCTATCCTCTAGCTGGGTGCTATTTTCCTGCCAAACATTTGCAACATTTTATTCCTTACATGTTTCATTTGTATGCCATAAATGATGGGATTTAAACTATCAGGTACAATGTGAAAAAGAATAGCTACAAGTCTTCTTAAGAATGGGTATTCTGGAAAACGATGCATTATGCCAATAGTGAACCCAGCAAATAGCATTATTAAGTACACAACTAAGTGACTGGCACATGTTTGAATGGCCTTGCTGTTGAGCTCTGCATTTTTCTTAGTCCAGCATATGACAGCAATCCTTATGTATGTGACAGCAACACTACCTATGGATGAGGCCAATAATACAACTGTATGAAACAATCCAAATATATTATTAACAGACACATCTTCGCATGATAATTTGAACAAGGATGCATTGTCACAGTAAAAATTAGGGATAACTGATCTACAACGAGACAACCTGAGACTAAGGGCCACTAGTACACCCACTAATGCAATTGCAAAACCCCAGGCAGATATAGACATGGTCCACACTGCCTTAGCTGTCATTATGGCACTGTATTGCAATGGATTGCATATGGCCACATATCTATCAACGGCCATTATAATTAGTATGGTGTGGGAAGCAGAGCCATAAGTATGGGCACCAAATACCTGAAAAACACAGGCATTAAAAGGAATTAACCTGTTTTGAAAAAGCATGTCAGATAACAGAGGGGGGAGTAAGAATGTGTTACCAAGGATATCATTAACTCACAACCATACGAAAGATCAACATAACCACAGTGTTCCACCAGGGCCCAGTTTTTCAAAAGAGTTTAATCTGGACCAAAGTGATGGGAAATCACATGTTTTGCCATGTGGAATCAAGGATTACTTTTGAACAACTCGTCCCTGTTCACAGAATAGCAAAACATTAATCTGATATTTTTTATCCAGATTACACTGTTTTGAAAAACTGGGTCCAGGGCATTGTGTCCCTGTCACTGTAGTGTGTGTTGCAGGACTGCAGGGTCCTCAGCTGATTGATTGCTACACCTGGGCCTGGTATAGCAGGTCTTTAAATTTTAGTCTACTGGAGTCACTTGATCTCTCCACACACACACATCTGTAAGAGCTGTCTTGTGGGGCCTGCTGCCAGGGGCGGACTAGCAATCTGTTTCCAGAACGCGTCAGGAAGGCTCAAGCTTGTAAAATATGACTATATATTATGTATGTGAAAACTTGACAGGCCTAGTGGGCTGTTGTTAAACAGCATCATGATCGATAAGTGTGCAGGTGTATGGGCCTTGTGGGTCTATATTGAGAAAAGTCCTGGGCCTTTTTTTCCTTCCAGTCTGTCCCTAACCTTAGCAATATTTCGTAGGTGGAATGTGTTTTACGTGACTATTTAGAGAGAGGTCTTGGTCAATAATTACCCGAGGTCTTTAACTTTTGTTTTACATGACAGTGAAAGGCCATTGAGTAAGTTTTGGTGAAGAGGTACAATGTTGTTCAGCTGTTTAGGGCCGATCATCATAACTCCAGTTTTGAGCATGACTCAAACAATCATAATGAGGGACTGTAACTATGTGTTTTAGAAGCACAATTATGTAATCATGTATTGAAATTGCAAACTTAAAGGGTTTTCAGCAGTAAGGTATGGGGACCATAGTCTTTTAATGCAATGACTCACTGATCACTGCAATCTGGTGTGCTAGCTTGGAGGCATACCTCTTATACACCAATCATATAACTGTATATACATTTATGGGAGTGCCAAGAGAATTAAGACACACAACAGCCATCAGAAGGTTTATACTATCAAGTTTACAAAGCAAGTTCCTTTGCTACTGCATATTGCATTTGTACAATGTGTGACCATGACATACATTACATTAAGGAGAATCATATATAATAACATTAAAGGGCATTTCAATTGTTTTAATTTCCTCAAATGTGTCAGCTCCACCAGTAACAATTTGCAATGTAAGATGACATACATTATGAACACATTAAAATAATGATGTAATTAAGTCACAGTAAATTCTGTTTAACATGTAAATGGCATTATAGCCTATATTTCTGAAATATTATATTTCTGTAGTAGTAGCAGTATATTTCTCTCTGAATTCAGTGTTGCAAGTGAACTGACATAATATTTTGTGTGAGATCAGTGTGCACTGCTGAACTGTACTTTGTAAAAAGAAGAATTAATCTAGTAGAAGATCAACAATAATTCAGATTTTTCCTAAATGTTTTTGTCATAGGTTATGTATTGCTATTTTGTGTATTTAGGGAATTTGAAGCAGAGTAATTGAGACGTAAAATAAATAAATAAATAAATGGTCTATTCCACATTATGGACAGGACACAAACATAGTCTTATTGAATGGGGACACAGAATGGATGAATGAAGTATTGTACCTTGTTCTCTGATGTTAAAATAGAATATATTCAACTCTGATTATCAAATAAAGTTAAATGCAACAAACCCATATAAAACCTTATAGGCAGGGCATTGAAATGGTCCTTTTGGCTAAATGGCGCCCTCTTTGGCAACCACAATTGAACTTTGTGCTATATGACAGACATCACCTGTAGGCTTTGTTCAAATTCACCCATGCCTAAGTGGCTATTTCTAAGCTCAAGACATTCATACGAAGGAGGGTACAGCCATGCCTCATGTTCATGATGGCTCTTTGGCCATGCACAACCCCTACAAATTCATGAAAGCCAAGGTACAAATGGTTTTCCATTACGTCTCCTTTTTGTCATTTTTTAAGTAACCTCTACAGCTAAATACAGCAAATGCTCAAATGTCAGATAATTGTTCATGGAATACCAATATCAAGCTTTACTGATGTTATAGATGTGACAAAAATCCACTTTCTGTGGAAATGCTCAAATATAAAGTAATGCTTAGGAAAACAGAATTTCGTGTTACAACAGTGAGACAATTGTGAAATAAAAGGATATTGCTTTATACAATGCCCCCTAACAACGTGTCACTTTTCTGCCAAATATTTGCAAAATTTTCAATGTCATTTAACTGGGAGTTACTTTCCTTTTAAATATTTGCACAATTTTCAGCCTTAAATGTTTAGTCTGTATGCCATAAATAATTGGATTTAAATGGGCAGGTACAACATGAAATAAAAAAGCCATGAGTTTTCTTAAAAATCGCTCTTCTGGAAATCGATGCATGATTATAACAATGTATCCAGTCAGTAACATTATCAGATAACATACTAAATGAGTTGCACAGGTTTGAATGGCTTTGCTGTTGAGCTCTGCGTTTTTCTTAGTCCAGCATACAATGGCAATTCTAATGTATGTGACAGCAACCGTACCCATAGAAGAGGACAATAACGCAACAGTGTAAAACAGTCCATATATATTATTAACAGTTACGTCTTCACAAGATAACTTGAACAAGGAAGCATTGTCACAATAGAAATTTGAAATAACTGATCTGCAGCGAGACAACCTGAGAGTCAAGCTGATTAATACTGCAACAAAAACTACTGCAGCACCCCAGGCAGATACAGTTAAGATCACAGCAGTCTTAGCTGTCATGATTGCACTGTATCGCAATGGATTGCATATAGCCACATATCTGTCAATGGCCATTATAATTAGTATGGTGTGGGAAGCAGAACCATAAGTATTATTGAAAAAGGCCTGTGTAACACAAGTGTCATAGGATATTAATCTGTCTTTTGAAACTGTGTCATACAATAGACGGGGTATTATAATTGTGTTGCCAAAGATATCATTCACTGACAGGTTGCAAAATAGTAAGTACATTGGTTGGTGTAAGCTTTTCTCTTTAATGATGATGATAAGAACACCAAAATTGGTTATTAGCAGCCCAATGTAAACAAAAAGCAGTGTGTAAAACACAGCATATGTGGATGATTCTGAGTGTCCTAATTCCTCTAACACAAGAATATCACTGACAGAGGAGTTATTGTCCATTCTTGTTCCCTGCTCACCTGAAACAAAATAGGATTCCGATTATTCCACCATTTCATAAAGCCAGTTAAAATTGTTGTAACAGTGTGCATTACAGTTTACCTTTAGATGTGAACATCAGGGATGGGAAAATCAAATGTAACCTACCTTCAGTGATAACAGATAACAGTCCCTATGTTTTTCCACAACAACCTGTCCAGTAGCCACAGACCTACTTATACTACATAAATTCTCTGTCTGCCAGTGAAAATCATCTTTGTTAGTGTGTAGGAGGTGGCACAAACCCCAAGTCCCAGGGCCATCCTTGTAGACATGAAGTTAAGGCGATAGTCCAAAATAAATGAACCCGTAGCCCTGTTTTACAAGGTCACCAAGTGCTGCCAGTAGGAATAAGAACGAGAAAAATTTGGTACAGCGTACAGATAAGGGCAAGGAAACTCTTTTTAATTCCATGAGCCCTGTTCATTAAGTGCTGGTTCGCAAATTAGGTCTGTGTCTCATTCTTCCTGCTGACAGCACTCTGCGACCTGAAACAACTGATAGTCCTTGAGCCAGAGGGTTGGAATGGTATACCACCCTTATGACACCTGTGTTACACAGGCCTTTTTCAGACATACTCATGACTCTGCTTCCCACATCATACTAGCCGTTACTTGCTAGCATGCTATCTAGGTGTGTACAGTAAGATAAGCAAAAACTCATCTGTGGTAATTTTTCTAACTTTGGGATGCTGCTAGTACCTTTAATCAATGTGCGTATTTTCGTCATCACTCATTTATCCCTTCACATGTGTAAACAGGAATATCTAGTCCACTAAACCGTGCATGTTTACATGCCCGTCAATAGGATTGCCAACATGTGTACACCACCGCTCTCAATCTGATTGAAATTTCAATCCGATCGAGTCGAATCCGATCGAGTCGAATCCAATTGGATGGTGTGGATACATGCAGTATTTTGAATCTGATTCGCCCGATAATCGGCTTAAAGCGGTGCATGTAAACACGCTCTATGTGATCAAGGGCCATTACAGGCTCTGTTTAAGAAGGGGGAACGGTTTATTGACAAACACTGCTGCACTCACTCACCTGGAAATAATGACACTGATAATGAGATGTTTTTAACGGGGTGAGGGCTTATGTTGAAAGGAAAAAGAGGTGACGGGGAAAAGCAGGTCGCGGGTTGCTGGGGTCACATAATCAGTGGGTCGCTTTGTGGTGTTCACGGTTTATTAGCGCCTCCAGTGCTGAAGAAATCAGGGATCACCTACTGACCCGGAGGAAGATAGTGTTGGGGAAGGATTCTGTAGGTAGCCAGGCAAGAATAGATGAACACCAGCGAATTACTCCAACTGCTTGGCACTTACGTTTGGGTGTGTACGGTGCAACCAATACAGATTTGGGGATCTGTTCTTCAGCAAGACAACAGGGTCTCGGGCAGGGAAGTCCGGTTTTAATTCGTTGTACTGTCTGTACATGTTTGTGTGTGGGGGTTCTATTAGCATAGACCACTGCGGCTACAAGGGCCTTGTATACATTTGGTGAATGATGATGAATCAAACTTTTGTGAAAAGTCTGGATATGCTGAATACGAATTTGAATGTTAACATGGACAATTTTGGGATGCACTACCTATTAAAGCCCCATGGGTGTACATTGCAATCAATGCATTTCAACACAATGCAAACATTATAGAGGACTATGCATACCTGGGAACCACAGGGCAGAGTTGGGTGGCACAACTCTCAACATACGTTATCTTATTAAGTATCGTCCAGGAATGGGAACAAAGATGCCTTATCCTACCTTCCAGGGGTGGCTAGGGTGGGTACGGTCCAGGCTGTCCCAAGACCATCGCCTACAGGAAATGCTGCCAAACCACCTGAGTGCACCCCAAACAGCAGATGGAGGGATGTACAGCAGGTGGACCCTGCCCTCCAGTGGATGTATACGTGGAGGGATCAGCAGGCCTATTCTAGAGATGCGGTACGATTCAGCCTGAAGCTGCTGGCAGAACAGGAGCAGACTGACATCCAGCACAGGGTCTTGGTGTGCTGGGTGTGGGAGTCAAAATAGCGGGAGTCAAAATAGAGTCTTCCCAGACTCTTCTTTAATCATAATCAAGTTTGGTGGTTGGAACAAAGAGAAGTCGTTTGGAGCATCGTTGATGGATATTTGGTGTCCTTAATGTTTTAAATGCATTCATTTGACTAGAATGACCCTCTATATATCTACCAGAACACTCTCCAAGGATTTCACTTATCATTATTGGGACCCTAGACACACAAAGGAGGCCTAGATAGAGACATAGGGCCCTATCATGCCGCGGTGCACTGTGCATTTGCAACATCCGCATGGTGTCATTACTATTCTGTGCCAACGCATCGTTCATTTTTTCAGGCAAAAAATCACGTTGTCTAGATAGCAGATGACACTGCGCCGTCACGGGTGTGTCAGCGAAAAGAAGAGGTGTGGTCTGGCGCAAAGCGTGCCAGATGCTATTATAAGGACGCAAAAATTTAATCCGCCAGTGACCAACAAAACCCTGGTCTGTTGTCAGT
The DNA here is from genome assembly GCA_015244755.2 of Tenualosa ilisha. Taxonomy (NCBI): domain Eukaryota; kingdom Metazoa; phylum Chordata; class Actinopteri; order Clupeiformes; family Clupeidae; genus Tenualosa; species Tenualosa ilisha. The sequence continues at coordinate 1,196,621 of PYXC01001038.1, forward strand.
TGCGCATTGCTGAAAAGCTATTTTAGGGGCGCACAGCGCTTCGGGATATAAAAGCGTGCACAATGTGCGCACACCCTGCTTCTCTCATCAGCAGGAGCGCGCAGCAGGGTTTATACAAAAGTTTTATATGTGGAGAAAAAAATTATGGAGTCCCTGGAAATATGAAATATTTCTTCTAACATCATTGTACCGCTTTCGGCACTGTTCGGATGTTCTTTTTTGCCAAAGGCGGAGGACAGAACAGAGGATATTCCCTCCCGTACTTCCTTGACGCGTGGAGGTTTGGGGGGATTCTTTCCATCCCCGAAGACCTGTTCACGCGCTTTTACCTCACGCACTAGCAGATCGGTCTCCTCCATCGGAAAACGCTCCTGTTTTCCGTCGTAATAGCAACACACCATGGAAAATGCGCCGCTGGCTTTTAAAGGGAATGAGAGTATAAATCCTGATTGGTTAATTGTATGTTACGCCCAAAACACACCCATGACTAATGAAGTACTTTAAGACCAACCCTTTTGAACCATGCGCCTGGTGCAATGTTCGCTTTTCCCACTGTCAAAATACCAAATTGTGTCGGGAACGCCCCCAAAGCAACTTGCGTGACAGACTTTAGACAATTTGCATATGATCGTGAAAATAGAGCCCATAGTCTCTCTCTCTCTCTCTCTCTCTCTCACACACACACACACACACACACACACACACACACACACAATACCAAGGGCCACAGAGGAAAAAAACAACCCAGCTCCATACAAAATGACCTTCGGGCTCACAAATGCCTAAACAGGGTTTTTGATCACTCAAGACATCTGGCTCGGATGAGCTCACTCGGAAGGATTGGGCATATCCAAAATTATGCATTTACAAGGGCTCTAATTGCATGTTAGGGTTAAGTGGGGGCCTGAATCAGGTGATTGCTAGTGTCCGTGTAACACAAGGCATGTTGGAATTATTGACCATTGAGGTACATAAACACCACTGAGTTCCACTGTATAAAAAATCAAGATTTATTAATAGATAGTTGTTAAAATGGAATATTCCAAACTCACAATGACAGCCTAGTAAGTAGACAAAAAAAAAAAAAAGTCAACACAGCTGCTCTCTCGGCCACAAGTCACACCATACTCAGCACACAAATGGTCTAATACTGGCATGTTCTAGGCTAAGAGATGCTCCACACAATGTAGTTAGGCCTATACCTTACAGGGTTGCCAACAACCTTAAAGTGAATCACAAAAGCGCCAAAAAAACAGCACCACACAGTAACACACAGTGCAAATAGAATAACAATCACATGGGCACACGTTTGCCTCCTCTGTACGATCTCACTCTGTCCGCGAGCCAGGGAGAGGGGTAGGAATCAGCCTATAAAACTTGCGACAGAAGCTCACTCACTCAATAAGACAATGGTCAAACTACTTTCCTTTGATATGGGAAGTAGAGTGGGTTGTATCTCCACTTCGTTGGCCTCCCCAGTAGAATTTCACCATGTCTGAATCTGCACTTCTTCTGCTCGGCTGCACTTCCGCACTGAGTGGTCTTTGGGTTGGCTTTGTTGTTACTATCAGGGGTTCGAGCTGCGGAGGATGAGCCGGTGGAAACAGGGCAAGAGGAGCCCTTGGCCGAGGGGGCACTGGTTGTCCATTTTGTTGATGGTCGTTATTCATCAAGAGTGCATCCATTAGGCATCCATGTGAGTGGAGGCTATTATGATAGGAGGTCCGCAGAAGGCCTTCCTTCCCTTCTGGGCGTATGGAAAAAAACGGGCAGTTTCGGTTGGGTTAGGTGACTATGATAAAGGTTGTAGGTAGCCACTGGGTTGCTAGTTTTCTGGGTCCTACGACGGAAGTTCCTTATGGGCACCTGCTCCCCAGGTAACAGTGGCAGGGTCCGTACATTACAGTTGTAGTGATCTTGCTTCCATTGAGTCTGTAGTTCTACATTGTTGCGGACCATGGCGTAGGCATGCAGCAGTGATTGGTGATGGCTTCAGACCCAGCTGTCCGGAGGGTGCAACATCATGTAGCATATCTACAGGTAGCCTGGCATGGCAACCAAAGACGACATAATGAGGGGTCATGTCCGTACTTCCGTGGGTAGTGTTATTGCAAGACCCAACTTCCCCACTAAACAAGTGGTACATTCCGCTGTCCATGTCCATGCACTTGTGCTCATCCCAACCCAACAGAACCTTCTCCTTAGGAGAGACACTATTTTGTCGCCACTTGCATGGCCCTCAGCCTTATGATAGTCCTCCCAGAGTCTTCGGGCCTGTCGTTCTGGGACAAGGACTTGATCTACGGGTTGACCAGTGTGAGTTTCTGTGATGCACCTTACCAATATTCCTACTCGCAGCTCTAGACAGTCCCACTCTTGGAGGAGGCAGCATAGATGGGTGGACAGAGAAGAGTGATCATTCCTGGACGAAGGCTCATTATTCACCTTCCAAGCATGAAGGCGTCGTAGAGTCCTCTTTCTGTTGTTTGCCCCACTCCTTATGTGTCACACATTGCTCCAGAGGTATGGTGCACCCTGCCACATGCACTAATAATAACTAACTAACTTCTCCAGGGAGTCGAGATAGAACATCTCTCTTTCCCATCTTGAACTTGGGCTAACACTGCACCCAAACCATTTAGGCTAGCATCCCTTGTATAATGGTAGTTGGAAGTATGCAGAAGCAAGGATGGAGGAGGAGAGCAGAGGAGTAGAGCACAAGTAGCAATAAGTCACTAGATTAAAAGTTGCATAGGTGGGGATGACAAAGAGCGACACAGATAAAAACAAGTTAGTAAGAGAGATTAGCAAGATTAATAATACAGAGTAGGCAACCGTTAAGTTCTTATTAGGAAGGGAAAATAATGGCTATAAGCCAGGACAGTCAATGCACCACTTACAACCCAACTGTAAGTCCAGAGTTCCACCAGTAACTGTAGGCCACTATCAGTTCCTGGTTCACGGCTGTGGCTTTCTCGTTTTGGCCCAACACTCCCTATAGTCCTCTCCTTAAGACACATGCAAGCCTTCTGCTTATAGCACACACACGATTTCTTCTTACGGCACACACACGCCTCCTCCAAGCACTGCTGGAGAGGAACAACAATCAGCAATTACACCGGACACCAGAGTTAAAGGCTAGGCCACCCCCCCCCACCACACACACACACACACACGCATACACACACCAGTGATACAGATATGAATGGACTACTTTTCTTTGATGCTGGAAGTTGAGTGCGTCATGTCTCCGTTTCATCGGCCTCCTCTGTCTGACCTCACCGTGTCCGGAGCTGCCAGGGAGAGAGGTAGGAATCAGCTAATAAACAATCACGACAGCAGCTCACTCACTCAATAAGACATTGGTCGAACTACATTCCTGAGCATGTAGTTACTGAGTGCATTGTTGCTCTGCCTCCACGCGTCCCGCTCGATCGCCTAGTAGATCTGCTTCCCTTGCATGCATTACAGTCCCCGTAAGCCGTACTTCCTTTGCCTGCCTTGCATTGGATGCTTGCAATGCGATTTTGTTCCCTGCAGTCCTGAATTGCTCTGGTCTATCATTAGAGAATTATCCATAACACCTGTAGAAGAATTCAACAAACCACACGCACCCCACAACACAACTCCTTCTGTGTTCAGTGTCAAGCCCTGCCCTCTACCATGCAGTAAATGTTCCTGATAAAACAAACATGTTCAGCCCCATTTCATTGTACATATATTTCAACCCCGTTAGCATCTGTTGCGCCTGTAGACCTTAAAGAATGCAGAGGAAGAGAGTCAGATTTTGCGCATCTCACTTCATGGGGGTTGAAGGTATCTATCACACTATCGCCTAGGGGTGGTGCTCTCCTAAAAAAGAAAATTGTTGTCTCCTTAGAAATTAAAGTTTTATCACACTAGAAAATCTCAGTTCTGTTTAATAATAGTAGGGTATCCTGTATTCCTTAGACATCAGTACTGTAATGTGTGGAGAAAAATACTCTGTCGTGTGTGTGTGTGTGTGTGTGGGGGGGGGGGGGTTCCTTATTGCCATTGTGTGTATACTTCCATGCTTTAAGTGTATGAGTAATGAGTTGTATGTTAACATTGACAGGACTGAACAGAATGAGACGAACACTGAACTGTGTTTTTAATGGTTATTTTGAACTTTATTATCTGGACTGATTCATGGGACAATGTGGGGGGGTGTGATGCTGTGTAATGTTCAGACCTTGTGGGTTCCATTGTGGTCGTGACGGTGGCTTTGGCCGGGATGCCCGACTGCTGGCCCAGGGAGTGGTGAGGTGCAGGTGTGAGCACTCATGGTCATGGAAGAGTGGGGCTGCAGATTGGCTAAGCCCATAATGAGTGTGGGTAAAATAGGGCTCACTGGACTGTGACGCGGGCTCGCCGGGACTGCGGGGAGTCGGGTCATATTTAGTGGTTCTGCCCTCCTCGCCAACGCCCAGAGTCTTCGGATTTTTAGCACCCTCGGTTGCTGTGGGGCAAGCTACCAAGGAGGCCCAGGTAACAACGGCAGTAGGGAAGCCCTCCATGGTAGGAGAATGCCCTCAAGTAGAGGTTAGTGTCCACAGTAAAAGGATTCCCTGTGTCTTAGATACGGGATCCCAAGTTACTTTATTTAGTTACACTTTTTTTCAGAAGCATTTTTGTACAGATGAACTTCGTGATGCAGGTGAGGTCCCATGGCTGACTTTGAGGGCAGCAAATGGTCTAACCATCCCAAATGTGGGGTATACTGTGCTGGACTTTGAAGTGAGTGGGGTACAGCTTTTGGATAAGGGGGTGGTAATTCTGAAAGATTCATGCCTTGGGCCTGACTGTGGGATATTGAGAATGAACGTTATTGCTGATTGTTGGGCACAGGTCTTTCAAAGGACCCATCCCGGGGAGGTGGCGTTTAGGTCGACCAGCAGCCCAAGGACAGGACTCAAGCGTTCGCAGCCTGTAGGCGGATATTGATGGCTGCACCAAGGCCTTCCCTTCAGGGTGTCGCAGAGCCCCAACCGCCAGTGATACTTCCACCTGAAATGGAGGTGACGCTGTGGACCCAGGTCCCTCAAGGTAAAGGTCTGGCTAATTGTTTGGTTATAATGGAAGATTTGGATAATGGAGACCATGGGCCCTATCATGCCGCGGCGCACTGTGCATTCGCGACATGCGCATGGTGTCATTGCTATTCTGTGCCAGCGCATCGTTCATTTTTTCCGGCAAAAAATCACGTTGTCTAGATAGCAGATGACATTGCGCCGTCATGGGTGTGTCAGCGAAAAGAATAGGTGTGGTCTGGCGCAAAGCGTGCCAGATGCTATTATAAGGACGCAAAAATTAAATCCGCCAGTGACCAACAAAACCCTGGTCTGTCGTCAGTTGCGCATTGCTGAAAAGCTATTTTAGGGGCGCACAGCGCTATGGGATATGAAAGCGTGCACAACGCGCTGATAGCAATAATTTTAGAAGTGTATTCTACCTCAGACGGCCAGGAAGCCGCCACCATTTGGCATGGCAATGAAACAATAGGGATCATCCTTTCCCGGTGATCAATGTAAATTAACTGCTGGTACCCCTGTGGCTGGGGAGAACCTTTTGTTCATATTTACATTGCAAAGACAAACTTACCTCAGATAGATTTGGAATGTATATCTGTATGTTATGAAATGTGAATCTATTCATGTTTGGTATCATCTTTATTGTCTCAGTACAAGGAATACAATAGTCAAAGTGTATGACTGGTCAGGACAATCCATAAGTAATATTTCTGAGTCTTGGTGTCTACATACAACTGGATAGCCACTTCATAATGCTAATTGCCGTAGGTGTGTCCTTGGGCCATTAGACACGATGGCGCCAGGTAAAGAACCAATCACCTTTCATTCTATTGTACTTCAACTGTATGCTTACTGTATGCAACTCCCCTCAGTTAAGTGTATTTAAGTAGAACACTTTCATTGTTTAAGTTAGATTTAATGGTGGATGCTTTCGGGCTGAAACCCTTATGTCTCCCTTGACGTACGCCATTGTAACGATTAAACCTGTTTCCTGAAGTTCCGGAGTCTGCCACCAGTCTGCAATTATTACTACAAAACGAATTGCTTTCAGCGCGCACAACCTGCTTCTCTCATCAGCAGGAGCGCGCACCAGGGCTTATACAAAAGTTTTTCATGTGGAGAAAAAAATTATGGAGTCCCTGGAAATATGAAATATAAATGTACATCACATATATCACAATATTTATTAATTTGCGTTGAAAGCTTTTGTTTCCCCCGTCGTCTAACATCGTTGTACCGCTTTCGGCACTGTTCGGATGTTCTTTTTTTGCCAAAGGGGAAGGACACAACGGAGGATATTTCCTCCCATACTTCCTTGGCCCGTGGAGGTTTAGGGGGATTCTTTCCATCCCCGAAGATACCCTGTTCACGCGCTTTTACCTCACGCACTAGGAGATCGGTCTCCTCCATCGAAAAACGCTCCTGTCTTCCGGGTAAATTCGCCATCGTAATAGCAACACACCATGGAAAATGCGCCGCTGGCTTTTAAAGGGAATGAGAGTATAAATCTTGATTGGTTAATTGTATGTTACGCCCAAAACACCCCCATGACTAATGAAGTACTTTAAGACCAACCTTTTTGAACCATGCGCCTGGCGCAATGTTCGCTTTTCCCACCGTCAAAATACCAAATTGTGTCGGGCACGCCCCCAAAGCAACTGACTCTGGACCAACAGGACCGGATGGCCGCCCTGCTGCGACAGTGGGCACCAGTGTTTGCCACCAATGAAAATGATTTTGGGCGGACAAATGCGGTCTTGCACCAGATTCCCATAGGCAGTGCGCCCCTGGCTGTGCCCCTAGTGAGTTGCATGCACTGTTACAGGGCATGTTGGAGAATGATGTTGTAAAGGAGAGCGCAAGTCCCTGGGCTGCTCCTGTTGTGCTGGTCCGGAAGAAGGATGGCTCCTGGCACTTTTGCGTTGATTATCGCAAACTAAATGCTGTAACCCATAAGGATGCCTATCCCCTCCCCCGTATTGAGGAATCCCTTACTACCTTGAAGAAGGCCAGGTGGCACTTCACCTTGGATCTGGCATGTGAGTATTGGCAGGTTGAGGTGGATCCTTGTGACCAGGAGAAGACTGCGTTTACCACGCCGTTGGGGCTGTATCAGTTTGAGAGCATGCCCTTTGACCTGTGTAATGCCTCTGCCACATTCCGGCTCCTTATGCACCGTTGCCTAAGTAACCAGGTGAATGATTTTCTGTTAGTGTATCTTGACAATGTTATTGTGTTCTCCCCCTGTTCTGATAGTCATCTGGCCCATTTGGAGCAGGTCTTCGAACGCCTTCAGTCCCATGGGCTTAAACTCCAGCCCTAGAGGTGTCGCCTTGTCAGGCAGGCGTTACGTTATCTGGGGCATGTAGTCAGCCGGCATGGAGTGGCTACTGACCCAGAGAAGACAGCTGCGGTATGGACTGGCCTGTGCCCAGTACAGTGAAGCAGGTCCAGTTGTTTTGGGGCTTTGCTGGCTCTTACAGGCAGTTTATTCCTGGGTTCTCAAAAATAGCAGCCCCTTTGCACCGCCTGCTTGAGGCCACCGCTGGAGTTAAATCAGCTGCCATTCAGTGGACCGACCGGTCAGGCAGCCTTTAACCGGTTGAAGGGAGCCTTATTGGAGGCTCCAATCCTAGCATGTGCAGACTTTGGCTTGCCTTTCCGTGTCTATTCGGATGCCACTCTGGATGGGTTGGGAACAGTCCTGTCCCAGGTCCAGCAGGGTCAAGGACGGGTGATTGCCTATGCAAGCTGCAGCCTGCATCCAGCTGAGCGAAATGATAAAAACTATCGTAATTTTAAGCTGGAGCTGCTTGGGCTCAAATAAGCAGTCACCGAGAAGTTTAAAGACTACCTTTGGGGAGCAGAGGTAGATGTCAAAAGCAAGGTTCAACATTGCAAATTCTACATAGCCTAATCTCTGAAATTGTCAGAAAGCATGTTCTTAATAAACATAGACGGATGAAAACTCTTTGCATGGAGTAATGTGTGGCGATGACCATTTACTGATGTGAAGATCTAGGGAGTGGATTTTATCTTTACTATATTCAAGTGAACATTTGACATTAGAAATTCTATTACTGTTATAGCTATGAAATGATAATAGTTCTTCTTCTGTCCCATTCTACCACAAAATAATATCATCAATAAATCTTGCTCACAAATAATTTTATCTCTAAAGACACTGCACCGATGAAAAACAAAGTTCTCTTCCCATTTACCCATAAAGAGTCCTGCATGTGATGGTCTTTCATTTGCATTATTTTAAGAGTTTGTCTTGAAATCGAAAAATGTTGTTATTTAATGTACATTCAGTCAAGTCTATCATGAATTCAGTGGAGGAGCTCTGTGGATTGGATCTTTTATCCAGAAAATGTCTAAGGGCCGCTAGCCCTTGTTGCTGTTCAGTATTTGCATATGACGCTTCCATGTTCATGGTCACCAGTAAAGCATCTGGGTAAATACAGCTCAGTTCCTTAATTTTTACTGTACATTACAATGCAGGGACACATACAAACATTGATCACTGATGAGTTGACTTTTGAATGATTACAGGTGATACAAATGCATTCCTTCAACTTTATTACAGAGGGTGGTATTTATTTACGGACATTCATATCCTCTGATTTAATGAAGAGGAAAAAGTCATCATCACTAGATCTAGACTACTCTGCATTACTGTAACTGAATCTGAGGATCAGCTACTTCATATTTTTTTATTTTATATTCTTCACCATATTATCACAAATTCAATGAAATCAAAGGACAACCATGTAACTATGAGTAACATTTAAATACATGATCCTTAAATCATCTACAATATTGCTTAACTGGGAGTTACTTTCCTCTGAAATATTTGTAAAATTTTCATTTTTAAATGTTTAGTCTGTAGGCCATAAATTATTGGATTTAAGTGGGCAGGTACAACATGAAATAAAATAGCCATGAGTTTTCTTAAAAATCGCTCTTCTGGAAACCGATGCATGATAATAACAATGTATCCAGACAGTAACATTATCAGATACAAGACTAAGTGACTTGCACATGTTTGAATGGCTTTGTTGTTGAGTTCAGCATTTTTCTTAGTCCAGCATACAATAGCAATTCTTGTGTATGTGACTGCAACCGTACCCATTGAGGAGGAGAATAGCACAACAGTGTAAAACAGCCCATATATATTATTAATAGACACGTCTTCACAAGATAACTTGAACAAAGATGCATTGTCACAGTAAAAGTTTGGAATAAGTGATCTGCAATGAGACAATCTGATTGTAAGGCTGACTAATACACCGACTAATACAATTGTGAAACTCCAAGCAGATACTGACAAAATTGCAACAGCCTTAGCTGTCATTATTGAATTGTATCGCAGTGGGTTACATATAGCCACGTACCTATCAATTGCCATTATGATTAGTATGGTGTGAGCTGCTGAGGCAAAAGTATGGGTAAAAAACACTTGTGCAACACAACCATTGTAAGAAATTAACCTGTTTTCTGTGGCCATGTCAAACAATAGATGAGGTAGTATGACCGTGTTACTAAGGATATCATTGGCTGACAAGTTGCAAAAGAGCAAGTACATGGGTTGGTGCAAGCTTTTCTCTCTAATGATGATAACAAGGACACCAAAATTGGTTATTACCAGTCCAACATAAACAAAGAGCAGAGTGAAAAATATAACATCTGTTAATGATTCAGAGTGTCCTAATTCCTCTAACACAAGAGTATCACTGACATAAGACATGTTTTCCATCCTCGGTCTGTCTGTGGAAACAGAATCACAGATATGTGATTCACAGAATCACAGTATAAAGTAGGTGTTTGTTAGTGTCTTTGATATGATTTGAATAGCATTAGAAATGAAAAAAGCTCATACAAGACCCACAGTAGCAAGAGATTGAAGACCATCTTAAAGACCGTCATGGAGACTATCATGAAGAACTGCTTATATCTGCTTAGGCTCAGACAGCCTAAACGAAAAAGATCCTTTGAGAGTTTGCTGGAGGAGGTAGCAGGACATAGACAAGGCTGATGACATCATTTAGATCAATAGCATGAAGTAAAGAGCCAAGGAGTCCAACATTGTGCAATAGCAGGGGAGAGGGGCGGTGCTGTCTTACTGGAGGACAGTCAGTAAGTAACTACTGTACAGTAGCAGACAGTATACAAAACACTTTTCATTTCGAATGTCTTGTCAATGCTGGCAAATACAATGGGCTTTGTAAGTTTTAACCTGTGATTGTAACAGGAGTCTTGCAATAACAAAGCAGTTATCTGGTTATGATGGCTAGTGTGAAACCCTACACACTACTAGATTTCCGTTTCAAAGTGTCTGTTTATGGTCTCTAAGCACTAGGTGGATGTGCTTATCATAGTCTACGTCTACCTTCCTTTTTTCTGCCTTCATTCAGAAATGTAATATTCTAACACTTTTAGTTCTGCATCCCTTGCTATTCTAATATTAGCGAACTAATGTAAATAGCCTATTCACTCGACATGGCTTGCAACGCTGACATTATCACAGGGGGAAAGTGAGGCACTTTACTCTAGGGCTTTTTGAATAGGTTGCATATAGCGTTGTTAAGGTGTCCTTGGACCATTTTCAGCCCAACTAAAGTTACATACCTTGTATACTTTGGAAACCTCAGAGAACAATTTGAAATACCATATAGATGTATGGCAGGGCACCTTTAAGTAGATTTTTTTGTATAGCAATACATCAATAAACCATCCAAAGATCTGTTTGTTTGTTTATTTTTGGAAAAAGAGGTTTTGTGTCATATGCCCCTTGCCCTCAGGAGCACACCACAAGTCACAAGGAGTGATGCAAAAATGGCCAAATCGTCTTGAAGTTAGATAGATTTCTTAGCTTTTACATAGCGATAAATCATACCTGGTGGACTTAAAAGACCAAACCTTTACAAAGATCCTTTTGTATCTTTCCCAACAATTGTCACAAATGTCTTGTTATGTTATTGTATGGTACAAATCTGGCGCACATAAACCTGATTAAAAATAACAGTTCTGATCTGCTTTAATTCCTTTTTTCACAGAAGGTGGTATTAACTGATATTTATAATATCATGTAGTGTAATAAAAAGCATGATTTTAGGTGGTAATATAATGTTTAGTGAATTACCTCAATGAAAAAAAAAAAAATGTCACATCACCAGTCCAACAGTTTTCACAAGGTCTACATGACCCATTGCATTTACAGGGTTTAATCTGTTGCTCCTTATTCATAATTTAAAATAACTTCACCATATGCAATCAAAATCAATTACATCATATAACAATCTTGTACAATAGCCATCAATGACAGTTGTTTCCGCAGTTGCCAGTTACATAATCTTCAAATGTGTGAAATCTTTTACATAAACAAAATTATTACTTACTTAAGAAATGTTCAAAAATCCTCTCAACTTTCCCTATCTGGGTGCTACTTTTTTTGAAATATTTTCAAAATTTTAAGTCTTAAATGTTTAGTCTGCAAGCCATAAATAATTGGATTTAAATGGGCAGGTATGACAATGTAACAAATAACCATGAGTTTTCTTACAAATCGCTCTTCTGGAAACCGATGCATGATGATGATCAGGAACCCAGACAGTAACATTATCAGATACAAGACTAAGTGGCTTGCACAGGTTTGAATGGCTTTGCTGTTGAGTTCAGCATTTTTCTTACTCCGGCAGGTGACACCAATTCTAATGTATGTGATAGCAACCGTTCCCATTGAGGAGGAGAGTAACACCACAGTATAGAACAATCCATATATATTATTAATAGACACATCTTCACAAGATAGCTTGAACAAGGATGCATTGTCACAATAAAAATTTGGAACAAGTGATCTACAACGAGACAACCTGACTGTGAGGCCTACTAATACACTTACTAATACAACTGTAAAACTCCAGGCAGATACCGACAAAATTGCAACTGCTTTAGCTGTCATTATTGAATTGTATCGCAGTGGATTGCATATAGCCACATACCTATCAATTGCCATTATGATTAGTATAGTATGTGCAGCTGAGGCAGAAATATGGGTAAAAAATACTTGTGCAACACAACCATTGTAAGATATAAACCTGTTTTTAGTAGCCATGTCAAACAACAGGTGAGGTAGTATGACCGTGTTATTAAGGATATCATTGGCTGACAAGTTGCAAAATAGCAAGTACATGGGTTGGTGCAAGCTTTTCTCTCTAATGATGATAACAAGGACACCAAAATTGGTTATTAGCAGTCCAATGTACATGAAGAGGAGTATGAAAAATACAACATCTGTTAATGATTCAGATTGTCCCAAGTCTTCTAGCCTGAGAATGTCACTGACATAAGACATATTTTCCATCCTTGTTCCCTCAGCAGCTGTAACAGAATCAGATCCAGACTTGACTTTCTTCAAATGGTTTTTGTGCATGTATTTACATTAATCATATTTTTTACATTAATCATAATCATTAAGAATGAAAAATGCATAACCTACCCTTAGCAACTAAAAATAATAGCTCTGACTTGAAGAACTACTTATATCTATCTCTGACAGCCTCCCATTCCCTAAAACAAAGGTCCTCTGAGGGTTCACAATAGGTAATGTAAGTGGAAAAACAGAACAGGCTTTCTTTGTAGGCCAGTAGCATTAACTTGGATCCCCGGCTAGTAAACATTTACTAAATTGTGCTCATGTTTTACTACATTGTGCTCTCGATTTACTAAATTATTTTAATAAAGGGTGCTCTCACCTTACTTAATTGTGCTGTCATTTTCCTTTTTTCTGAAGTGTGTGCACAATTTAATAAAGCGTGGACTTGTTGCTTAAAACAACTTGTATAACTTGTCCCAGTGTCGGGATTGGACTATAGTAATCCAACTACTTGCATGCATAGCATTTTTTGACCACACAACCAGCTCAATGGAATTAAATCCAGACTAGCACTGTATGGAGATGATAATCGAGGGGGTGGAGGTGCGTAGGAAGACATGGCCAGCCGAGGTATAAGCAGTTGCTGGGTTTAGGTTTCACACTGGCTTTGCTTAGAGCTTGTATCAATGGTGCTTGAGCATGGGACTTTGCTTAGAGCCTGTTTCAATGGGGCTTGACGTGTTTTATTCAAGATACCACATGCACGTTTATGTGTTGTTCACACCAGCGTAGGGACATAAGCTCTTGCTTTGTTTATGTTTATGTATCTATGCAAGGCTTTACCGGCTGCCTTCATAATTATCTGTGTGAAGGCATATCTAGTGGCCAACATATCCTTATCACTGTATGGGCTGTATCTGAAGTAAAGGCAATGCAAGTGGTCTCCATGTTCTTACATCGCACCGTACTATTGTTGTCCTGATCGGACATGTTTATCAATGTGAATGCATTACTAACGGCCTCCATTTCCCTGTGTAAAGGCAATGCTAGCGGCTTTCATTTCCCTGTGTAAAGCAATGCTAGCGGCCTTCATTTCCCTGTGTAAAGGCAATGCTAGCGGCTTTCATTTCCCTGTGTAAAGCAATGCTAGCGGCCTTCATTTCCCTGTGTAAAGGCAATGCTAGCTGCCTCCATTTATCTGTAAAAGCATGGCCGCTGGCTGCCATGTTCATCAGTGTAGAGACGCTGCCGACGGCCTCCATGTTCCTACATCACAGGGTGCTTGAAGGGAACAAGGTTTTCAATGGAAGGGTTGTCAATGACTGTTCGTAGCAACCAATACAACATCCAAGACAGATCAATACTTTGCCACACTGCCTCTTCAACACATATTTAATCTACAGTCTACAAGGACCATTCTTCATGACAAATGTTCTACATCAAACTTTCCTAAATTACAATACACATACTGTAATGTCTTTTAAAGAGGTATCAGGCAAGCCTGCATTTTTTTTTTACCTCCGGAGCTCCCAATACAGCAACAGCATTGTACATTCTCACCATTTCATGTGGATTTGTTCGCAAACCAAAGCATAGAAACCAGTACTGATAATTTTTTACAGTTACAGTTTCATTCAGTTTAGGTTTTGTTTTGTCACCAGGTGACTATTGAATGAGTGGCAATCAAGGAATAGGGGTGGCAACTAAAGGGCCTAATTGAATGCAGCTGGTGAGTGTGGATTGTGGTCGGGGAAGGTTTCATATGTTGCAGGAACGAACAGTAGCATGCGCGGGAGCCGAGGGGAGAAGAAGAGCAGCAACGAAGCAGAGCAACGGAGAGAGAGAGGGAGATCCACCACGGAGCTCCTACGCTAAGATAAGTGTTTTCCCACTTGGGGAGTTGTAGCACTAGATAGTGAAGGAAACACCGTGACCAATGGTGAATGTCTTGTATCCGCGGCTAATTGATGCCCTCTCTATGCTCTACTTCATGAAGGAAAATTGCCGCTGTGTTTTATTATAGGACGACTCTATCTCAGCATGCTCCCTGCCTCCGTTGGTACGGAGCCACTGCACCCGACGGCCCGGTAAACTTCTGTTGGTCAGTGTGAGTCACCGCTGCGGGGTCACACCGTTTGCAGTGCTTATATGTATGCTGTGAACATTGTGCTGGACACCTCCTTTTTGTGGGTGTTGAAGTGGTCCACGAAGATGTGACTTTGTGTGAAGAGTGAGCCCCCCTCAACCTCGGGTACCGCAAGTGTGATTTTGACAAACAGTGATTTTCCTAGGAAGTAGGGCGCAATCATTGTGTATCCCGGGCACCGTGGATCGGAGCGAGCTTCGAACAGCGTCTGCAATATCCACGGATCCACCTGTACAACCGGGCAGCTCTGCGCCTGCACTGGGGGTGAAGCCCACCACTCCTGAGGGCTCTTTGGTGTTTACCGTAAGTCACGGCCCCCTGGGTCTCTGTGAATTGCCGTGTCCATAGTGTGCAGAGTTATCTGGAGTGTGATAGCTACTACTGTGCTGTGTTTAAAACTGGGTCACATTTGCTGTGGAAGTGCGTTGTATGTGAGCCTTCCCCTTCCAGCTTGTGTGTTGGACTAGCCTGGAGGAGTGGTGCCCCAGTATGGATGACCCGACCTCCGGTGTAGCCAGGGTATTTGAGAAGCCGTATGGCCCCGTCTGCACAAGCTGTTTCAGCCCTGCTTCCAGTGGAACTGTATGCCCCCGTCTGCACCAGCCATTCCGGCCTTAGAAACTCACAAGCTACAAGTTACAACATTGTGCCAAACCACCATTTGTTATGTTTAGGAAATGTTGATGTAAAGATGTATCTAATCACGTTTTTTTTTTTTTTTTTTTCCAAGAATTCCTCTTAACTCTTTGTGCAGCTGGTTGACTCAGTCTAGAATAACTCTTTGCTTTTTTTATTTGAAAGCTCAGAAAATACTGTAGGAGGACGGATGGGAGGGAGACCAGGAGGCCGGTCAGACAGGTGTGGAGGGTCAGGAGGACAGCTTAAATACCAGACGGAGTGGTGCAGAAGCTCCAGAGCACAGCCAGGAGCAGGGACAGGAGCAGACTTTGGACTGGACTCGGGAAACTTGGGAGCCGGAGAAGAACTGGTCATGGGAGCGGACCAGGACTTGACTTGGGACCAGGAGCAGAACTGGATTCGGGACCTGGAGCAGGAGCGCGCCACTGGGCCGATACTGGGAAATGGACTTCACCCACCTCAGATGTGAGACACAGAACCCGCCCACCTCAGACGCAGGAACATGGAACTCGACCACCTTGGGTGTGGGGGCATTGAGCTCACCACCTTGGGTGGAGAATGAAGGAGCTCGCCCACCATCGGTGTAGGGAAGCTGAGCTCAGCTGAGCTAACTTTTGTCGATCACATCCAGAGACATTAGGCTACAGCACCAGTTTCATGTGATTTTTAACAGGCATTTTTACCTATGTGGTTGGCATATTTGGCATGTTGTTGCAAGATCAGCCAAATTGAGGCAATGCGTATATTACTAAGGTTATATATGGTTCCTTTGAACGTTATACCTTGTGTCACATCCAAACGTGTTAGACTACTCATTCGAATTACTTGTGCAATGTGAGCTTCTTTTAACATATCTCTTGCTTATCCAAAGGTCGAATTCACCATTGAACTCTGACATTCGCAAGCAACCTCCCATGTATAAATGGAATCCATGCAAGAGACATGTGGAAGGGACAGATACACACATAGGCTGTGTTTATATGATCACAATAAACCGATAACTGCCAATAATCTGTAACTGTAATATCTGTTATAAGGTGTTTATGTGCATTTAAGAAATCTGAAGAACAATACATAATTTGGTCAAATGTTAACGGATTTTTCAAGTTTAATTGTTCGCCAATGTGTGCCACACAGGTACAGATATAAAAGAATGAAATAAACCCGATTAAGGTGTGAACCTGTCTCAAAGAAATCGGAATATTGATAAAAACCTAGGTGTGTTTATGAAAAACATATTTATTGCAAACTGTTAACTACCAAAAAGAACATAAATCTTAATACAAGGCTTAAACAGCAGTAGTATCTTTACGTATTCACACAGAACTTGTTACGACATTTCACTATTTGCAATCATGACAAGTTCAGGGAAATCAAACATAGGAACACACATTTCAGCCTTTTCAGCAGCTCAGGCTGTTTCACATTGATTGTAAAATTTAAATATTTTAAATAAACAATGGGATGACTTCATTTACTTATAAATTCATAAACAAAAAATATTCAGTATAGTTTAACTGAGAGTTACTTTCCTTTTAAATATTTGCACATTTTCAGCCTTAAATGTTTAGTCTGTATGCCATAAATAATTGGATTTAAATGGGCAGGTACAACATGAAACCCAATAGCAGTGAGTTTTCTTAAAAATCTGTGTTCTGGAAACCGATGCATGATGATAACAACATATCCAGACAGTAACATTATCAGATACAAGACTAAGTGACTTGCACACGTTTGAACAGCTTTGCTGTTGAGTTCAGCATTTTTCTTAGTCAAGCAAGCAACACCGATTCGAATGTATGTGACAGCTACTGTTCCCATTGAGGAGGAAAATAGCACCACAGTGTAAAACAGTCCATATATATTATTAATAGACACGTCTTCACAAGATAACTTGAACAAAGATGCATTGTCACAATAAAAATTTGGAATAAGTGATCTACAACGAGACAACCTCAGACTCAGGCTGACTAACACACCAACTAACACAACTGAAACAGCCCAAGCAGATACAGACAAAGTCATAACTGTCCTAGTTGTCATTATTGAATTGTATCGAAGTGGATTACATATAGCCACATACCTATCAATAGCCATTATGATTAGGATAGTGTGGGATGCTGAGCCATAAGTATGGCTGAAAAACACCTGTGCAACACAAGCATTATATGATATTAACCTGTTTTCAGAAGCAATGTCAAACAGGAGATGAGGTAGTATGATAGTGTTACCAAGGACATCATTGAATGACAAGTTACAAAACAGCAAGTACATGGGTTGATGTAAGCTTTTCTCTCTAATGATGATAACAAGGACACCTAAATTTGTTATTAGCAGTCCAATGTAAACAAAGAGCAGAGAGAAAAATACAGCATCTGTAAATGATTCAGAGTGCCCTAATTCTTCTAGCGTAAGAATATTACTGACATAGGACATGTTCATCATTGTTCCAACATGTGTTGATGTGATTTAAATAACATAGACACACCACCTTTTACCCAATTCAGCATCTCTGACTTGTAGAACTACTTATATGCTCTGAATTCTGGGACAACCTCCCACCTTCCGTTAGAAAAAAAAGAAAAGAAAATTGAAAATTGAAAACTTGAAAATTCCCAACAGCACATAAACACCATTGATATTGTTACAGTTTTTTCCTCACTTCTTTTTTCTCTTCACATACATTTTCAGTACTGGCTCCCACATTGTCCTCCTGATTTACGTGCTCAGGTTAAAATGGCAAAGGCTGAACAGAAAAAGTGTTCATTACACCATAATGTCCAACTCAATTAGGTGATTTCACTTTTTACCCAGAAAGCATTAAGATGGAAACAACGCAAAACACAGTTGAAGTTTCCAAGCTCTACAAATTAAGGGGTTTTCTAATTGTTTTAATAAAAAGGAAAGCATTTTGAGTGTTTTTAAATCCTGTTAAATATAGCTGATACCTATGTAAGTCTTATAAGGCCAGCATGTCTTGCCAGTCAGGAATCCTTTTAAGCAGATCCAGTTGAATCCAGTCACTTGAACTGTTTACATGAGACGTTTTGACAATTAATAGCATTCTGTTATTAATCGGATTAAAAGTGAAAAATTACTGTCCATGTAAACAGGGCTAACGTTATAGTAAAATTTTTGTGTATTTGTTTAATTGTATAAGTGTCAGTGAAAAAGGGGGGTTGTAACCACTCCAAACTGGTCAAAAGAAAACTAAAGATATATTTAAATATACTATATTATGATTATGGTGAGGAAATTGTAAACACATGTTGTTAAGTGTGCATGAGCCTATATGTCCTGGGACAAAAAGTCTCTTATCAGTAAAAATAATCATGTTAAAACAATCGGTTTTGGCCTATGCCATCTGTACCTCTCTAGGAGATCTTTTTAGCGTTCATGCTGCTATGAAACCTTTACGATAAGATCAAACTCTGTTGAATTTGTTAGACTGCAGAGCCATATAGAAAGATGGCTCTGACAGACTGTATGGTTGAAAAGGGCTAATTACTTGAATGAAATAGTTCTAAGCGTTTTTCTAATGTAATTTGTTGTTTGTTGGCTCTTTCACAATTCCAAAAAGACGTTCGAGTGGCTATACTGTTGACATAGTTTTGCTGCTGCAGCTATTCTTGCGGGCTAATTTCAATTAAATGTTAACTTTGTCTTCCCTGTTTGTAAACTACGTTTAGCCTAATTAAAGAGTTTCAAGCAGCTCTATACAACAGACACAAAAATCACCTTCCGAACGTCACCTTCCATAAAACTAGTGTTATCTGTGGTTATCTGCGGCTTCGCTGTGAGGTTGATAATTTTATGTTATCGGTAGTAAAATGATGACGGTGGTGTGACTCGAAGTTTGTCTGTGCTTAGCAAGCTATTCTCTCCTGTGCAATCATCAGTCGTATGTCCCTTCATGTTTTCGGCCAGTGGGTGTCAAAAAGCTGTCATGTGCTAAATGTAAAGATTTGTGCCGATTTGGATGTACAACCTGTAACCAGTAACATGCTAAATTTCAGTGTGAAAGTAGGCTAGTTGGGTAGTTTAAGATGGGATGCTGTTGATGAGCGTTCAATGCAAATCACAGAAATGACTAGCACCGTTGGAAAAGTCAGGTTGTGCAGTTTCACGTGATATGCGTCTGATGTCTGTATGACGAAAACTCTACAAGCAATTTAACAAAAAACATGTGTGTCAAGCATCCGTCAGCTTAGGCTAACAATAATAAAGTTAATAATGGCACTGTAGCTTAGAATAAGGGATTATCTGGAGTGAATCAACAACTGATGGTGTTTCATAAGAAATTCTGTTACTGTCCCATCCATGTTGAAATCGGCCTTAATGTTGGGAAGACACTAGCCTGATAATGAAACCAGACCCTCGTTCGGCACTTTCATTTCGTACAGAGGGTCTGGACTTTCAGTGGTGAAATTTGTTTGCTTGCTTGGTGTTTAACTTTAAAGAGATTGGATTAGCCCTTGACTGATAGCATTCTAGCTCTGCATTCATAACGTCTTCCTCTGTTTGCTGATTGGACAAATTAAAATGCCTCGTGAGACAACAAGCTCAGTGGAATCAAATCCGTGCTAGCACTGTAGGGAGATGATAATCATGCCGAAGTGCATAGGAGCTTACGGCCAGGCGAGGAAAGCACACCATATTGCCATGAATTAAAAATATTGAGAACTTCCCTCAGATGCATTAAGATACAAGTAACTAGCCTGTTTTGAAAATGTAAGGAGTAGAAAGTACAGATATTTTTGTTAAAATGTAGTGTGGTAGAAGTCAGAGCTGTCAGAAAATTAAATGCCAAGTATTTGTACTTAGTTACTTCTCGTCTGCTTTTTAACATGTAAAAATGACTCTGTTTTTGAGAATTTGCAATTTTGTGTTCCTTTAATCATGACAAGGTACATAAAATACACAACAATGTGATATGTAATTATAATGAATGAGATGCTTTTCACAAAAACACATTAACTTGTCAGCTTATCATTTTCAACAATCTGCCTTTAACATGATACAGTTATAAAATTGCATTATAATATTAATTTACACACAGGGCATTACATATTAACAAATTACTCTTGTGTAAACTGTGCGTAATTTTTTTTTTTTAAATGCCTGCCATTTTTAGAGCACATACAACAAACATGAGGGTAATATTTCTAATATGTTTTATGGGGTAATATTGAGGGTAATATCAATAATGTGTTTATTTGAAGAAAAAAAAGCATACTCATTACCTGGGATTGATTTTTCTACTAAATATCTGCAAAATTCTTAGTCTTAAATGTTTAGTCTGTAAGCCATATATAATTGGGTTTAAATGAGCTGGTATAATACGAAAAAGAATTGCAATGAGTTTCCTTGAAAATTGGTTATCAGGGAATCGATGCATGATAATAACAATGTACCCCATTAGAAGCATAATTAGATACAAGACCAAATGACTCACACAAGTCTGAATGGCTTTGCTGTTGAGCTCTGTATTTTTCCTAGTCCAGCATATGACAGCAATTCTAACATAAGTGACAGCAACAGTGCCCATTGATGAGGAAAACAATAGCACGGTGTAAAACAGCCCATATATGTTATTAATAGAAACATCTTCACATGATAATTTGAACAAGGAGGCATTATCACAAAAAGCGTGCCTAATGAGTGATCTACAACGGGACAGCCTGATAGTGAGGCTCAAAAGTATTCCTACTAATACCACTGAAAAACCCCAAGCACACACAGACAAAGCCACAACTGCCTTTGTTGTCATGATTGCGCTGTATCGCAATGGATTGCATATAGCCACATATCTATCAATGGCCATTATAATGAGTATGGTGTGGGAAGCAGAGCCATATGTATGACCGAAAAAGGCCTGTGTAACACAGGCACTGTAAGAAATTAACTTTTCTTTAGAGACCATGTCTAGCAGGAGACGAGGCATTAAGATTGTGTTACCCAGTATGTCATTTACAGACAAATTGCAAAATAAAATGTACATTGGTTGGTGTAAGCTTCTTTCTGCAATGATGATGACAAGAACACCAATGTTGGTTATGAGCAGTGCGATATAGACGAATAGCAGTGTGAAAAACACCGGATATGTAGAGTATTCAGAAATTCCTAGTCCTTCCATTACAAGAGTATCGCTGTCATAGGAAATGTTTTCCATACTTGCACACCATCCACCTGTGAGAAGATCAAATCAAAACAGCACGTTCTTTCCATAAAGCTTGTAAAATATTATACATCCAAAGTGAACTTTTTTTGTAACATCCATAACACTAATAATAAAATGACATTGTATTTTTATTATGTAAATATGACATTTGAGGATTTGCATTATTCAGCTGTACAGGTTACAATTAAAATAGCACAAAATATTTATACAATACTATGCTTGCTCATGTTGTTTCACAACCATAATGCTGTCATTACCCACGTTACCCACATTACCCACATTTATATGTACTATTACATAATCATTTAGTAATATGCTTTCATCTAAAGCAACAAATTGAGGATTAACATCCCAACTGTGCTGAAAAGGTGCATTTAGGATAACAACCAATGTTCCTTCTGTCTTACCTGACTTGATATGATTTGGCTTGGAACAGAAAGTTAAATTCACACATACAACCTGTTACTTTGGATACACATACCAACTCTGAGATACATGCCCTGTAGAAATGGCATATATAGAGGAGAGATGAGAATTTCTGTCATGTGACTGGACCTAAATTTAGTTTGCATTCTCCATTTACATCTGGAAAATAAGCCTAGCTGTGAGAAAAAACTATGTGGCAATAACTTGGTAACTGATCATAAGGTGTAGCTGACTACGCCACCCCTTGCTATCTAATAGCTACTAAAAATGTAAAAGCAAGGGGACTAAGTAATGTCATGCACAGACCCAATAATTAGAAAAAGTAACAAAGTACAATCTTTATTAATGAACAGATTTTAAAAGTCCGATGAGCACAATAAAGCAACGGAGTTCATATGTATCGCACCCTGTGTGTGTGTATATATATATATATATTTGTACATATGCAGATATATGTATACACACACACACACAGGGTGCGATTTGTAGGGGGGATGGGGTGGAATCATCCCCTCCTCTGGTTTTTACCTCAGAGCAGAGCAGAATATCGTCCTACTTCACAGGACCAGCACAGAAAAAGACTAAGTCAACATCCAACTAAGTCATACATCGCTGTTATTGGGCCAGACGTGTGTTCGTTCCCTGCACAGAGGTTCGCAGAGATGTGGATAAAAGAAGGACGACATGCTGCAGATGACGCGCCAACAGGAAAACCGAAAAGGCCACATGAAATCCGACATCAGAGCAAACTGTTTATTTAGTTTTATAATTAGTTACTTTAACATAACTTGTGAAATCATATTTTATGACGTGAAATAATTAGTGTTACGTTTTACAGACCGATCCCATTAGGCTAATGTTCCTCTGCCAATCCTCTGACATGTTCGCGTGATCGGACCTTATCCATGGTTCTGAAGCCCAAATAAGCCATCACATCATGGCCGGCACAGAAAATGAAATGTTTCATGTCTTTTTAAGTTTACATTGAAGATGAATGCTGATCTGTTCATAATTTAGGCACATAGGGTCTACCATTAACCTAAAAAAGAATTAAACCTGTTGATTGCTTATTTTTTCATGATTAAAAAACAACAACTAAAAAAAACATCCCCTATCTGTTTTTTTGACAAATCGCACCCTATATATATATATATATATATATATATATATAGTGAGGAGGCAAAAAAGAGAAAAAAACAATATATATGTAAATATATAATAAACAATACATCAACAAAAAAGAAAGACAAGATTCACTAAGACCTGGGGGCCGCAGGGGAGAAACACTAGTGAGACGCTAGGGTACTAATACCACAGTTAGGGTGTGAACACACTTGTATTCACACTTAGTGCTACACGCTTGTTTGTTACACATCTAAGCTCACACTTGGTGACACACACTTGTTTGGTACACACGTTGATTCCCACTGGATGAAACTTCACATATTAGGATTAGGAACCCCAGCCTGTCAGTGGAGCCCCTCACATACACCAGAGACAGGTGGTGGCAGGTAATGGAAAAAGGTGAGAACTAGACAAAACAAATAACGGACAGAGAAAAGAAGAGAAAAAAACCCCACAAAACCCACTCTAGCCTGCAGCTTATGATACCAAACTCCGCAGGGCTACGACATGCTAGAGCTAGCTTGCAGGCTAGAGGAAACGGACAAATGCAGGTACAGGATAAAAGTAGCACAGCCTGTGAGCAGCACCACATTCACACTCAACGAGAACAGCAGCTAGCAATGCGACATAGCCGTGCAGACCTCTCCTAGTCTTAACCAGCGTAGGCCAGAAGTTAAGGACCCCAAGTGCTTTATGGTTGTCCTTAGGTGGTCTAATCAATGCCTGTCCTAAAGCCCCCCCCCCCCTTAGTGACACAAACTAGGCAGAAGAGGTGAGAGAGAGATAGAAGAGCGTGAGTATAGCGGCTGTCACTACAGGACTCTAAACATAATCTAATCTCTAATCCATCCCCTCCAAATGAATCGGCAGCCCGACGATGGCAGCTTAACTGGACACGTTAGTTTTCAAGGTCTTGGCTTCCCTGCTCTTCCACCTGGATGTCAGCTTCTCCTTCAAAACCTGACAGGCGTTTTCACATGCCTCATCCCAAGCTGTCAAAAGGGGGATGGAGGGGGGGTCTTTCCTTTCTGCCGTGGGCCGCTGAGTCTTCCCAACAAGGTGGTGCAAAGGGGCTGAGACCTTAGAGAAGCCCTCTCCGAACCTACAGTAATAACTTGCAAAGCCGAGAAATGACTGCAACTCTGCTGGGTGGCCTGGGCGCCTCCACTCTTTCACTACCTCTATCTTTGCTGGGTCGGTGGAAACCCCCTCAGCCGAGACCATGTGTCTGAGATAGCTGACTTGAGGCTGGAAGAACTGACACTTGGACAACTTGGCCTTCAAGTTCTGCTTCTGCAGTCGGGCAAACACTCCCTCCGTTTAAGATGTTCTTCTACGGTTGCTGAAAAGACAGATACAGAATCTAGATCTAGCTAGCAATGAGGTACACTCCATCCCCATCACCCCTGGAGAAGATGCATTCATACTTGGCAAAGAGGGCCTTAGCCTGAGACACTTGCTGTGAGGTTAGTCCTTCAAAGGGAGGGAGCATAGGAAGGTGAGAGTCAGAATCCGGAGTAACCTCTTGATCAGAGACGAAGGCACAACACT
Organism: Tenualosa ilisha; assembly: GCA_015244755.2. Classification (NCBI taxonomy): domain Eukaryota; kingdom Metazoa; phylum Chordata; class Actinopteri; order Clupeiformes; family Clupeidae; genus Tenualosa; species Tenualosa ilisha. The sequence goes on from PYXC01001038.1 coordinate 1,221,118, forward strand.
CCTCCCACGCTGGCTCAACGACAAAGGACTTGGTTCCCACAGAGGTGGCTTCAACGACTTGTACGGTCCCAATGGCACGATGCAGGGAAAGCCACACTTCAGAGCAGCCCACATTGACCACCGGGGCATGCAGAAGAAACTTCTTGGGGGTCAGGGATACCAAGACATCTTCGGGCAGTTGTCCGTCCTCACTGCACAGTGGTTCAAATAGAAACTCAGCGGCTTCTAGCTGTGGGCAGGTAACTGGAACTATAGTAAGCGTGCCAGGCCCAAGACAGACTGGGAACTTCCCCTGGACCTTCTCCTTAACCTTTAGCTGCTTTTTTTCCCAAAAAAAGATGAATTTTGACATCTAAATTTCAAAAGGCTGTAGCTTGATATTGGTAACAGATAGAGCCTGACTGTAAATGAGACAAATATTGAGGAAGACCTGAAGTTTATATTGGGAGTAAATGTACCCATCTAATTTGCATATTGTGATGTCACAGGGTGGCAGCCATCTTGAATTGAGTATTTTGAATGAATAATGAAATTATTTCATAAAGTTTGCTCTGCTCTCATCTGTTGTTTTGTTGTACACTTACTTTATGATCAGAAACACCATTAACACTAGAAGTCCCAGCATTTTTCTGTCTACCTAGAAGTCCCAGAGAGGGGTCATTTGGCCCGACCGCTTTTCCCTAATACACTAATCACTCATTTTGTTATGGTAATGAGGCTGTTAGGGGCAGTGTGTGGGGGGTCACACCTTACAGTGTGTGAGGGGGTCACACCTTACAGTGGTAACAGCCAAGACAAACAGACTCAAGAACAGACAGCTTCTTCCCAAGGGCTGTCAACATATGAATGAACATGTGAATGTCCCATGTGACCATAACGACTCATGTGACTGCAACCAGACAATTGTTTGATGGATAAATACCAGTGCACGTGGACTATTCATTTCCCTCAAGAATTTTGTGGTGAAAGAAGCTTCTCTCCAAGGAACGAAGATGCAGAGATTCAGCACTCAACAGGCATTGGAAATTATCCTGGATGGAGCTAACCCTTTCGACTCGGATGGAGAAGACATCAATCTTCAGGTGGATTCAGATTCATTATTTCCTATTTTACATTTCATTTCAGTGAGGAAGTTGGAAAATATAGCACCATGTGAATAGAGCCTCCATTTTGTTTCTGAGTGTGGACTGCCGTCAGTATTGTTTGATTCTACTTCTCCTGAGGTGTCTGCAGCTTAGCCAACCTATTTGAGATGTTCTGGGATTATTATTATTATTAGCTTCTATGCTTGCATTTGTGATATCATTTGACTTTCCCATTGCTGATAATTACATTTTTTTTCACACTACAGATGAGGAGACTGCTCTCCAACCAACAAAGAGAGCTCGGCTGGGGACTGATGTGACAGAGACTGCAAAGATGGCACAGTATGGCATGAAGAACAGGTGTAAGAACAGGTCTTTTGTAAGTCGCTTTGGATAAAAGCGTCTGCTAAATGCCTAAATGTAATGGAAATGGAAATGGAAATGGAACGAGTCCACATTTCACCCCGCCATCGCCATACAGTGCAGATGGAGAGCCAACAGCTAAGGCCAGGAGGTCAATTACAAGTCGTCTTCAGAGCTTCCTGTGTTTCATCACTCTGGACATGCTTGGCATCATTCGAGACTGTACAGTTCAACATGCAAAGCAAATGGAGCATGTGGATTGGTTCATGGGCCTCCCTGAACTAATGGCATTTATTTCCATCACAATCATGCGGGGAATCATCAGGGTGCCATCACTGCGTGACTGCTGGTCGAAAAACCTTGGAAGCCCACAGATCATCGAAACCATGTCCCGAGGGCATTTCCAAAACATCATGCATCACCTGGGGATTGTTTGTCACCAACTGCATCACATCTTACATCCCTGGTCAACACATCACCATCGACGAACAACTTTTCCCGTCCAAGACTCGCTGCTGTTTCCTACAGTACATTGCATCAAAACCAGACAAGTTTGGGATCAAGTTTTGGGTGGCGTGTGACTTGAAAACCAAATACGTCTGCAACATCCTCCCATATCTTGGCAAGGACCACACTCGGCCTCGTGGGGAGAGAGTGTCTGAGAGTGTAGTCATGAGGTTGATGGAACCATTCTTGGACAAGGGCAGAAATGTTACCATGGACAATTTCTTTACATCACTGTCACTTGCACAACGACTACTTAGCCGGAATACAACCATCCTCGGCACAGTCAACAAGATTCACCAGGAAATTCCACTGTCAACTCGACAGATGCACCGCAATGAATTTACCACCCAAGTATTTTCAACCACTGGTGCCACACTGACGGTGTATGCGCCCAAGCGGAAGAAGACTGTATATGTTCTCAGCAGCATGCACAGCATGATTCAGACACAGGATATCACCAAAAAAGAAGCCAAACACCATCACACTCTACCACACAACAAAGTGCGGCGTCGATGTCATGGACCAGATGGTGCGGGAGTACACTGTCCGCGCAGGAACACGGCGCTAGCCAGTAGCAGTGTTCTATAACATGATAGATATTGCAGCACTGAATGCCCACGTGCTCTTTCAATTATGCACCGGGAGGCAGGAGAGACGGGTGGATTTCCTGTTGGAACTTGCAAAAGAGTTGGCTCACTCCCACGTGGGTATGAAAAAGGCCCAAAAGGAGCAATTATTTCGGCAACAACCCTCCTCACCACAACTAGGAAAAAGAGCCAAGTGTCAGGCTAAAATCAAATGCAAGGACAATCGTGCAACTGTGCGCTGTGTTAAATGCTACCGATATACATGTGGGAAATGCCGAAAGGAGCAATGGCAGTGCCAGGACTGTGAGTGACTGCTCAAATGTATGTCAGTCATAATGCATGGTTTTTCTTTCTTTGTAAATATGCTTTTTTCTTTGTAAACATATATATATATATATTTACTATTTTTTACACAAAAATAACAGTTACTTCTGCAACAACCCTCCACACCAAAACTGGGAAAACAGTTGCTTTTTCATTCTTTGTAAATATGTTTTGTTTTGTATTTTTTTTAACAATAAATGTCAGAGTATTGATCCCTTCATTCCTGTTGATCCTTTGTTGATCCTGTTGATCAACTGCATACAAATCCACCGTATGTGCATAAACCCACCATATGGGCACACACACACACACCCACCCACACACACATACACCCACACACACACACAAAAACACACACAACCTACCTCAGAACTAAAGCTTGCTCTCAAAAGAAGCTCCTGAGCTGTAAGGTCCCCTCCCCCACACAGGCTCAAGTGGCTCCTGCCGTGTGCCACTAACAGCCACACTTCCATAACAAAAGGAGTGTCCACAGGGGGGACTAGGGGTCAAATGACCCTCTTGTGGGTTTTCTAGGTAAAAAGGTCAATTGACCCTTCTCTGGGACTTCTAGTGTTAATTTAATTTGTGTGCAGGCCTAACATGACATCTAAATTTCAAAAGGCTGTGGCATGACAGTGGTGATGTTGAGTATGACTGTAAATGAAGCAATTATTGAGAATGACCCAAAACTTATGTTTGGAGTATCTGATTGCATATTGTGATGTCAAATGGACCCACCCGTCATCATTATCGTGTGCACCTGCAAGTGGAACAGGCACCATGGAATGTCTGCCTCTCCCTCTCCCTCCCCCACGGACACTGGCAGCTCTAACCAATGCCCGTCTCTTGCGAGTGAAAGAACCACCACCATCATCCCTGACATGACCAGATCCTCGAGTCACACTTCGACCCCGTTTACCTCTTCCACCATCCTCGTGCTCCACTGCTTGTGCACTGCTGTGCCCCGACATGCTTTGCCCAGCCATGCCGGGAAGGAAGGGTCACTGAACGACAGATCGTCATCTTCTAAAGGCATGTATTTGCCTTCAGAATTAGAATCTGTGAACAGTAGACCTAAGACATCATCTCAAGACAGTTTTTTGTTTGGCATTTTGGCGTAAATCCACAATGTTACCACGAAATTGCTAGCTAAACAGTGGCTCACTACCACACTAGTGTCACCCTGCAGGAGGGGCACTCGCCTCCACTAATCACCCATTAACCCAAGGAGTCAACTGCAAACCCACAACAGAAAGGGCAGGAGTCAGGAATAAAAAAAAATAGGATTCTTTATTTATAATTATTAGTATTAAAAGAGTCCAGGGCATAAGTCAGTAGATCCAGCAGAGCCGTGGGGAGGGGCTCGACAGTGCCGGCTGGGTGGCGATGGGGTGATGGCTTACACAGTTCGTCCAGTAGGGGGCCTTAACAGGGCTGGGTGGCAGCTTACACGGTTCGTCCAGGATGGGGCCTCGGCAACAGGGGCGGCAGCTTACACGGTTTGTCCAGTAGGGGACCTCAGCAACAGGAGCGGCAGCGTATACGGTTCGTCCAGTAGAGGGCCTCGACAACAGGGCTGGGCAGCAGCAGAGTGGCAGCTTACACAGTTTTTCCAGGAGGGGGGCCTTGGCAACAGGGTGGCAGCTTACACGGTTCGTCCAGTAGAGGGCCTTGACAACGGGCGTTTTAGACACTGCAAGACAGTAGTTACCAGTGTTCCTTTGCATAGAACATAGAGAGGTTACCTGGATGGCCCACGCAGTGGATGTAGTAATGGCTCACCTACGACTAGGACAGGTGCAGAAATACAACACAGCAATCAGCAGGGTCACACATGTACATTTCTTAGGGAAGCGTGCTCCAGACACGGCAAAGCATTGTGCTTAAAGGCAACACCACCCAGTCCTGGGTAGCTCATCACATTGGGGGCGGGGGGGAATCAACAGGCAACAGTGTACTGGTAACAGGATCCTATAATGGGCAGAGAACACTTATCTCCATAGTGCCGTACTCCAGGGGCGGCCATCACAGTTGTAACTCCTCTGCTGAGTCACATGCAGGCAGGAAGTGGGGCGCAGGACCCACGTTGGGGGGTTTAGCTTAGTCGTTGGTCACAGCGGCTGGCCACTCTGTGGCTGTAATAGGTGCAATGCAAACACTGCAATCGGTGACACTCGTGCACTTCAAACTCACTTGTGTATCAGATGGAACGTACACTTCACAACACTATAGCAATCGTGGATAGATTGTGCTTAAAAACAACCCCAGGTAGCCTGCCACACCAGTAGCCAAAGCAGAGACAACAAAGCACTGTGAATGCTGTCGGGAATTTTGTAGAAACAAGTAATATATGTATGTGTGTATACAGATATAGGATAGAGCATGCAGCAGAGTGTTGTGCTATAAAAAGAAAGTGTAAATGCCAGCAAGAGAGCAGTATGCAGACCAGTAGGCTCCTTTCTGAAAACTGTGTTGAAACCATGTTTAGAGCCTCATCGTAAAAGGACAGAGACTGAGGCCTTGTGTAGGATTGGCTCTGTGCCAGCTACATCATCTACTAGCAGGAGTATTTAAGATAGACAGAAAAGGTGTAAGGCTAGAATGGTTGAGGATTACCACTGTTATAACCATTCTCTTGGTGAACGCAATAAAGACTTGGTTGAACAAGACAAACTTCTCTGCTATTTGGGTTTTTCCAAGAAACTTCTCCACAATGCGGCCCCACAGAGAGGTATAAACACTTAGCTGCCGTGGATGCGTTGGAGCCTCTGCCACAAAGCCAGCTGCTGCGCTGCGGTTCGGTTCAGTTCGCTAGCCAGATCCTCGTCAAGGTCTGCGGCTCGATCGGTGCCGTCTCTTCACCCCCTCTCCTTTAGCCGAACGCCTACGGCATATATGTAATGCACTCCATTTTTCCTGAGACCAATCGCGGGCTTAATTCCATCATCCCGCGCACCTGAAAGAAGGCTCGCAATAATTCAATTATCGTACTTTACAATGCCGATGCAAGGGCTTATTACGCCATCTTGCCCCCGGATGGTAACACGAAAACCCTTCCCCAAGGGAAACATGTACAAGTACGACAGTTCATCCTCTGCAATTATTCTAGTGACCCCGTGACATCAGCTCCGTGCTAAATCCCACAGTTTCAGTGGAACTTTCTCTGAAAAATGCATTCGAAGATAACGTAATTCTGAGTTAGGAATGAAGTACGACATGTCTGCCAACTAGTGGACAGGAATTTTGACAACATTAAACACTGTACTTGACACAACAGGCTGGTTTATTCAGTATCGCAAAATTACGACGGCGGCAAAAGGGTTAAAGGGCTTAGAGGCATGGAGGACACCTTGGATCCTCTCACAGTGCCGAAGAACTCGTTGGGCTGCCAGCTCCCGAACAAGGTATATCAAGTGTGTTGGATGCCTTAAGTCCAAGCCACCTACAGTCTTTTCTCTGCATGTGACTAAAGTGCTTATTAAAAAAACTCTTACAATTGTAACCATTGATCCAGTATCAATTAAGCATAAAACTTCAACATCACCACACTCAACACCGGACATTTTCCCACTAACCGACTCAGTGAGGAGGAATATACAGAGCCAGTGTACTCCCCTCCAATTGTGTGGCTCTGCACACTGTGGGGTTCCAGTTTTCCAGCTGACTAGTGAAGCTACTGACGGAGGGAACGGACTGACTGTTGGAATCCTTGGTTAGCAAGCGAGGGATGGGCCTGCTGTTTCTAGGCAGAGGAACAGATTGACAATACCGTGCTATGTGGCCTGGTTGATCACACTTAATACAAATAGGCTGCCCATCAGATGTACGATTAAAACGCCCTGCCCTATATGGCTGGGAAGGCTGTGGTTTATTGGGAGGCTGCCCTAGGTGTTTAACCAGCATATCTAGTTGGGCTTGTTGCTTTAAGACTATCTCTTTCAACTCCGCTATTTCAGATGTCTGAGCAAAAGTGGAATTACACTGAGATGTGTAAGAGGCCTCATTAGCGCGCCCTTGAACACAAGAACCTCGGTCACGACTAGGTTGCCCCTCTTCCACCCACTTCGTGGCCTCGCGTCGTACATCAAGCAAAGTCAAAGTCTCGTCTGTTCTCACCAATCGTTTGAGCTCTCTATGCAGCATATGATCCCGTACATTTTCACAAAATTGGTCTCTCAGTACAGTGTCCACATTTGTAATAGAACCCTCTTTGGATTGTTTCACTCTATCCATAAGCTCCATAAGAGCATGAGAAAACTCAAATAGAGACTCACTTTCTCTCTGTTTGCGGTCAGAGAAACATTGCTGCCAGTATACATATGATTTGGAACATCCATATACCTCTTTTAAAACAGTCATAATTTGTTTGTGGCTTTCCCTGACAATACGAGGTCGATATTTAATCTCATTACAGGCTTCGCCCTCAAAATGGTCATACAGAAACAATGCTTTGTCTAAATCAGACACGTACCTCAACCGTATACAACTTTCTGCTTCTTCTAGCCACTCTTCAACAGAAAGAGACCCTGCTGCCGTGGAGCCCGAAAACTTCGGGCACCGCCTCTCCTGGGGTAGATACAGTGCCTGCTTCCTTCATGCAGGTTGGGAACCATCCTCCCCAGCAGTAGGCTTCTGTACACTTGAAAGTCTCTCATTCCCAGCTTGATGCTGAGCCACATGTTTCTGTAGTCGTTACATTGCCACGGTGTGTTCCTCCATGCTGTCATCCGCGTTCATCCTGCTGCCAGCTGCTGCGAAATGCGGAATGTTTGGAAAAAAACACAAGAGAAAAAAATCTTGGTCCGGTATTTAGAAAAAGTAACAAAGTACAATCTTTATTAATAAACAGATTTAAAAAGTCTGATGAGCACAATTAAGCAGCGCACTATATATATATATATATATATATATATATATATATATATATATAGTGAGGAGGCAAAAAGAAAAAAACAATATATATGTAAATATATAATAAACAATACATCATAAAAAAGAAAGACAAGATTCACTAAGACCTGGGGGGGCGCTGGGAAGAAACAGTAGTGAGACGCTAGGGTTCTAATACCACAGTTAGGGTTTGAACACACTTGAATTCACACTTAGTGCTACAGAAACCACATCCCAGGGAACTCAATGACTTTAGGCAAGTTGCCCTCGACTCACACTTCATGAAGACTCTTGAACGGCTGCTGCTCCATCTGCTAAGACCCCGGTCTGCCACCAGTAGAAGGTGGGACTGGAGGATGCCATTCTCTATCTGCTACATAGGGTGCACTCTCACCTGGACAAAGGAGGCAGTGCTGTGAGAATCATGTTCTTTGACTTCTCCAGCACCTTCAACACCATCCAGCCCCTCCCCCTTAGAGACAAACCACTGCAGATGAGAGTGGACCTGCGCCTGGTAACCTGGACCTCACATCTGAGACTGTTATAAGCAGTACTGGTGTGCGACAGGGAACTGTTCTATCCTCTGTAGTGTTCACCCTGTACACCTCTGACCAGATACAACTGTCAGACATGCCACATGCCTTACATGCATGCACTGCTTCATGGCACTGTAGCCTAGAATACTCCTGATTAACTAAAGGGGTTATCCGGAGTGAATCAACAACTGATGGTGTTTCATAAGAAATTCTGTCACTGTCCCATCCATGTTGGAATCAGCCTTAATGTTGGGAAGGCACTACCCTGCTAATAAAACCAGACCCTCGTTCTGTACTTTCGTTTCGTACAGAGGGTCTGGACATTCGGTTGTGGAATTCATTTGCTTGCTTGTTTAAGTTTAAAAAGATTGGATCAGCCCTTGACTGATAGCTTGCCTTGACTGACAGCATTCTAGCTCTGCATTCATAACGCCTTCTGTTTGCTGATTGGATAGATTAAAATGCCTCCTCAAACAACAAGCTCACATCCAGGCCAGCACTGTAGGGAGATGATAATCAAACCGAAGTGCATAGGAGGGCATGTCCAGGCTAGGAAAGCACACCACATTGCCATGATTGAGAACTTCCCTCAGATGCATTAAGATACAAGTAACTAGCCTGTTTTAAAAATGTAAGGAGTATAAAGTATAGATATTTTTGTTAAAATTTAGTGTGGTAGAAGTCAGAGCTGTCGGAAAAATAAATACTCAAGTATTACAGATACCTGAAAAGTACAGGAGTCAAGTATTTGTACTTAATTACTTCTCATCTCTGCTTTCAACACATAAAAGGACCCTCTGTTACTGAGAGTTTGCAATTTTGCGTTCCTTTAATCATGACAAGGTACATGAAATATGCAATGATGTGAATATTCATTATAATGAGTGAGATGCTTTTCACAAAAACACATTAGCTCGTCAACTTATCATTTTGAACAATGCACCTTTAACATGATACAGTTGTAAAATTGCATTATAATATTAATTTACATAGAGGGCATTACATATTAACACATTACTTTGTATAAACTGTACATAATATTTTTTAAATGCTTGCCATTTTTAGAGCACACACAACAAACTTGAGGGTAATATTTCTTATGTGTTTTATGGGGTAATATTGAGGGTAATATTTTTGTGTTTTATTTTTAAAAAATGCATACTCATTAACTGGGATTTACTTTTCTACCAAATATTTGCAAAATTCTTAGTCTTAAATGTTTAGTCTGTAAGCCATAAATAATTGGGTTTAAATGAGCTGGTATAATATGAAAAAGAATTACAATGAGTTTTCTTAAAAAATGGTTTTCTGGGAATCGATGCATGATAATAGCAATGTACCCCATTAAAAGCATAATCAGATACAAGACCAAATGACTCGCACAAGTCTGAATGGCTTTGCTGTTGAGCTCTGTATTTTTCTTAGTCCAGCATATGACAGCAATTCTAACATAAGTGACAGCAACAGTGCCCATTGATGAGGAAAACAATAGCACGGTGTAAAACAGCCCATATATGTTATTAATAGAAACATCTTCACATGATAATTTGAACAAGGAGGCATTATCACAAAGAGCGTGCCTAATGAGTGATCTACAACGGGACAGCCTGACAGTGAAGCTAAGAAGTATACCTATTAATACCACTGAAAAACCCCAAGCACACACAGACAAAGCCACAACTGCCTTTGTTGTCATGATTGCGCTGTATCGCAATGGATTGCATATAGCCACATATCTATCAATGGCCATTATAATGAGTATGGTGTGGGAAGCAGAGCCGTAAGTATGGGTGAAAAAGGCTTGTGTAACACAGGCACTGTAAGAAATTAACCTTTCTTTAGAGACCATGTCTAGCAGGAGACGAGGCATTAAGACTGTGTTACCCAGTATGTCATTTACAGACAAATTGCAAAACAGAAGGTACATTGGTTGGTGTAAGCTTCTTTCTGCAATGATGATGACAAGAACACCAATGTTGGTTATGAGCAGTGCGATATAGACGAATAGCAGTGTGAAAAACACCGGATATGTAGAGTATTCAGAAATTCCTAGTCCTTCCATTACAAGAGTATCACTGTCATAGGAAATGTTTTCCATAATTGCACACCATCCACCTGTGAGAACAAGAAACAATAACACTAATAATGAAATGACATTGTATTTTTATTATGTAAATATGACATTTGAGGATTTGCATTATTCAGCTGTACAGGTTACAATTAAAATAGCACGAAACATTTATATTAATAAATGTTTAAATGTGCATAATACTATGCTTGCTCATGTTGTGTCACATCCATAATGCTGTTATTTCCCACTTTATCCACATTACCCACATTTATATGTACAATTACATATTCATTTAGTAACAATTGAGGATTAACATCCCAACTGTGCTGAAAAGGTGCAGTTAGGGTAACAACCTATGTTCCTGTTCCTTCTGTCTTACCTGACTTGATATGATTTGGCTTGGAACAGAAAGGTAAATTCACACATACGACCTGTTACTTTGGATACACATACCAACTCTGAGATACATGCCCTGTAGAAATGGCATATATAGAGAAGAGATGAGAATTTATGTCATGTGACTGGACCTAAATTTAGTTTGCATTCTCAATCTGGAAAATAAGCCTAGTTGTGAGAAAAACTTCATGTGGCAATAACTTGGTAACTGATCACATGGGTGTTGGTCACTGTTTTAGAAACCATAGACCAGGGGTGGGCAACAGTTTTAGTCTAAAGGCCAAAGTTACTTTGGCAAAGTAAGTGGAGGGCCACCCATCGCACGACTGCAATTAAACAATTACACGACTACACCAACATCATTAAGCAACATAGGCCTTTGCAACAAAACAAATAGGCTGGTACGTCACACAAAATTTGATTTAGCTGTCTCATGTTGGTCATAGGTATAATAAAAATGGCAATCTATGAAACTCAAGAATGATGTAGAAAACAACATCTTTAGTCAAGCTTAACTGATCTGTGTATGGAACTTACAGGATCCTTTAAAAAAATTTATTCAGGCCTAACTGGGAGACAAAAGCGTTTCATGTTAATGTTGTTTTCTTGTTAATGTGAACATCCTGCCAAGCTCAATTGTGTATGAAACTTACATTAAGTTATAAAGTTAAAGCGGTCTTCACTGCTTCATGAAATTGTACAGGAGGCACACCTCATGTTTTGAAAGGTTGTTTTATGAGTTGAGAGAGTAAAGATTCCCGCTGTTTGTTCTCAATCTGAGGAGGATACTCTTGTTCTGTCCACATCTGGGATGTGGGAAGCTTTGTAAACATTCCTTTATCATTAGGATGTTTGCTTGCTGCTTTCAATGCACATCTGACCCTTGAACATTTACTCTCTCTCTCTGTCTCTCTCAGAGGCTTTACAGACACACACACAGACACACACACACACACACACACACACACACAAACAAACACTAACAAAGAGACACACACACACACACACACACATGCACGCACACATACATACACACACACACACACGGACACACTCTTTTCTATTCACTGTCTTTTATCACTTTCTGAATGAAAGGTACTGAAAGTGGTGATTAATGATGTCACATTTATTAATCCTTATGGTTATGTTTAAATTTCTTAAACACTTTTTTTTTTAAAGAAAATTATATGAAATTTGAACAACACCTAACAACCATGTTAGAGAGGTAGCTCACCACTCCCCTTAGTAATCCCAGACAAACTCTACACAGTGCTTTGTATTGTTCAGGAGACAGGCTGAACCACTGTTTTTTTCAGTTCATGGGACCAGTGTTGTATACACAGTATGTTTTTGTTGTTGTTTATACTCAGAGAAAAGTAAGCTAGTGGAATCACGAGGAGATATTCATTGATGAAAATTGTTTTGAAGTAGAACTTTCAACTTGTCAGCTTTCAACACGTTTCAGCACACACACACACTGACTTGACCAGTCAAACTTTCCATTGTGTGGTTATCACTTCAATCTGGCAGAAGATGGCAGCCTTTGAATATACTGAGATCTGTACTAACCCTTTTAGTCACATTTACTTCCTTATCTGTTTAAACTATATTGTTTATGTGAAAACAATCACCAGACTGATTGGAAAAGCCTCTGCAGTTTGGACCAAATAATATATGAACAGGTTTTAGGTTTTCCCTAGTTAGCACAGAACACTCTCAAAAAGCAGTCTGACCACATCTCCGTCTAATTTCAAAGGAGGGCAGCTAAATGACTACTCCTAAGAACTGAGGCAGACAGTCACTAACTAAACATACTCTAGTACTGTACTTACTGTACTGTACTTACTTGTACTACTGCACATTATATTAAGTACAAGTATCTGTTACATTGTTATTTTGCAATGATGTGATGAATATGAAATAATATGGAAGTTAACTTGGCAATGGCAGATAATGCTGACAATTCTTCATCAGAACATTCTTGACCATGGTAAAGTAGTAATTTACTGTAACAAGACAATCACCTGTCCTTCGCCTCATATCTATATCAGTTGTCTTGGTGCCGCCACACATGCAGGACACCATCTGTCTCATCGGACCATGGGACATGGTTCAGATATCCATTTTTCTAGAAGTGCTTGTATTCAACACAAGAGACCAAGATCAACTTGTTTGGCCCAGATGGTATGAACGAAACAAAATGAAAGTTTAATACGTTTTACAAAAGATTGCAGCGGGGAACCTCTGCAGACATTCTGTAGGTAGGGGGTGCTACCCCAACACCCCAAAATTCTCGGAACAGAGCCATCTGTCAAAATTCTAATCTTAACACATTTATTTAATCATAAATGGTCTAAAACAATGAGAATGGAAGATATAGAGAGAGGAGGAATGTTTAAGGATCAGATGAGTCCTGAATGCAGCAAGCAAACATCCTGATGAAAATGGAGCATTTGCGAGTCTTCTTTCCAGATGCAGACACAACAGGAGTGGCCATTTTTGATGAATTACGAAGCGCAGGGCTCTCTACTTGGCCACCTGCTGAAGAGAGAAAGATGAGTATCACTACAATAACAGCAACACCATCATTAACAATGATTATATTATAACTTACATGTGTCAGAAAAGGCAGTGCTGTGAGACACCTTGTTGACTTTTTTTGGCATCTGAATGAGGAAGAGAAAAAATGATCTTTTAGAACATGAGGTGTGTTGCATGCATACTTCAAAATACAAAAATGTATTATACTGCTACTGCCTTCAATACAGGACATCTGGTAAAGGATTACAAAGCCATATTTACATCATCAGATACTTGGTACCTTTATCTTGAGCCACATTTTGTGCATCCTCCCTGCTTTCTGCTCAGTTGCTACTCCAGCCTGCACAGGCTCAACAGACAGTGAAGTACTCAGGGTTGGTGGAACTGAAGTGTCCTCTGTGGCACACCAGTGCAGCAGCTCCTTGTCCAGTGCCGTCAACAAGATGTTATCAAAGGACACATCCTGTGTCTCCACAGTTCTCTGCAGGATGTTCTCAGATCCAAATTCCCTCTGAAGAAACATGTCCATGGCTTTGTAGGTGGCCTGAATCTTTTGCTTGTTTTTGTATGTCTGGAAGCTTGGAGTTCCTGAGGCAATATTGAACTCAGAGAGGACTTTCTGGATTAACTCTCGGGAAATGTCCAACATATCAGCAGTGACACTCTGTTGATCTTTCAGTTTGGTCAGCAGCCTGAGCATCAGAACCGTGACCAAACAGCCATAGTCACTGCTGTCAGGAGGAAGCACAGAGAACACAGGGGAGGAATGTCCTACACTTATTTTCTCCTGTGCAGTGGGGCCAACATCAACTTGGTATTTGTCCAGCTCCAAGCCTGAATTTGCATCAACAATGTCCAGTACATAGCAAACCATCACCCCTACGAATAGATCTACCACTTCTCTGCATTTCTCAGATATGGTGCCAATCCCCATGTTTGTAGGTGTAGCCACAGGAGAAGTAGGCCAACATTTGCCCACGTCAGAAAACTGGGCACTTTGGATCCTGGAAAGGGGAGCTCTGGCAGAAGCAGTTTCTCCAGTGGATTGATGTGCCACAAGGGGAAGAAGATATGGCTGAAGTAAATTCTTGATGGCCTCCCGAGCATAGCGCAAAACCATATAAAAGCCACCTACTGTCTGCTCTGGGGGTATTTTCATTTGGATCTCACCCAGGAGAAGATCCTGGAGATCTGTAATAAGGTTCTTGGCGATCATATGAACATTCCCACTGAATACGAGCGTTTCTAGGATTGTAGTTATGTTAGCCAAGTCATTGGTATGAGCAGAGAGTTCGGACACAGAGCCACAATCCTTCCTATCAACAGCCGTGTCTAGGACCACAGACTGTTGTTGTTCACCGTGACGCTGTTCTCCACTATGAGGGTACCAGGCAACAGTTTTCCTCAAAGTTGCCAGGACAGCTTTCATCCTGTGCATCAAGTCACTCTGATAACTGGTCGACGTTTCAGATGATGCAGTAGAGGCACTGATTGTGCTGTCTACTGACCAAGACGAGAAAGAGCTATATGGCACAGAAAATGAAAACCAGACACAAGATAAGAAATATGGAGCTGCATTAAGACAAGTATGGAAACAAATGAACATTTTTTTAACTCAGGAATAACAATATAACAATATTCTAAAGCCTTGCAGATAATATGACAATTATTAATCTATGGTGTGATCACACTCTGCACATAATACTGACCAATTTTAGGGGTTTAACAACGACGTTATCTTCATCAGACCCTCAACTTGTGAAGTTTGTAGTAACAAGTGTGACCCATCAGCATGTACCAAATTATCTCCCTCTTACAATGTTAGTTACAGTATAAAATAAGCAATTTTCCACTACTTTTGGAGAATTTGTTTCTTCATCCAAGCAAACCATGACTGTTCACCTGGGCTGATATAGTTTTGAATGTTTGCATATTTCCTGCAAGGGGGCCTGGTGTGCCGCTGAGGGCAGAGAACAACCACAGGGAAGGAATTTCTGAATTTTTTTCTTACTTTTATGTAGCCAACACTTGTTTACAAGGTTAAAATTTCAAAAGTCTTGGCCAGATATATTTATACTGTGTGTTTTTACAAGGTTTGAAGACATTTGAAAATAGATTTTTGTGTAGTTGTATTTACACAGAATTTTAATGAAACGTCCGACCCGCGATATTCATTGGCACTGCCATGCCAAAGTGGAAAAACAGTTTTACCGAACTCCGGTCTCATCAACAACTTAAAATTAAGTCAGATGGCAGATCAATGCGAGAGAGGGGGAAAGGGGGTTTTCAGGAGTTTTAAAGAGGAAAATTACGTTTGTACCGAGAAGCGCTGCCTACTCCAAAGGCTGAAGACATACAAGAGTGAACAGACCTACGTCTGTGAGTTTATGCCCAACTCTCAAGAAACAGCGAAAATTAATTAGATACAATGTTGTCTTGCTACATTATATTAAACGCTGCCGAACTACCTACATATGCCCTGACAATTGTTATTAGTATGTTATCAAGTAAGATTCTGCAGAAGTTATTTCTGAGTGTCAAATACTGCACATACACATAAAGATATGTTATGTACTGGAACACGGTGTGCCGACTCAAAACAGAATTTATGACCAACATAAACATTAATAATTTTCCTACGAAATAAAGGGCCATAACCTTATTATGTTGTGTAATTTTGTATGCTTAATGTCATAGTGCTCTGTGGGAGAAAACAAAACGTAGGAAAACACGAGTTAGTTCTTGCAGAATTTCTCCACGCCACGCCACTTTCGGTCACGGTCGTAGCCGTGGGCCGGGCTCTGGCCCAGCACCTAGTGGCGAGAAAAAAAAATCTGGCCCATGGCCTAAATTACTTGGCGACCGCCATATAACCCTATGTGCCACTTTTGCATATATGTTTTTACTCAGATGAAAAACTTCAACTGTAAAGGTGTAGCAGACTGCCTCACAGTTTACACACCTTGTTCAATCGCTTTTACCTTTCAATTGAGGTCGAGAAGGAATGGATGGATGTTGATGGCGATGGACTGCTGGCCGAAGATTCAGCATCCTTTCCCGCACAGACATATCCTGGAAGAATCACCGTGATGGAACTCAGACTCACAACCTTCATTATGTCCGTACAGAGTTCTGAAAACTCAGTCCTTGTCATCTGCAGTGAGAAAAAATAGAAAGTTATTAAACAAAATATTAATCAATAACTTCTTTAATTTGGAACCGGACAGCGGTACATACAGGAGTGTTAAGCAGGTTGCTGAAAACCACCCATTCCCTGCAGAAAACAAGAAATAGAACAGAATATGTGTGAAAGCATCAGACAACAATTCATTTAAATCCACAACAACAATTTAGCTCAGTCATCCGTTGTTAAAATAACATTCAGGAAGTGTAACTTACTCATCAGAGAAATTTAGTATAAACTCCTGTAAAGAAGAAAATTGGGCCTGTTCCAAAAAGCCTGGGGCAGATCCAGAGTTAATGCCACTAGTGAGCCCCAATGAACGGTCTTCATGCCGAGAGGGACCTGATGGTCATGGAAGTAATGTCAAATCCACACAACTACATGCAGAGAATGTTTTAAAACTTAAAAAAAAACATAGCCATCACATTTTTTATTTTATTTGATCTGAAATGAACCACTTTTAATTTAATTTAATTAATCTAAAATAAAACGTACCTGTTTCCGTCGTGCCTTTTTTCTCACCAGTCTTTTTCGTCATCTATTTATTTTGGTAGGAAGTTTTTGCCAAAACAATAAGCAAAACAACCTGTTGCTATTGAAGAGACTAATGAAATGATTAGAAATGTAGGGACAGTGTTTTTTAGTGAATGACATCAGAACAGTTCACTTATGTCACAAAGCCTGATGTCATAAAGCAAGTTGCCTTCTCAACAGTAGCATGACCAGTTTTTTCAGATTGGGTAAAGTGCCAAGACCAAATTTCCCTCGTGGGATCAAAAGAGTATAGACTTATATTTTTTTTTCAGGTTTTGGGGTCTTAATTTTTCAATCGTCAGTTAGATGTCCTGCCTCAGCCAACAGAATACAGTGGGCAAGTGATGTAGGCTAAAGGCAGTGGTTGCACTGCTCCATCTACACAATCAAGTCTGATCAGAGAGATCGGGTATTCACTCTGGGAAATCCACCGCTGATCTGTATGAACTGAGTGCCATAACGAACTCTGAACTAAACACAGTTGGAATGAGAAATCTCCGGAGAGTAGTCTAGGTTACATCGATGATGTATCCCCACTTTGTCAAGTTAGAGATTGCAACGTTGGCCTGTGCTCTCTACACATGGCCAGAAATGCGGCTGAACTGCCGGATCATTAAACTTCTGCCTCCCCGTCTCTGGAGACCGATGAGCATGCATGTGCTCACCATGTCTACCATGTTTAGCCCACCTCACTGCGCATGGACTGACTGATTATTTTGTGTTTGTGTCAAGCGCTTTGAGTGTTTTTTGTGTCAAAAAATATATATAAATGATAAATATATACATGAATTACTTACTTTGTTACTTACTATCTCAATCATCGCAAAAGTAAAGGTGGCCGTGGATTTTCTGTGGCAGGCCCCAAGTAATGGCCTACCAAGTCACATCAGCCCCAAATGTTTGTTGTTTTAAATCCAGGCTAAAATGTACTTTTACTGGCTTCCAAATGAGATGCGTTTTATTTGTCTGTTTTGACTTTTTACCACAACTTTTCTTTTGATTCTTCCCCCATTGTAAAGCACTTTGGTCAACCTCATGTTGTGTGCTATAGGTTGTTATTGTGCCTAGAAATAAACTATGAATAACTTGTATTGTTTGGATATATTTTATAATAGGCCTATATAAATATTTGGATATATATTGATATATATTACATACTTGTAATGTTTAGATAGGCCTATCTGGTTAGCGATGTGTTTTTAATCTGAAATGACATCTAATAATAGTTTGTTATAATAGTTCTAATAATCTAATAATATTTAAATATTGTATATTATATATAGTATTACTTTAATAGGGTATACAATTCTTTGAATCATTAAAAGGTATACATATGGGCAATTCCACGCAAAACTGTCACGTCTATAATGCCAACGCCATGGTATGGTATGATGTGAATGATGATTACATAAAGTTTGAGCATTCACTCTTCTTTTGACATAATCATTCACATCATACAAATACCGTGGCATTTTTTTGGCGTAATGGACATGACAGTTTGCGTGGCTGTGTAAAAAAAAGTTAGTCATTGCATTAATACACAAATGTGTATTTAAAAACAATTATTATAATGTTATTGAATCAGTAATCAATTGATAATAATCACAATCAACAGACATAACCATATCTGTAAACCACTGTGAACCACATTTTTCTATTATTTTGTTTCTGGAACAAGGAAGTATTTTCTAATCATTAAGTAAAATGGCATTTACAGGAAATAGAAGAGAATGAATTATTTTTTATTTAATTTCTATTTAACTTTCAAAGTATATGAATGACTAGTACATGACTAGTAGTACACAGTACAGTAGCACATAGTACGTTAATTAATGCACATTACATCAAGAAATGTCCAATACAATGAGCACAGCAAGAAAAAGTTCTTCAGTTATCAACAGACATAACCATATCTGTAAACCACTGTGAACCACATTTTTCTATTATTTTGTTTCTGGAAAAAGAAGCATTTTCTAATCATTAAGTAAAATGGCATTTACAGGAAATACAAGAGAATGAATTATTTTTTATTTAATTCCTATTTAAATTTAAAAGTATATGAATAACTAGTACATGACTAGTAGTACACAGTACAGTAGCACATAGTACGTTAATTAATACACAGCACATCAAGAAATGTCCAATACAATGAGCACAGCAAGAAAAAGTTCTTCAGTTATTATTATTATTATTGTGTATTTGACACCTTTCTGAAGGAAATCTGCAGGATTTTATTTCATAAAGACTTTGTTTGCATTCCGTATATGATTGGATTTAAATTAGCAGGCACAACATGGAACAATATGTATGCTAATTTTCTTAAGTATGTATAATCTGGGAAACGGTGTAGAGTTATAGTATGGAACCCTGGCCATAGCATGATCATATATACCAATAAGTGACTGGCACATGTCTGTAGAGCTCGGTTGTTGAGATCTTTACTCTTTTTAGTCCAGCATATCATTGCAATCCTAATGTACGTCACAAAAATACTTCCTATTGATGAGCCAAAAAGCACTGCAGTAAAAACTAACCCATACAGGTTATTAATGGAAACATCATCACAAGATAACTTGAACAATGAAGCATTATCACAATAAGCATTCAGAATGGTGGATCTAGACAACCTGACTGTGAGACCCAGCAATATAGACACTAATACATGTGAAGGCAACAGTGTTTCATAGGATGATGTAAATATTTCTATCTTCTAACTGGGTGCTATTTTCCTGCCAAACATTTGCAATATTTTATTTCTTACATGTTTAGTTTGTATGCCATAAATGATGGGATTTAAACTACCTGGTACAATGTGAAAAAGAATAGCTACAAGTCTTCTTAAGAATGGGTATTCTGGAAAACGATGCATTATGACAATAGTGAACCCAGCAAATAGCATTATTAAGTACACAACTAAGTGACTGGCACATGTTTGAATGGGCTTGCTGTTGAGCTCTGCATTTTTCTTAGTCCAGCATATGACAGCAATCCTTATGTATGTGACAGCAACACTACCTATGGATGAGGCCAATAATACAACTGTATAAAACAATTCAAATATATTATTAACAGACACATCTTCGCATGATAATTTGAACAAGGATGCATTGTCACAGTAAAAATTGGGGATAACTGATCTACAACGAGACAACCTGAGACTGAGGCCCACTAGTACACCCACTAATGCAATTGCAAAACCCCAGGCAGATATAGACATGGTCCACACTGCCTTAGCTGTCATTATGGCACTGTATTGCAATGGATTACATATGGCCACATATCTATCAACGGCCATTATAATTAGTATGGTGTGGGAAGCAGAGCCATAAGTATGGGCACCAAATACCTGAAAAACACAGGCATTAAAAGGAATTAACCTGTTTTGAAAAAGCATGTCAGATAACAGAGGGGGGAGTAAGAATGTGTTACCAAGGATATCATTAACTGACAGGTTGCAAAACAACAAATACATGGGTTGATGCAAGCTTCTCTCCATAATAATGATAGTAATCATACCAATATTGCTTATTAGCAGTCCAAGATAGACTAATAGTAATGTGAAAAACACAGGATATGTAGATGATTCAGGAATCCCTAATTCTTCCAGTAGAAGAAGGTCTCTAACAAATGAAACATTTTCCATCCTTGTGCCCTGTAAACCTGTGGAAACATTAAAAGTCATACCATTAAAATCCT
Organism: Tenualosa ilisha; assembly: GCA_015244755.2. NCBI lineage: Eukaryota > Metazoa > Chordata > Actinopteri > Clupeiformes > Clupeidae > Tenualosa > Tenualosa ilisha. Next base: position 1,241,832 of record PYXC01001038.1, read on the forward strand.
TTCTTTGTCCTGTCTTCTCAGTTTCTCAGACTAACAGTTTTAGGCAGGTTTAGGTTTTAGATATGTGCTGGTCATATGCTTATACTCGGTTCAGATAAGATTATGAATGAAAGTTAAAACCTTTACAAACTACAGATAAATGTTTTTCCCAGATGCTTTTTTTGCTAAACTATTTATATATCTGCGTCTTTGCAATGCAAACGATCCTCTGTGAGTCAGCAGGAGGAGGTGGCATCAGAGGCATGAGCCAAAGGCCCTCTTTGAAGCGCATCGCATATATCATAAGAGCAAGAGGGGCATTTAAATTTATTGACTTCACTCCAGTCAAAGACATTAGAGTGGAGCACCAACAACAGTGTAAACAAGTCATTTTTAATTCACTGAGAGACAAGATCATCTTTCTTGCTAAACTACAAAATGCGCAGTTATGAACATACCAAACTATAATCCCTGTACGTAAGTAGTATCTGTGGCCCCCCTTCCTTTCCCAACCATACCAAAGATCAACATAACCACAGTGTTCCACCAGGGCCCAGTTTTTCAAAAGAGTTTAATCTGGACCAAAGTGATCCAGGTTGGGAAATCACATGTTTTGCCATGTGGAATCAAGGATTACTTTTGAACAACTCGTCCCTGTTCACAGAATAGCAAAACATTAATCTGATATTTTTTATCCAGATTACACTGTTTTGAAAAACTGGGTCCAGGGCATTGTGTCCCTGTCACTGTAGTGTGTGTTGCAGGACTGCAGGGTCCTCAGCTGATTGATTGCTACACCTGGGCCTGGTATAGCAGGTCTTTAAATTTTAGTCTACTGGAGTCACTTGATCTCTCCACACACACACATCTGTAAGAGCTGTCTTGTGGGGCTTGCTGCCAGGGGCGGACTAGCAATCTGTTTCCAGAACGTGTCAGGAAGGCTCAAGCTTGTAAAATATGACTATATATTATGTATGTGAAAACTTGACAGGCCTAGTGGGCTGTTGTTAAACAGCATCATGATCGATAAGTGTGCAGGTGTATGTGGCCTTGTGGGTCTATATTGAAAAAAGTCCTGGGCCTTTTTTTCCTCCCAGTCCGTCCCTAACCTTAGCAATATTTCGTAGGTGGAATGTGTTTTAGAGAGAGGTCTTGGTCAATAATTACCCCGAGGTCTTTAACTTTTGTTTTACATGACAGTGAAAGGCCATTGAGTAAGTTTTGGTGAAGAGGTACAATGTTGTTCAACTGTTTAGGGCCGATCATCATAACTCCAGTTTTGAGCATGACTCAAACAATCATAATGAGGGACTGGGTTTTAGAAGCACAATTATGTAAACATTTATTGAAATTGCAAACTTCTTTAAAAAGCTTGGCTTAAAGAGTTTTCAGCAGTAAGGTATGGGGACCATAGTCTTTTAATGCAATGACTCACTGATCACTGCAATCTGGTGTGCTAGTTTGGAGGCATACCTCTTATACACCAATCATATAACTGTATATACATTTATGGGAGTACCAAGAGAATGAAGACACACAACAGCCATCAGAAGGTTTACACTACTCAAATTTACAAAGCAAGTTCCTTTGCTACTGCATATTGCATTTGTAAAATAAGTGTGACCATGACAAAATTTTACATTACATTACATTAAGGAGAATCATATATAATAACATTAAAGGGCATTTCAATTGTTTTAATTTCCTCAAATGTGTCAGTTCCACCAGTAACAATTTGCAATGTAAGATGATATACATTATGAACACATTAAAATAATGATGTAATTAAGTCACAGTAAATTCTGTTTAACATGTAAATGGCATTATAGCCTATATTTCTGAAATATTATATTTCTGTAGTAGTAGCAGTATATTTCTCTCTGAATTCAGTGTTGCAAGTGAACTGACATAATATTTTGTGTGAGATCAGTGTGCACTGCTGAATTGTACTTTGTAAAAAGAAGAATTAATCTAGTAGAAGATCAAAAATATTTCAGATTTTTCCTAAATGTTTTTTATCATAGGTTATATATTGCGATTTTGTGTATTTAGGGAATTTGAAGCAGAGTAATTGAGACGTAAAATAAATAAATAAATAAATGGTCTATTCCACATTATGGACAGGACTCAAACATAGTCTTATTTAATGGGGACACAGAATGGCTGAATGAAGTGTTGTACCTTGTTCTCTGATGTTAAAATAGAATATATTCAACTCTGATTATCAAATAAACTTAAATGCAACAAACCCAATTAAAACCTTATAGGCAGGGTATTGAAATTGTCCTTTTGGCTAAATGGCGCCCTCTTTTGCAACCACAATTGAACTTTTTGCTATTTGACAGACATCACATGTAGGCTTTGTTCTAATTCACCCATGCCTAAGTGGCTATTTCTAAGCTCAAGACAGTCATACGAAGGAGGGTACAGCCATGCCTCATGTTCATGATAGCTCTTTGGCCATGCACACCCCCCTCTAATTTCATCAAAGCCAAGGTACAAATGGTTTTCCATTACGTCTCCTTTTTGTCATTTTTTGAGTAACCCCTACAGCTAAATACAGCAAATGCTCAAATGTCAGATAATTGTTCATGGAATACCAATATCAAGCTTTACTGATGTTATGGACGTGACAAAAAAACAGAATTTCTTGTTACAGCAGTAAGACAATTGTGAAATAAAAGGATATTGCTTTATACAATGCCCCCTAACAAGGTGTCACTTTTCTGCCAAATATTTGCTAAATTTTCAATGTAATTTAACTGGGAGTTACTTTCCTTTTAAATATTTGCACAATTTTCAGCCTTAAATGTTTAGTCTGTATGCCATAAATAATTGGATTTAAATGGGCAGGTACAACATGAAATAAAATAGCCATGAGTTTTCTTAAAAATCGCTCTTCTGGAAATCGATGCATGATTATAACAATGTATCCAGTCAGTAACATTATCAGATAACATACTAAATGAGTTGCACAGGTTTGAATGGCTTTGCTGTTGAGCTCTGCGTTTTTCTTAGTCCAGCATACAATGGCAATTCTAATGTATGTGACAGCAACCGTACCCATAGAAGAGGACAATAATGCAACAGTGTAAAACAGTCCATATATATTATTAACAGTTACGTCTTCACAAGATAACTTGAACAAGGAAGCATTGTCACAATAGAAATTTGAAATAACTGATCTGCAGCGAGACAACCTGAGAGTCAAGCTGATTAATACTGCAACCAGAACTACTGCAGCACCCCAGGCAGATACAGTTAAGATCACAGCAGCCTTAGCTGTCATGATTGCACTGTATCGCAATGGATTGCATATAGCCACATATCTATCAATGGCCATTATAATTAGTATGGTGTGGGAAGCAGAACCATAAGTATGACTGAAAAAGGCCTGTGTAACACAAGTGTCATAAGATATTAATCTGTCTTTTGAAACTGTGTCATACAATAGACGGGGTAGTATAATTGTGTTGCCAAAGATATCATTCACTGACAGGTTGCAAAATAGTAAGTACATTGGTTGGTGTAAGCTTTTCTCTTTAATGATGATGATAAGAACACCAAAATTGGTTATTAGCAGCCCAATGTAAATAAAGAGCAGTGTGTAAAACACAGCATATGTGGATGATTCTGAGTGTCCTAATTCCTCTAACACAAGAATATCACTGACAGAGGAGTTATTGTCCATTCTTGTTCCCTGCTCACCTGAAACAAAATAGGATTCCGATTATTCCACCATTTCATAAAGCCAGTTAAAATTGTTGTAACAGTGTGCATTACAGTTTACCTTTAGATGTGAACATCAGGGATGGGAAAATCAAATGTAACCTACCTTCAGTGATAACAGATAACAGTCCCTATGTTTTTCCACAACAACCTGTCCAGTAGCCACAGACCTACTTATACTACATAAATTCTCTGTCTGCCAATGAAAATCATCTCTGTTAGTGTGTAGGAGGTGGCACAAAACCCAAGTCCCAGGGCCATCCTTGTAGACATGTAGTTAAGGCGATAGTCCAAAATAAATTAAGCTGTAGCCCTGTTTTACAAGGTCACCAAGTGCTGCCAGTAGGAATATGAACGAGAAAAATTTGGTACAGCGTACAGATAAGGGCAAGGAAACTCTCTATTTAATTCCATGCGCCCTGTTCATTAAGTGCTGGTTCGCAAATTAGGTCTGTGTCTCATTCTTCCTGTTGACAGCACTCTGCGACCTGAAACAACTCATAGTCCTTGAGCCAGAGGGTTGGAATGGTATACTACCCTTATGACACCTGTGTTACACAGGCCTTTTTCAGACATACTCATGACTTTGCTTCCCACATCATACTAGCCGTTACTTGCTAGCATGCTATCTAGGTGTGTACAGTAAGATAAGCAAAAACTCATCTATGGTAATTTTTCTAACTTTGGGATGCTGCTAGTACCTTTAATCAATGTGCGTACTTTCGTCATCACTCATTTATCCCTTCACATGTGTAAACAGGAAAATCTAGTCCACTAAACCGTGCATGTTTACATGCCGTCAATAGGATTGCCAACATGTGTACACCATCGCTCTCAATCTGATTGAAATTTCAATCCGATCAAGTCGAATCCGATCGAGTCGAATCCAATCGGATGGTGTGGATACATGCAGTATTTTGAATCTGATTCGCCCGATAATCGGCTCAAAGCGGTGCATGTAAACACGCTCTATGTGATCAAGGGCCATTACAGGCTCTGTTTAAGAAGGGGGAATGGTTTATTGACAAACACTGCTGCACTCACTCACCTGGAAATAATGACACTGATAATGAGATGTTTTTAATGGGGTGAGGGCTTACGTTGAAAGGAAAAAGAGGTGACAGGGGGAAAAGCAGGTCGCGGGTTGCTGGGGTCACATAATCAGTGGGTCGCTTTGTGGTGTTCACGGTTTATTAGCGCCTCCAGTGCTGAAGAAATCAGGGATCACCTACTGACCCGGAGGAAGATAGTGTTGGGGAAGGATTCTGTAGGTAGCCAGGCAAGAATAGATGAACACCAGCGAATTACTCCAACTGCTTGGCACTTACGTTTGGGTGTGTACGGTGCAACCAATACAGATTTGGGGATCTGTTCTTCAGCAAGACAACAGGGTCTCGGGCAGGGAAGTCCGGTTTTAATTCTTTTGTACTGTCTGTACATGTTTGTGTGTGGGGGTTCTATTAGCATAGACCACTGCGGCTACAAGGGCCTTGTATACATTTGGAAAGTCTGATTTTATTTATTTACCATGGTCAGGATTGCGTTGTTTCTTGCTGTGTAGACTTTCTCATTGGTGCTCTGCTGTAATGAGCTTGATGGTTATTGCTGTGCTGTAATTCATCTAACCTATGTATGAAGGGATCATGGGCTGTGAGATAGCCAACATGAACCCATTAATTAAGCCTAACCTGGCTGTCCCAAGACCATCGCCTACAGGAAATGCTGCCAAACCACCTGAGTGCACCCCAAACTAGCAGATGGAGGGATGTACAGCAGGTGGACCCTGCCCTCCAGCGGATGTATACGTGGAGGGATCAGCAGGCCTATTCTACAGATGCGGTACGATTCAGCCTGAAGCTGCTGGCAGAACAGGAGCAGACTGACATCCAGCACAGGGTCTTGGTGTGCTGGGTGCGGGAGTCAAAATAGCGGGAGTCAAAATAGAGTCTTGCCAGACTCTTCTTTAATCATAATCAAGTTTGGTGGTTGGAACAAAGAGAAGTCGTTTGGAGCATCGTTGATGGATATTTGGTGTCCTTAATGTTTTAAATGCATTTATTTGACTAGAATGACCCTCTATATATCTACCAGAACACTCTCCAAGGATTTCACTTATCATTATTGGGACCCTAGACACACAAAGGAGGCCTAGATAGAGACATAGGGCCCTATCATGCCGCGGTGCACTGTGCATTTGCAACATCCGCATGGTGTCATTACTATTCTGTGCCAGCACATCGTTCATTTTTTCAGGCAAAAAATCACGTTGTCTAGATAGCAGATGACACTGCGCCGTCACGGGTGTGTCAGCGAAAAGAAGAGGTGTGGTCTGGCGCAACGCGTGCCAGATGCTATTATAAGGACGCAAAAATTTTATCCGCCAGTGACCAACAAAACCCTGGTCTGTTGTCAGTTGCGCATTGCTGAAAAGCTATTTTAGGGGCGCACAGCGCTTCGGGATATAAAAGCGTGCACAATGTGCGCACACCCTGCTTCTCTCATCAGCAGGAGCACGCTGCAGGGTTTATACAAAAGTTTTATATGTGGAGAAAAAAATTATGGAGTCCCTGGAAATATGAAATATTTCTTCTAACATCATTGTACCGCCACAGAGGAAAAAAACAACCCAGCTCCATACAAAATGACCTTCGGGCTCACAAATGCCTAAACAGGGTTTTTGATCACTCAAGACATCTGGCTCGGATGAGCTCACTCGGAAGGATTGGGCATATCCAAAATTATGCATTTACAAGGGCTCTAATTGCATGTTAGGGTTAAGTGGGGGCCTGAATCAGGTGATTGCTAGTGTCCGTGTAACGCAAGGCAGGTTGGAATTATTGACCATTGAGGTACATAAACACCACTGAGTCCCACTTTATAAAAAATCAAGATTTATTAATAGATAGTTGTTAAAATGGAATATTCCAAACTCACAATGACAGCCTAGTAAGTAGACAAAAAAAAAAAAAAAGTCAACACAGCTGCTCTCTCGGCCACAAGTCACACCATACTCAGCACACAAATGGTCTAATACTGGCATGTTCTAGGCTAAGAGATGCTCCACACAATGTAGTTAGGCCTATACCTTACAGGGTTGCCAACAACCTTAAAGTGAATCACAAAAGCGCCAAAAAAACAGCACCACAGAGTAACACACAGTGCAAATAGAATAACAATCACATGGGCACACGTTTGCCTCCTCTGTACGATCTCACTCTGTCCGGGAGCCAGGGAGAGGGGTAGGAATCAGCCTATAAAACTTGCGACAGCAGCTCACTCACTCAATAAGACAATGGTCAAACTACTTTCCTTTGATACGGGAAGTAGAGTGGGTTGTATCTCCACTTCGTTGGCCTCCCCAGTAGAATTTCACCATGTCTAAATCTGCACTTCTTCTGCTCGGCTGCACTTCCGCACTGAGTGGTCTTTGGGTTGGCTTTGTTGTTACTATCAGGGGTTCGAGCTGCGGAGGATGAGCCGGTGGAAACAGGGCAAGAGGAGCCCTTGGCCGAGGGGGCACTGGTTGTCCATTTTGTTGATGGTCTTTATTCATCAAGAGTGCATCCATTAGGCATCCATGTGAGTGGAGGCTATTATGATAGAAGGTCCGCAGGAGGCCTTCCTTCCCTTCTGGGCGTATGGAAAAAAACAGGCAGTTTCGGTAGGGTTAGGTGACTATGATAAAGGTTGTAGGTAGCCACTGGGTTGCTAGTTTTCTGGGTCCTACGACGGAAGTTCCTTATGGGCACCTGCTCCCCAGGTAACAGTGGCAGGGTCCGTACATTACAGTTGTAGTGATCTTGCTTCCATTGAGTCTGTAGTTCTACATTGTTGCGGACCATGGCATAGGCATGCAGAAGTGATTGGTGATGGCTTCAGACCCAGCTGTCCAGAGGGTGCAACATCATGTATCATATCTACAGGTAGCCTGGCATGGCAACCAAAGACGACATAATGAGGGGTCATGTCCATACTTCCGTGGGTAGTGTTATTGCAAGACCCAACTTCCCCACTAAACAAGTGGTACATTCCGCTGCCCATGTCCATGCACTTGTGCTCATCCCAACCCAACAGAACCTTCTCCTTAGGAGAGACACTATTTTGTCGCCACTTGCATGGCCCCCAGCCTTATGATAGTCCTCCCAGAGTCCCAGAGTGTGAGGTTCTGTGATGCACCTTACCAATATTCCGTCTCACAGCTCTAGACAGTCCCACTCTTGGAGGAGGCAGCGTAGATGGGTGGACAGAGAGGAGTGATCATTCCTGGACGAAGGCTCATTATTCACCTTCCAAGCATGAAGGCGTCGTAGAGTCCTCTTTCTGTTGTTTGCCCCACTCCTTATGTGTCACACATTGCTCCAGAGGTATGGTGCACCCTGCCACATGAACTAATAATAACTAACTAACTTCTCCAGGGAGTCGAGATAGAACATCTCTCTTTCCCATCTTGAACTTGGGCTAACACTGCACCCAAACCATTTAGGCTAGCATCCCTTGTATAATGGTAGTTGGAAGTATGCAGAAGCAAGGATGGAGGAGGAGAGCAGAGGAGTAGAGCACAAGTAGCAATAAGTCACTAGATTAAAAGTTGCATAGGTGGGGATGACAAAGAGCAACACAGATAAAAACAAGTTAGTAAGAGAGATTAGCAAGATTAATAATACAGAGTAGGCAACCGTTAAGTTCTTATTAGGAAGGGAAAATAATGGCTATAAGCCAGGACAGTCAATGCACCACTTACAACCCAACTGTAAGTCCAGAGTTCCACCAGTAACTGTAGGCCACTATCAGTTCTTGGTTCACGGCTGTGGCTTTCTCGTTTTGGCCCAACACTCCCTATAGTCCTCTCCTTAAGACACATGCAAGCCTTCTGCTTATAGCACACACACGATTTCTTCTTACGGCACACACACGCCTCCTCCAAGCACTGCTGGAGAGGAACAACAATCAGCAATTACACCGGACACCAGAGTTAAAGGCTAGGCCACCCCCCCACCACCACACACACACACACACACCAGTGATACAGATGTGAATGGACTACTTTTCTTTGATGCTGGAAGTTGAGTGCGTCATGTCTCCGTTTCATCGGCCTCCTCTGTCTGACCTCACCGTGTCCGGAGCTGCCAGGGAGAGGGGTAGGAATCAGCTAATAAACAATCACGACAGCAGCTCACTCACTCAATAAGACAATGGTCAAACTACATTCCTTCGATATGGGAAATAAAGTGCGTTGTATCTCTGCTTCGTCGGCCTCCCCTGTACGATCGCACCGTGTCCAAATCTGCCAGAGAGAGGGGAAGAAATCAGCCTACAAACAAATGCGACAGCAGCTCACTCACTCAATAAGACATTGGTCGAACTACATTCCTGAGCATGTAGTTACTGAGTGCATTGTTGCTCTACCTCCACGCGTCCCGCTCGATCGCCTAGTAGATCTGCTTCCCTTGCACGCATTACAGTCCCCGTAAGCCGTACTTCCTTTGCCTGCCTTGCATTGGATGCTTGCGACGCGATTTTGTTCCCTGCAGCCCTGAATTGCTCTGGTCTATCATTAGAGAATTATCCATAACACCTGTAGAAGAATTCAACAAACCACACGCACCCCACAACACAACTCCTTTTGTGTCCAGTGTCCAGCCCTGCCCTCTACCATACAGTAAATGTTCCTGATAAAACAAACATGTTCAGCCCCATTTCATTGTACATATATTTCAACCCCGTTAGCATCTGTTGCGCCTGTAGACCTTAAAGAATGCAGAGGAAGAGAGTCAGATTTTGCGCATCTCACTTCATGTGGGTTGAAGGTATCTATCACACTATCACCTAGGGGTGGTGCTCTCCTAAAAAAGAAAATTGTTGTCTCCTTAGAAATTAACATTTACATTTAGCAGACATTTACATTTATGCATTTAGCAGACGCTTTTATCCAAAGCGACTTACAACTCATCAACTATCAATTGTTCCGGGCCAGTCTCCCCTAGAACAACTTAGGGTTAAGTGCCTTGCTCAAGGGCACAATGGTGGCAGCCGGGATTCGAACCCACAACTTTTCAGGCTACTTACACGCTAGCCAGGTTCCTTAACCACTAACCACTTTATCACACTAGAAAATCTCAGTTCTGTTTAATAATAGTAGGGTATCCTGTATTCCTCAGTACCTCAGTACTGTAATGTGTGGAGAAAAATACTCTGTCGTGTGTGTGTGTGTGTGTGGGGGGGAGGGGGGGGTTCCTTATTGCCATTGTGTGTATACTTCCATGCTTTAAGTGTATGAGTAATGAGTTGTATGTTAACATTGACAGGACTGAACAGAATGAGACGAACACTGAACTGTGTTTTTAATGGTTATTTTGAACTTTATTATCTGGACTGATTCATGGGACAATGTGGGGGGGTGTGATGCTGTGTAATGTTCAGACCTTGTGGGTTCCATTGTGGTCGTGACGGTGGCTTTGGCCGGGATGCCCGACTGCTGGCCCAGGGAGTGGTGAGGTGCAGGTGTGAGCACTCATGGTCATGGAAGAGTGGGGCTGCAGATTGGCTAAGCCCATAATGAGTGTGGGTAAAATAGGGCTCACTGGACTGTGACGCGGGCTCGCCGGGACTGCGGGGAGTCGGGTCATATTTAGTGGTTCTGCCCTCCTCGCCAACGCCCAGAGTCTTCGGATTTTTAGCACCCTCGGTTGCTGTGGGGCAAGCTACCAAGGAGGCCCAGGTAACAACGGCAGTAGGGAAGCCCTCCATGGTAGGAGAATGCCCTCAAGTAGAGGTTAGTGTCCACAGTAAAAGGATTCCCTGTGTCTTAGATACGGGATCCCAAGTTACTTTATTTAGTTACACTTTTTTTCAGAAGCATTTTTGTACAGATGAACTTCGTGATGCAGGTGAGGTCCCATGGCTGACTTTGAGGGCAGCAAATGGTCTAACCATCCCAAATGTGGGGTATACTGTGCTGGACTTTGAAGTGAGTGGGGTACAGCTTTTGGATAAGGGGGTGGTAATTCTGAAAGATTCATGCCTTGGGCCTGACTGTGGGATATTGAGAATGAACGTTATTGCTGATTGTTGGGCACAGGTCTTTCAAAGGACCCATCCCGGGGAGGTGGCGTTTAGGTCGACCAGCAGCCCAAGGACAGGACTCAAGCGTTCGCAGCCTGTAGGCGGATATTGATGGCTGCACCAAGGCCTTCCCTTCAGGGTGTCGCAGAGCCCCAACCGCCAGTGATACTTCCACCTGAAATGGAGGTGACGCTGTGGACCCAGGTCCCTCAAGGTAAAGGTCTGGCTAATTGTTTGGTTATAATGGAAGATTTGGATAATGGAGACCATGGGCCCTATCATGCCGCGGCGCACTGTGCATTCGCGACATGCGCATGGTGTCATTGCTATTCTGTGCCAGCGCATCGTTCATTTTTTCCGGCAAAAAATCACGTTGTCTAGATAGCAGATGACATTGCGCCGTCATGGGTGTGTCAGCGAAAAGAATAGGTGTGGTCTGGCGCAAAGCGTGCCAGATGCTATTATAAGGACACAAAAATTAAATCCGCCAGTGACCAACAAAACCCTGGTCTGTCGTCAGTTGCGCATTGCTGAAAAGCTATTTTAGGGGCGCACAGCGCTATGGGATATGAAAGCGTGCACAACGCGCTGATAGCAATAATTTTAGAAGTGTATTCTACCTCAGACGGCCAGGAAGCCATTTGGCATGGCAATGAAACAATAGGGATCATCCTCCCCCGGTGATCAATGTAAATTAACTGCTGGTACCCCTGTGGCTGGGGAGAACCTTTTGTTCATATTTACATTGCAAAGACAAACTTACCTCAGATAGATTTGGAATGTATATCTGTATGTTATGAAATGTGAATCTATTCATGTTTGGTATCATCTTTATTGTCTCAGTACAAGGAATACAATAGTCAAAGTGTATGACTGGTCAGGACAATCCATAAGTAATATTTCTGAGTCTTGGTGTCTACATACAACTGGATAGCCACTTCATAATGCTAATTGCCTTAGGTGTGTCCTTGGGCCATTAGACACGATGGCGCCAGGTAAAGAACCAATCACCTTTCATTCTATTGTACTTCAACTGTATGCTTACTGTATGCAACTCCCCTCAGTTGAGTGTATTTAAGTAGAACACTTTCATTGTTTAAGTTAGATTTAATGGTGGATGCTTTCGGGCTGAAACCCTTATGTCTCCCTTGACGTACGTGATTGTAACGATTAAACCTGTTTCCTGAAGTTCCGGAGTCTGCCACCAGTCTGCAATTATTACTACAAAACGAATTGCTTTCAGCGCGCACAACCTGCTTCTCTCATCAGCAGGAGCGCGCACCAGGGCTTATACAAAAGTTTTTCATGTGGAGAAAAAAATTATGGAGTCCCTGGAAATATGAAATATAAATGTACATCACATATATCACAATATTTATTAATTTGCGTTGAAAGCTTTTGTTTCCCCCGTCGTCTAACATCGTTGTACCGCTTTCGGCACTGTTCGGATGTTCTTTTTTTGCCAAAGGCGAAGGACACAACGTAGGATATTTCCTCCCATACTTCCTTGACCCGTGGAGGTTTAGGGGGATTCTTTCCATCCCCGAAGATACCCTGTTCACGCGCTTTTACCTCACGCACTAGGAGATCGGTCTCCTCCATCGAAAAACGCTCCTGTCTTCCGGGTAAATTCGCCATCGTAATAGCAACACACCATGGAAAATGCGCCGCTGGCTTTTAAAGGGAATGAGAGTATAAATCTTGATTGGTTAATTGTATGTTACGCCCAAAACACCCCCATGACTAATGAAGTACTTTAAGACCAACCCTTTTGAACCATGTGCCTGGCGCAATGTTCGCTTTTCCCACCGTCAAAATACCAAATTGTGTCGGGCACGCCCCCAAAGCAACTGACTCTGGACCAACAGGACCGGATGGCTGCCCTGCTGCGACAGTGGGCACCAGTGTTTGCCACCAATGAAAATGATTTTGGGCGGACAAATGCGGTCTTGCACCAGATTCCCATAGGCAGTGTGCCCCTGGCTGTGCCCCTAGTGAGTTGCATGCACTGTTACAGGGCATGTTGGAGAATGATGTTGTAAAGGAGAGCGCAAGTCCCTGGGCTGCTCCTGTTGTGCTGGTCCGGAAGAAGGATGGCTCCTGGCACTTTTGCGTTGATTATCGCAAACTAAATGCTGTAACCCATAAGGATGCCTATCCCCTCCCCCGTATTGAGGAATCCCTTACTACCTTGAAGAAGGCCAGGTGGCACTTCACCTTGGATCTGGCATGTGAGTATTGGCAGGTTGAGGTGGATCCTTGTGACCAGGAGAAGACTGCGTTTACCACGCCGTTGGGGCTGTATCAGTTTGAGAGCATGCCCTTTGACCTGTGTAATGCCTCTGCCACATTCCGGCTCCTTATGCACCGTTGCCTAAGTAACCAGGTGAATGATTTTCTGTTAGTGTATCTTGACAATGTTATTGTGTTCTCCCCCTGTTCTGATAGTCATCTGGCCCATTTGGAGCAGGTCTTCGAACGCCTTCAGTCCCATGGGCTTAAACTCCAGCCCTAGAGGTGTCGCCTTGTCAGGCAGGCGTTACGTTATCTGGGGCATGTAGTCAGCCGGCATGGAGTGGCTACTGACCCAGAGAAGACAGCTGCGGTATGGACTGGCCTGTGCCCAGTACAGTGAAGCAGGTCCAGTTGTTTTGGGGCTTTGCTGGCTCTTACAGGCAGTTTATTCCTGGGTTCTCAAAAATAGCAGCCCCTTTGCACCGCCTGCTTGAGGCCACCGCTGGAGTTAAATCAGCTGCCATTCAGTGGACCGACCGGTTAGGCAGCCTTTAACCGGTTGAAGGGAGCCTTATTGGAGGCTCCAATCCTAGCATGTGCAGACTTTGGCTTGCCTTTCCGTGTCTATTCGGATGCCACTCTGGATGGGTTGGGAACAGTCCTGTCCCAGGTCCAGCAGGGTCAAGGACGGGTGATTGCCTATGCAAGCTGCAGCCTGCATCCAGCTGAGCGAAATGATAAAAACTATAGTAAATTTAAGCTGGAGCTGCTTGGGCTCAAATAAGCAGTCACCGAGAAGTTTAAAGACTACCTTTGGGGAGCAGAGGTAGATGTCAAAAGCAAGGTTCAACATTGCAAATTCTACATAGCCTAATCTCTGAAATTGTCAGAAAGCATGTTCTTAATAAACATAGACGGATGAAAACTCTTTGCATGGAGTAATGTGTGGCGATGACCATTTACTGATGTGAAGATCTAGGGAGTGGATTTTATCTTTACTATATTCAAGTGAACATTTGACATTAGAAATTCTATTACTGTTATAGCTATGAAATGATAATAGTTCTTCTTCTGTCCCATTCTACCACAAAATAATATCATCAATAAATCTTGCTCACAAATAATTTTATCTCTAAAGACACTGCACCGATGAAAAACAAAGTTCTCTTCCCATTTACCCATAAAGAGTCCTGCATGTGATGGTCTTTCATTTGCATTATTTTAAGAGTTTGTCTTGAAATAGAAAAATGTTGTTATTTAATGTACATTCAGTCAAGTCTATCATGAATTCAGTGGAGGAGCTCTGTGGATTGGATCTTTTATCCAGAAAATGTCTAAGGGCCGCTAGCCCTTGTTGCTGTTCAGTATTTGCATATGACGCTTCCATGTTCATGGTCACCAGTAAAGCATCTGGGTAAATACAGCTCAGTTCCTTAATTTTTACTGTACATTACAATGCAGGGACACATACAAACATTGATCACTGATGAGTTGACTTTTGAATGATTACAGGTGATACAAATGCATTCCTTCAACTTTATTACAGAGGGTGGTATTTATTTACGGACATTCATATCCTCTGATTTAATGAAGAGGAAAAAGTCATCATCACTAGATCTAGACTACTCTGCATTACTGTAACTGAATCTGAGGATCAGCTACTTCATATTTTTTTATTTTATATTCTTCACCATATTATCACAAATTCAATGAAATCAAAGGACAACCATGTAACTATGAGTAACATTTAAATACATGATCCTTAAATCATCTACAATATTGCTTAACTGGGAGTTACTTTCCTCTGAAATATTTGTAAAATTTTCATTTTTAAATGTTTAGTCTGTAGGCCATAAATTATTGGATTTAAGTGGGCAGGTACAACATGAAATAAAATAGCCATGAGTTTTCTTAAAAATCGCTCTTCTGGAAACCGATGCATGATAATAACAATGTATCCAGACAGTAACATTATCAGATACAAGACTAAGTGACTTGCACATGTTTGAATGGCTTTGTTGTTGAGTTCAGCATTTTTCTTAGTCCAGCATACAATAGCAATTCTTGTGTATGTGACTGCAACCGTACCCATTGAGGAGGAGAATAGCACAACAGTGTAAAACAACCCATATATATTATTAATAGACACGTCTTCACAAGATAACTTGAACAAAGATGCATTGTCACAGTAAAAGTTTGGAATAAGTGATCTGCAATGAGACAATCTGATTGTAAGGCTGACTAATACACCGACTAATACAATTGTGAAACTCCAAGCAGATACTGACAAAATTGCAACAGCCTTAGCTGTCATTATTGAATTGTATCGCAGTGGGTTACATATAGCCACGTACCTATCAATTGCCATTATGATTAGTATGGTGTGAGCTGCTGAGGCAAAAGTATGGGTAAAAAACACTTGTGCAACACAACATTGTAAGAAATTAACCTGTTTTCTGTGGCCATGTCAAACAATAATGAGGTAGTATGACCGTGTTACTAAGGATATCATTGGCTGACAAGTTGCAAAGAGCAAGTACATGGGTTGGTGCAAGCTTTTCTCTTAATGATGATAACAAGGACACCAAAATTGGTTATTACCAGTCCAACATAAACAAAGAGCAGAGTGAAAAATATAACATCTGTTAATGATTCAGAGTGTCCTAATTCCTCTAACACAAGAGTATCACTGACATAAGACATGTTTTCCATCCTCGTCTGTCTGTGGAAACAGAATCACAGATATGTGATTCACAGAATCACAGTATAAAGTAGGTGTTTGTTAGTGTCTTTGATATGATTTGAATAGCATTAGAAATGAAAAAAGCTCATACAAGACCCACAGTAGCAAGAGATGAAGACCATCTTAAGACGTCATGGAGACTATCATGAAGAACTGCTTATATCTGCTTAGGCTCAGACAGCCTAAACGAAAAGATCCTTTGAGAGTTTGCTGGAGGAGGTAGCAGGACATAGACAAGGCTGATGAATCATTTAGATCAATAGCATGAAGTAAAGAGCCAAGGAGTCCAACATTGTGCAATAGCAGGGGAGAGGGCGGTGCTGTCTTACTGGAGGACAGTCAGTAAGTAACTACTTACAGTAGCAGACAGTATACAAAACACTTTTCATTTCGAATGTCTTGTCAATGCTGGCAAATACAATGGCTTTGTAAGTTTTAACCTGTGATTGTAACAGGAGTCTTGCAATAACAAAGCAGTTATCTGGTTATG
>PYXC01001039.1:0-22500 GCA_015244755.2 Tenualosa ilisha
GGCTACACTTAGAATGACATAAAAGAGTTAAAGTAAAATAAAATAAAATAATGACTAAAAATGAAACTGGGTCTCACTACAAACGTCACAGATTAGGATTATTTGTAGTGCGTCAAGGTAACTCAGGCCAACAATACGATTATATAGCGCTCAACCATCTTACACAAAATCCAATAATATTCTCCTTGACCTAGAATGGAAAAAATAACCCAGCTCATGTCCCATCCCGTTGACAACTTCCTGGTCATGACACCCATTAATGAATGGGTGACGTAACGGACCCTCCTCTCCACATATAGGCCTATAGCTCAGTGCTTTCAGTCCTCCCTCTGTTCTCTGATTGGCCTATCCAAGGTCAGAGACAGTGCAAACCGAAGCCTACAGTTGGCTCCCTGACCAGTGCTGGGGCTGAATGAGAAACTGAGTGGAAGACTAGGCAGTGCCAGATTTGGTCTGTTGGTCAAGAGCATGCTTGAGCTGAGGTCATATTATACAATCATCCACTCAGTTACAATTCCACATGATCAATGACCTAACCAATATCATGATCAGTGACTTCATTAATAACATGATCAGCGACCCGAGGCTACCGTTTTGGCAGTTCTCTGCACCTTCAGTCAGTTGTATTGATTACAATGCCCTTTTAAAGACACTGACAGGGTAGTAATCTTTTTCAGAGAGTGACAGGTGTAAAACTGAAATTAAGGTTGAGGTTAAGGGTCAGAGGTTTTGGAGTAACCATAATCATCTCTGTTTAACAGGAAAGAAAAAAATGTCACAGGATGATAACAAGAACATATCTATTTGAGGGGAAAAAATCAATCAAAGATGAGCTTGGAGCTGGGAATGATGACTCAAGACACCAGCTCATTGGTTGAGCCAAGATGGAGAGGAGGGGTTTTATCACTGTAAATGTTGTCATGATTTTAGGGTTAATTAAACAAGTTTACTATCACACTGATATATTTTCTTGGTAATGAGGCTCCTGCGATCTGATCCTAACTGGCTGTTATCCCAGACTAATCGGAGTGCAGTCATTAGTGTAATGTGATGTTTTAGATATAGGTCACCCCACTAAAAATACTTTATGGCACGTCGACCCATATCTGACATTTCTGTGCAATTTCGCAAACGGTTGCAGTGGCAGGATAACTTTGCCTGCAGGCGAAAGGAAATGTAACAGGTCAGATAAAGATGTGACCCGGAAACAGACCTGGCCGAGGTCCGACTGTGGAACAGGAGCCAGACCCTGTGCGGCTGCGGCTGCGGCTGCGGCTGCTGGCTGCAGTTGTGCGTGATGGACTGGGTGATATTTTCACGACTCAGCCGTCAACACTGGCCTCAGGTTTGGCTGCAGTGAGACCCCGTGTGCGTGCGAGTTCAGGATGTCACCCTGTCATGCTGCATATATTATCTCAACCATCAGCTCGTGCATCAGCCGCCGGAGCTGGGGAGGGAGCTGGAAGGATCTGGAAGGAGTGAAGCCAGGAGACGGAGATACAGCACAAGCTCCCTGTCCTGCTCTCTGCTAGTCAATACTGTGGTTACGGAGGCTTTGCCAGAACAAACCACTGCTTCCAGAGAGAAATCCACAAATATACGCTCCACAGTCAGGCGCCTGTCATAGCCAGCCTTCGCAAGCACCCTCTGCAGCCAGTTTCCGTGTGTGTGTGAGTGTGTGTGTGATACTGGCCATGGCAAGGACTGCACGCAAAGACACACTCTTCTTCCCATATCTCCCAGCTCTGCTTCAGTGTGCGGAGAGATGCAGACTTCACCATGAACAAGCACATCCCCTCTTTACTACATTTCAGCACATAAGTGCCTTCAGCATGCTGCACATCATCACACGTACCTCCATCTCCCCGCATCATTATGGGATGTGTCCCTAGTACAGGGCTAATGCACTGCATGTCATCACATGTACCTCTGTTCCCCCGCATCATTATGGGATATGACCCCAGTACAGGGCTAATGCACTACATGTCATCACACGTACCTCTGTTCCCCCGTATCATTATGGGATAGGTCCCCAGTACAGGGCTAATGCACTGCTTGAAAACTCAGGAGGGCAGTCTGTGTTGCTGGATTGGTGACAGAGTTCAAACTGACGGTAATTTGCAAATTATACCCTATTTATATAAATACAGGTTCACAGTTTAGTTACGCATGTAATATTCCTGTAATAACAGAGTGGAAATCCTTTCTGGGTTCTCAAATGCAGGTGACTTGACATTGCTTTTTCCATGACCGTTAGCTTATTATAGCAGATGCGTGAGAGGGAATATTGACACAGGACTGACACCCGGAGCTTCCCATTGCGCATATGTGAGTGTTGACTCTGTGGCCTTGCCAAAGACTTCACACCACAGATAGACCTTCCCAAACTCAAAGCCCTGTATGTTTCTAAATACATCAAGCCAAATGTTAACTTTGGATGGGAAACATGCCACTCATCCTGGTGTGGTGGTCATATGGAGGAAAAAAAGAGCAGAAATGGCCTCGGTTCAAGTTGATTTTGGATTATCAAGACATTCAGTCAAATGGGAAGACCTCCTCTGCAGTCGAGGCTTGTTGATTTTACTGGGACTTTGCATTGGCAAGATGTAAGCGCATGAAATGGCAGCCTGGCAAGTCATCTCTCCTCTCCCCTTCTCTGCCCTCCTCTCCCTCTCTCTCTAATCCTTTCTCCTCTCGTCTCCTCTTCCCTCCTCTCTTCCCCTCTCGCTTCTTCCTCTCCTTTCCTGCTATCTTCCCCTCCTCTCCTCCCTCCGTTCCTCTCTGTCTCCCCCCCCCTTCCCCCCTCAGTGGTGTGCCCTTATCAGGGCCGGATCCTGCCATGCCCCCCCCCCCCCCAGCCTTCCCCAGCAGATCAATGGTGGGTGAGGAGTTCATTATCTCAGATAAATCCATACTCCGCCAGGCGGCACATCCTCTCCAGTCCTCTCTGCTCCTCTCTCCCCTCCTCCTCCTTTTTTAATTGGCCTTCAGTCATCAGTCACCCTCGACAGGCTTTCCCTCCTCGCTCGGCTCTAATCTAATGACACAGAGTCTAATTTTACACCCCCCAATTGCTTCATTTAATTACGGACTGTCTCCACTCCTCTGATACAATCAATAACGCTCTTGTTGAAATTAAAAGAAAGAAATCTAATTTCAGTTTCTCTGTGTGTTCACCAGCACCAGATAAAGCCTGCACACTGTAGCTTGCTCTTTTTCTCTTTCTGTGTATGTGCATGTGAGTAGCTGTGTGTGTGTATATATATATTCCTGCAGGCAGACCAATCAACCTGCTGTCACTGAACACACACACACACTGGCAGCGGTGTCCAAGCAGACGGCTGCACGTGCAGTAAACGGTCTAGTGTGTATTAATTAATTAGCGTGTTAGCACCCCAGGGAGCTGTCCTTGAGGGCCGATAAGCACGGCTGACTTCCTGAGGTCGCCCACTCAGCGGGCCTCTGCTAACTGGGCCACTGCACTGAGACGAGACGGGACGGGACGGCGAGCGTGATTGGAATGACGGGGATGTTACGGCACCCGGAAACTCTCCTGGCGACAGCAGGGATAGGCCACAGCACCCCGCTACTCTGGAGTTGGAATGACAGGAGTGTTATTGTACTCAGAGCAGAGACAGGCCACTGTGCTGTGGTGTGTGTGTGTGTGTGTGTGTGTGTGTGTGTGTGTGTGCTGCTGTGACAGGAATTTGTGACAGGAGAGATGAGGTGTTACGAGAAGGCAGAGAAGCGCAGCTCAGCTCCTGGAGTGACGGGCCAATGGAGGCTGGAGCAGAGATAATGGTGACCGTAAGTGAGGGGTAATTAGACATAAATGACTACTTCACCATCCCCCACCCCCTCTTACCATAACACCCCGTCCCCCCGCCCCCAGTGCTCTGAGCCCGGTGACACACACCTATTTATCTTCATCTGCTTCTGTAGCGGAGACCCCCCCCCCACACACACACACACACCTTATACCCACCTCCACGTCAGCTGTGTGTTAAGCCAGCCTTCATTCTTATCTCTCTCTCTGCCTCTCTGATCTGATCTGCACCTCACCTCCCTCCTCATCTCCTCTCTCTGCCTCCTTCACTTTCATCCTCCACCACTGTCCCATGCTCTCTCTTTCTCTTTCACTCACCTTTCTCTATCCCTCTCTCTTTCTCCCCCTTCATCTCTCCTCTCTCTCTGCTTCCTTCACTTTCAACCTCCACCAGTGTCCTATGCTCTCTTTCTCTCTCTCTTTCACTCACCTATCGCTGTCTCTCTCTCTCTCTTTCTCCCCTCATCCCTACTCTTTCTCCTTCTCTCAACCCCCATCTCTTTCTTCTCCTCCTCTCATTCCCTCTCTCTGACTCTGTTTTGTTCACACCTCTATCACTTTCAGTCATCTGTCTCTCTAACTCTCTCACCATCCATCCCTCTGTTACACTCTGAATATCTCTCTGACTTCTCTCTTTCCCTTTCTCCATCACTCTCACACCCCTGCATTTCACCTCTCCTCTCTCTCTCTCTCTCTCTCTCTCTCTCTCTCTCTCTCTAACCCCTCTTTCTCACCCTCTCTTTCACCGTTTCTCTCTCTCTTGTCTCCCTCCAGTCTTGAGCCTCACATGTCCATCTTGTCTTCATCCCTTCGTCTCTCTTTCCTCATCCTCACCATCTCTGGTGAGGAGTCACCAGGCTGTCTGTGACGCTGCCATTCAGGAGGCCTGAATGAAAAGCAAAGGAGCGATATTGAAAAGGTGTAGATTAACCCAGCCTGGTACCCAAAGCTGAGATGCATTCAGTGAGCAGACAGCGTTATAGCAGCAAACACCACAGACACATCTTTCAAAATGATTGCAGAAGAGATAAAATAGTGTTGCTGCACCAGCCAGTGAAATATATATAGAGAAATATATATATATATATATATATATATATATAAAACCAAGAGCAATCTTCAGCCTTGGTTACTTGGTTTAAGGTAGTTTGAAAGGAGTAAAGTAGAAATAAACCTTATAAATGTTTTTATTATCATACATTACTGAGTGTAAGGCAGAGGGAATGCAGTCTGCTGAGGTTATCAGTGGATGCTTTATGTAGCCATTCAGGCAAAGGCCAAGAAGAACTGTTAGAAAAGTAACTCTTTCCCAGCCTCCCAAACTCATCTGAGCTTTGGAGATGGAGATGGAGCATGTGTCAAGGCTTGTGGTCGAGACGGAGGAACGGCAAACACAGATCGCACCCAAATGATTCATGCTTGGATTCCCCCAGCTCGGGGGCTGCACAGGACTACTGAGGCCAGAAATGAGCAGTCGAAGTGTGCGTGAAGAGATGGTGTGTGTGTGTGTGTGTGTGTGTATGTATGTGTCTGTACTACTTCATCTACTTCATCTCCACACACACACACACACACACACACACACACACACACACACACACACACACAACACACAATCCTAAACTTTAAATGGAGCAGTCATGTGTAGCAGCCATGTTCTTGAGCAGAATCAGTTCAAATAATAAGGAAACTCCACTGAATAAAACTGAATTCCACAGAACAACACTGAATTCCACTGAATTCCACAGAACAACACTGAATTCCACTGAATTCCACTGAATTTCTATGAAATCTTTAAAGTGAGGTGCTACTGCTACCTATTGATGATCTGAACCAACATAAAAACTTTTCTGTCAAAACCTGTTTTGGATGCACCATCAGATCCAATGTCAAAGTTAGACCATGTTGTTTAAGTACAGCCTTCAAGTCACACATTTGTGCAAGCTCACAAGCTTTGGTCAATTCTCTGGTGCCATTAGACAGCCAACAGTTACTTCATATTGAAACAGACACACTAGAGCAGGCCATAAATCGCATCATTAAAACAATTAGCACCAATGTTCCCTTGTAAAAAAGTGAAACTAGTTTAATGGGGTAGTGTGGGAGAGGACGGAGGCATTCCATGGTAATGAAAGCCCATCTGTGCCCATCTGAGACTGACACACACACACACACACACACACACACACACAAACACACTCGTTTCACTGGTGGCTTGGTACCATCTGCACCTACAATAGCAGCTCACGTTTGTGTGTGTGAGACTCCCTCTGGTCTGTGAGATCACTGAGAGACAGATATTGTGACAGAAAGACAGTGAGAGTGTGTGTGTGTTGTGTGTGTGTGTGTGTGTGTGAGAGAGAGAGAGAGAGAGAGAGAGTGAGTGAGTGAGAGAGCGAGAGAGAGAGAGAGAGGCTGTGAGTGAGTGAGAGAGAGAGAGAGGGAGAGAGAGAGAGAAAGAAAGAGACAGAGAAGATAGAATGAGAAAAGCATCCTGTGCCAGGCTCGCCAGGTCATATTTCCTCAGTGACGGTGGTGCCAACCCCTCTCTGCTCTGGCAGAGTGCATTGCTGCTGGGATAAGCGCATGAGTGAGAAGCACTGCCTGCAGCCTTAGGCATGAGCAATGTGTGCACTAGCAAGAGTGCTAAAGCCCAGTGATGCAAGCTTTGGTCACTGCCCTGCAGCCTTAGGCATGAGCAATGTGTGCACTAGCAAGAGTGCTAAAGCCCAGTGATGCAAGCTTTGGTCACTGTTGCACAAGTTAAGGCCCTTAGAAGAAAGCAGGGAACTCTGCATGAGCCAGTGACTGATAGTCTCTGTTATTTATGACCTGCATAGGTTTCAGCTCAACCTGGATGTGGATAAGTAAGTACCCTAATGTAAGTAAGTACTCTAATGCCCCCTAAAGTGGGCATGGGTAAGTAATGATTCTCTCTTGGGCACCCTTAAACTTGTCACCAAGTGGATGTGGGTAAGTAAGTACACTAATGTAAGTAAGTACCCTAATGCCCCCTAATGTGGGCATGGGTAAGTAAGTACCCTAACGCTTCTCTCTTGGGCACACTTAAACTTGTCACCAAGTGGGTGAGGGTAAGGTAGTGTCCTAGCACCTCACTCATGGGCACCCTTAAACCTGTCTCCAAGCAGACGAGGGTAAGTACTGTATTGGCCCAAATTTAAGACAACGTTTCTTTCCTGTAAATGCAGCTGAAAAAAGGGGGGTCGTCTTGTGTTTTCGCAGACAAGATGAAAATAGAGGGAAAGTATAAAGGCTGCCAAAAACTGGCATGGACGATTGAGAGGTAAGAGACTGTCTTCAAAATTAGCGATGAGTGGTGTAAACAAAAGACTTGGCTTACATGCACGTCAGTATCCCTTGACCTTGTGTCGATAACATTCGGGATATGGTGTTTAAATGCGCTCAAAGCCAGGAAACTTTATTATCCGATCATACTCTAGATACAGGAGTACATACTCCCCGATGTTGATTATACTCTAGATACAGGAGTACATACTCCCCGATGTTGATTATACTCTAGATACAGGAGTACATACTCCCCAATGTTGATCATACTCTATACAGGAGTACATACTCCCCGATGTTGATTATACTCTAGATACAGGAGTACATACTCCCCAATGTTGATCATACTCTATACAGGAGTACATACTCCCCAATGGTGTGCTGTTGCTGTCACTACAGGACTGAATGAGTCTTACCCAGTGCCTGCTAAGACTTTGAGGAGAAGCTGAAGAAAACTGTTTGTGTTTTTCTACATGCCAACACGTGTTACTGTTGCAAAGAAAGGTTGAAAATCAGTTACTGTGTAGTGGAAATGAGAGAAGCAAATGGCTGTTACGTTTGAGTGTGACACAGTCAGGGCCAACTCCCCTCTTTGACACACAAGGCTGTAGCTGAGCTTAGTCATACAGGCAGACTTCTATGGCTAATGCACGTGGTCTGCTGGCTGGTGGATAGTCTACAGTGTGTTTGCACTTTCTGCTGTCTGCTGTCTTCCCCTTCCAAGTGTCTTATGCCACTTCTACTTGCTTTTTCAGTCTAATATGGGACTGGGTCGTTTCTTCTCCAAACAGGCACACTGAGATCTGGGAGTTCATTTGTTTATTTGTCTCAATGACAGCACTGCACGGCGTGCTAGCGGAGCGACTGATCTTGTGTTTCAGTGAGATGGGTGCTGGTTAGATCACCACTGCTCCAGTGTGTTATGATGTCATTTATGTTTACAAACAAGCCCAATCTTTGACACATAGCAAGCTGACAGTAACCTCAAGGAAACATTCTGTCTGCTTAGAATGCGCCACACTCCCGTCATTATGAGACACTCAGGAATAATCATTTCCCATGAGCCCTCTGAAACAGCTGGCAGAGAGGCCCCTCCGCCGCACTGAGATTACAGGATTATTGTCACCACAGGCTGGATGATGGAGGCATTTTACTGTACCCTCTAATATCAAATACAATGGCAGCTGGATTAGGTGGTCCTGTCTTTATTTGGGCTTTTAGCTGTGGGCACTCAGACATGTGCCTGACCATCAGCAAGTGATGTTCATCAGCAGCCATATTTCTGTGTATATTTTTAATCCTGCATTCTTGATCTTGGGAGCGGGTTCCACACGGCTTGTCGGTGCTGTATGGCTGTGCTTTGAGCTGACACTGCTGTGCATAAATAATGCCATTGCACTGGAGAGAGCAAAATGAAATACACCACAGCAGAATAAAACGCCCTGTCAGCCCAGATGGCTCTCAGATCAACAACTCCGATACTAAACTCCTCTCCCATCTCTCTCTCTCTCACACACACATTCCCACACACACAGATGCCTGACTCCGGCCTGACCTCTGTGAACTCTGATGATATGCAAGATCAACACAACTGCAGTCTTGGATGAGGCTCATCAGAAAACACCATTAGCGTTCTCTGCCGAGAGAAGTTGGATGTGCAACCTGAGAGTTTTATGCGAGTGATTTATCGAGCGTCGCGCTGCATAACTAATTCAGAAGATTGTCTCAAATAATTCATTTGCTCGCGTGCTTTAACCATGACCTCAGTTGGATGCCGATCCCCACAAAGGAAAGCAATGCAGGCGTTAAATGACTCCATGCTCTCTAATGACTATAAAGCACAGGGCAGCAGAAGCAGTAAAGAGCTGCGAAGGAGAGCGTGAATTTACTGTGGAGGTGAATTATGAACCCCCGAGACTTATGGCCAGCTGAGACTGTCCGGCGTGATTCAGGGTGCCCGCGTCACTGCAGCTTTGCTTTATGGGATTTTTTGCTCCGTTTTAATGCAGTGCCTGGGCTTGAATAACACACCCTGCCAGCCTGCTGAAAAATATAGACAAAAGCACCAATCAACCCATGTGTGTGTTTTCAGCCAATAATAATTATCTCAATCAGACAAATTGCCCAGCCACCATGGAAATGACATGGCCATATTGAGTGTAGTGCTGTAGAGATGCTGCTGCTGTAATAGTTCCTTGTCTGGGCTGGGCAATGGCCGCCTCCATGCTGAGGGCCATACAGACTGTTATGATGTACAGATGTGGTGCTGTAGGCCCTGGGCAATGGCGGCTCCTGTGCTGTTGTACCATATGGAGAGTTGTGGTTTAAGGATGCTGATTCCTGGGCTGTAGCAGCTCCTGTGTTGTTGGCCATACAGACTATAAAGTTTTACAGGTCTGTTGCTGTAATAGGCTATAGCAGCTCCTGTGCTGTTTTGCCAAATGGAGAATTCTGTCCTAGGGGTGCTGACCCCTGTGCTGATGGTCATGTAGGTTATTGTGTTTTAGGGATGCTGATGTTGTAATGGGTCCTGTTCTATAGCATCTCCTGTGCTGATGGTCATATAGACTATTGTGTTCTATGGTGATTCCTGTGCTGATGGTCATATAGACTATTGTGTTCTATGGCGACTCCTGTGCTGATGGTCATATAGACTATTGTGTTCTATGGCGACTCCCGTGCTGATGGTCATATAGACTATTGTGTTCTATGGTGATTCCTGTGCTGATGGTCATATAGACTATTGTGTTCTATGGCGACTCCTGTGCTGATGGTCATATGGACTGTTGTGTTTTAGAGATGCTGATGTCACAGAGGGATGGTAGAAAAGCAGGAAAAAGTGTTAAATAAACAAAGGGCAGTGCTCTGTCTCTTCTAACACAGGAGAAACACACATCAACATGGAGCCTGCCTGTCCCAGGAGGGCTCTCTCCGTCTCCCCATGTCTGTCTATCACATCCTGTCTCTCCCTCTCTCTCTCTCTCTCTCTCTCTCTCTCTCTCTTTCTCTCTCTCTCTTTCTCTCTCTCTCTTTCTCTCTCCCTCCATCTGCCTGTTTAGCATCTTCTGATTTATTACTGCACGTCAGAGTCAGAATCTCTGTGCTTCTCAGCTCTACTGATGTCATTTCCTCTTTGAGAGCCTTTCATCCTCCCTCCTCTCCTCTTTCTTCATGCCTGTGAGCCTCCCTCTCCTTTCTCTATTCTTCCGTGAGCCTCTTGTCCTCCCTCTCTCCTCTACTTCTCCTCCATGATTCTCCCTTGTCCTCCTCTCTCCCCATGAAGTCTCTCCTCTCCTCCTCTCTTGTCCTCCCTCTCTCCTCTCCTCCTCCTCCATGAGTCATTCTCTTCTTTCCTCCCTCTCTTCTCTCCTTCTCCTCTATGAGTCATTCTTTCTTCCCCCCTCTCTCCATTTCTCTGTTAGCTTCTCTCTTCCTCTGTCTCTTATCTCCTCCATCTCCCTGTCTCTTTCTCCATCTCTCCTCTCCCCTGACACCAACAGCACCACCTCTCTCTCTCTCTCTCTCTCTCTCTCTCTCTCTCTCTCTCCTCCCTCTGTCCTCTCCTCCTGGAGAAATTCATCATGATTACGCCTCCGACAGGTCCATTACCAGCCATGGCTACAGAACAACACAGAGAAAGAGAAACTTTTTGTCGTTTTTGTTTTGAAGAAGAAAGGGATGGAGGGGGAAGGAGTCCTGATACAGGGTGTCTGCTTGCCTGTGTGTGTGTGTGTGTGTGTGTGTGTGTGTGTGTGTTGTCCCTATGTTGCGCAGGGAGATGCTGCCTTAACTTTGATGGATTCCGGAAGAGTTCACTTCAGACCCCAGTGATTTAGATTGATCTTCACTGAGTGGTTTGAGTAAGCAGAGAATGTGTGTGTATTTGTAACTGGTGTGGTGTGAGAGAGAGAGCACAGAAATGTGTGTGTATTTGTAGCTGTGTGTGTGTGAGACAGAGAGAGCACAGAAATGTGTGTGTATTTGTAACTGTGTGTGTGTGAGAGAGAGAGAGCACAGAAATGTGTGTGTATTTGTAACTGTGTGTGTGTGTGAGAGAGAGAGCACAGAAATGTGTGTGTATTTGTAACTGTGTGTGTGTGAGAGAGAGGGAGAGCACAGAAATGTGTGTGTATTTGTAACTGTGTGTGTGTGTGAGAGAGAGGGAGAGCACAAAATTGTGTGTGTATTTGTAACTGTGTGTGTGTGTGAGAGAGAGAGAGCACAGAAATGTCTGTGTATTTGTAACTGTGTGTGTGTGTGAGAGAGAGCACAGAAATGTGTGTGTATTTGTAACTGTGTGTGAGAGAGAGAGCACAGACATGTGTGTGTATTTGTAACTGTGTGTGTGTGTGTGAGAGACGGCACAGAAATGTGTGTGTATTTGTAACTGTGTGTGTGTGTGTGAGAGAGAGAGCACAGAATGTGTGTGTATTTGTAACTGTGTGTGTGTGTGAGAGAGAGAGCACAGAAATATGTGTGTATTTGTAACTGTGTGTGTGTGTGAGAGAGAGAGCACAGAAATGTATGTGTATTTGTAACTGTGTGTGTGTGTGTGAGAGAGAGAGAGCGCAGAAATGTGTGTGTGTGTTTGTAACTGTCTGAGTGTATATGTGTGCTTGAGAGAGAGAGCACAGAAATGTGTGTGTGTTTGTAACTGAGTGTGTGTATATGTGTGTGTGAGAAAGAGAGCATAGAAATGTGTGTGTGTTTGTAACTGTGTGTGTGTATGTGTGTGTGAGAGAGAGCACAGAAATGTGTGTGTGTTTGTAACTGTGTGTGTATATGTGTGTGTGTGAGAGAGAGCACAGAAATGGACACTCACTATTTCTTCTCAGTTAGAGATCTGCTGAGATGCTGCGCTGCTATGGCCTCTGTTGACATCGTTTCCACCTCCCTAACTTCTCATTTCCTCACCACACACACACACACACACACACTCTCAAACACAATACACATGCCTCTTCTCTCCTCCGAGGAGCGGTTCATCATCTTCTTATCTCTGTGGCCATGTGTGTGTGTGTGTGTGGGTGTGTGTGTGTGGTTGGTTAGTTCACAAGTCTGTGCTGGCCCTGCGTCAAAAAGACTACTGCTTCTCCCCAAATCTACCTCCAGGCTGAGCAGATCATACACCATCGGCTTTGCATACCAAGACCAGATTAGAGTGTTTCTTTTGCACTGTGAGATATTCTCATGTATAGCTGCATGTAACACTGATGTGTGTTTGCTTTCATTGCGATGTTGATAGGCGCGATGGTTAGCTAGCCTCTTGCTCTGAGCACAGGGAATCTGCAGCCCATCGGCCTCAGGTATGAAAGGCTGTTGAGATGAGCTGCGTTATCAGTGAACTCCTCCATCAGTCTCTGAGCACATCAACACACACCAATGCCCCCCCCCACACATCCCAACAACATCCGCCCCCCCTCCCTAACACACACACACACACACACACCACACACACACACCAACAACACACACAGGGCTCTCAGAGGTCAGTCACACTGATAATCTTATAGTTATACTAAAAATATCTGGAAATGTGCTTTTATGTAAGTGTGTGTGTGTGTGTGTGTGTGTGTGTGAGAAAGAGAGTGAGAGAGAGAGAGAGCGAGCGAGAAATTTCAGCAGCATTTTCCACCATTCTGACATTCACCTTTTCCATATGTCCATGATCTGATGACGCAGTCCTCTGCTCCCCCTCAGATTCTCCTCTGTACTTTTTGTTTGGGTTAAAGTAATCCCAGGGAATAACAGTCTAATCCCCGCCAGTCCAGACTTAGTCACCAGGGTTACATGTACCACACAGTGAGATGGAAGATCAGATCATGTTCCTCCATCCCGTCAAGGATCATTTCTGTCTTTGAAAGGACACTGCATGTTTAAAACATGGTGATTTGCGCTGACATTCTACTGATAGGTGAAGCCACCTTACCATATTGTGCCGTGGAAGCTCTCATTCAAGACCCTTGTCCTTGAGAAAGGCATAAGATTTGAAATGGTTGTTTTTTTGGAGGGCAAACTCTGGGGGTAATAGTGGAACGAGTGAGCCACGGGGTGCAACGCTATGCTAACTTTTTCATTTGCCGTATCAACGCCACTCAGAAAAAGAACAATTGCGTTGCTCGTTGGAGTGGCTGATGCAATGTTGCCCTGCCCCATTACTCCCTGAACTGTTCAACTCCTCTCTTCAGCACTGCGGTTAGAAACAACTTTCCCTCCGTGACACTCGTGTCTCGTGTCTGACATCTCTGAAATCCATTATTGTAGGAGCCGCCACCACAAACAGCTCTGGAGCGGCAGACTCTGCTATGGTTTTAGGAATGATACATTTGATTGGGTTATTAGACACCAAATAAATGAGAAAGAGCCACCAGATTTTTACAAATAAACGCCAGAAATGACAACCAGCCATGCTGTTACAACAGAGAAAGAGAGACAGGGTGAAAGAGGGAGAAAGAGAGAGAGAGAGAGAGAAAGACAGAGAGACAGATTGAGAGAGGGAGGGGGAGAGAGAGATAGAGAGATAGAGAGAGAGAACACTATGTGCATTTTGCCTGCACTCAAGATCTCAGCAAGAAGTTGTGAGATTAACCAAACAAATATCCTTCACTGACAACCACATCCCATTCACATCCTTGGCCACAGTCCATTTATCACACGAACATTAAACACCACCTTGCATTAAACACATAACATTAAAGAGTTTATCAGATTGTTGAAACAACTTCTTGGAACGTTGTCAAAGTAAGTCTTAAATGCTGAGAAAATGAGAGCATTATCAGACTGTAAAAACAAAGACTTGCAATATTACAGATTCCCTTAAGTCCTGTCAGAGACAAAAAGCAGATATCTGACTAAATAAAGACTCAGTGACCACAACCTCGAGATATGGCCGACGGTGAAACTCGCGGTTGCCAAGACAGCGGAGAATACGCAGTCAGTACATGACAGGTGAGGTCAGCAGGGCCACTTTAGGTTTTGGCTGCCAACACTTAAAACATGCGTTAGGAAAGAGAAGCATTTGAGAAACTGACAAGCTTGTTTCAAGCGCTCCAAAATAAAGATTTCAAATGGAAAGCGAGACTTTTGATGGATGTCAGTGCAAAACACATAGCTGCAGAGTGGAGGAAAGAACACACACACAGGTCTGTCAATTAATTTTTTTTCAGTAATATACATCTGTATTATATTATCTAAGGACTCACCTTATACAGTCAGACGGATGACTGTGAAACAACAGCGTCACAGCGCTGTACTGTACTATAGCACTCTACAGTATTTAGCCTGACTGGTCTCTGACCACGGCTGCTCTCTCCACTCTAACACAACAAAGCCCTTTGCCTCCTGCTGAGTGGATGGTTGGTTAGTGCAGAATTTTAGTGTTTCATTTTTATGGAAACACACACACACACACACACACACACATTTGAACTTCCCCATCCTCCTCTGTCTCCCAACGGCACGTCTACCTGCCGTGTCTGCATACAAACTACCTGGGCCAGATGGGTTGTCTCCCATAGCAACACTATTTGCTCCCCGCGGTCTCGCCATCCTGGATCTGACGTGGGTTGCTCTAAGCGAAACACAGCCACGAGGGATAGGCTTGGCAAATCGCTCCAAACATCGCTGACATTTCCCTTGCTCCAGTCCTAGCCAGCCATCGCTCTGCACACACACACACACACACACACACACACACACACACAGGCCCACATTGGCTGGGAGGTGTGGAGCATTGAGTGTTTCCTGCATCCATAACTAATTGGTTATCACAGCTCAGCAGAGCACCTTCAAAGCACTGTAGACCAGTGGTGTGAAGCTCCACACCTCAGCTTGTGTGTAATGTTGGCTGTATTACCTAGTCCAACTCTCCTTCACTGATGCTGATGCTGAAGCTGGGGCTATGTGTGTGGTGTGTGTGTGTGTGTGTGTGTGTGTGTGTGTGTGTGTGCACGCACGTATATGTGCATGTTGGTTTGTACTTGTGTGTTGATATTTCATACAACACACACACACACACACACACACACAGAGGCCTGTTCAAGGCACAACTCAAATATGCAGCGTCAAATGAAGAGAGAGGTGCATTCCACACACTTTCCACAGCAGCATAAACTCAGCATCAGTGTATCCCCCTACTGTCTGTGTGTGTGTGAGTGTGTGTGTGTGTGTGTGTGTGTGTGTGTGTCATACCCAGCACACGAAGAGAGTTTTTTCTGTGAGTGTAACCCCCGCTGGCGGTCACCCAGGGGTCCCGGCCTCATCTGGTCACCATGTCAACCAGACAATGACCTTTAGCGCTGGCCTGCCCGTGAACCCATTTGTCCTTAAGAGAATCTTAATGAGGTGAGTCTGGCATTGGCCGCAAACAGAGAAGAGGAGAGCAAAACAAGTGTGTGTGTGTGTGTGTGTGTGTGTGTGTGTGTGTGTGTGTGGAGAAAAGGCCAGTGGCCCCTTCTGAGACTCTGGCTGGAGACGATCATTAACCTGCTCTCTCGCCACCTGCTACCGCTAGCAGCACAGCTAAGGGCCACTACGGATCCAAATACACACACAACACACACACTACACTACACAACACACACACACACACTATACACTACAGCACACATACACACACTACACTTAACAACACACAAACACACACCATACCATACCCAACACACACACTGCACTACAGCACAGAAACGCTACACAACACACACACACACACACACACACACTACAGCATGCACACACTACAGAACACACACCACACAACACCACTCACGCACACTACACTACAGCACACAAACACTACACAACACACACACACACTACACTACAGCACACAAACACCACACAACACACAAACACACTACACTACAGAACACACACACCACACAACACTGCACACACACACACTACATTGCAGCACACAAACACTGCACAACACACACACACACTACACTACAGCACACACACACCACAAAACATTGCACACACACACTACATTACAGCACACAAACACTACACAACACACACACACACACAACACTACAGCACGCACACACACACACACACACCACTGCACACACACACACTACATTACAGCACACAAACACTGCACAACACACACACACACACTACACTACAGCACACACACACACACACCACAAAACACTGCACACACACACACTACATTACAGCACACAAACACTACACAACACACACACACACAACACTACAGCACACACACACACAGACACACACACAACACCACACACACACACTACACTACACAACACACACACGCACACTACACTACAGCACACACACACACACTACACTACAGCACACAAACACTACACAACACACACTACACTACAGCACAGCTAAGGGCCGCCACACGGGACCAAACATTCCTCTACACACACCTCTACTCATACATGTAACACACACCACACCACACAACAGATAGATAGATAGATAGATAGATAGATAGATAGATAGATAGATAGATAGATAGATAATACTTTTATTATCCTGTAGAAAACCATGATGTTGGTTTGCGTAAGCTTCCATACATTATAAAAATACAGAGAATAAATCTAATCATGTGTGTCTTTAAGGTACTAATTAGTTTGGTGTGGAGGTAGTGTGAAATGTGCAGGCGGATGGTGTATCGCTACACAAACAGTAAAACTCCCTCTCTCAATATGTCACATCACACAAATACAACACAATACAGCACAAAGACATCAACATCACACAAACATAATGCTACAGTCACTGCAAAACACCACTGTACTCATCTACGCATAACATAATACAACACAACACAACACACAGTAGAACTCCCTCTCTCAAAATTACATGAACACAGTGCAACACTCATGACAACACAACTCAAACACAACACAACACTTAAAAAGCTCCTCTCACTATATCACACAAACTATATCATGTAAAACAGTACACAATCACAGTACAATGCTTCACACAAAAGAACTCTCAGCACCATACAAACAGAGCTCTGAACACCACACATAAAACTCATGCCATCACACTCATGCAGGAGAAAACGACAGGCCTGTTCTCTGTCTCCTGGTGCATGTTCTGAACTCAGGACAGAAGTGTGTCAATGGTAGATATTGTGAGACACTAAAATGAATCTGACTTCATGAAATCAATAGGTTGACCTGGAATATTACCAAGCAGTTTACCAGCTAAAAGCAGAAGAGTGTCGTGACATAGGAGAAGAGAGATATATGAACTGGTGGAATAATTGATGATTTATTTAACAGTAAGCCATAAATTCAAAAGTATCAATAGCAGTTAGACTGAATGCAATTCATAATCAAATCAAACATAAACAAGTGAGATAGCCAAACCCATAACCATCTATAGCCATAACCAGATAACCCAATACAAGAATAAACCAAGAATGGAAAGAAATAGAAAGAAACCCGAGAGAGAGAGAGAGAGAGAGAGAGAGAAAACACACATTAGGAAAGAGAAGCTGACAAGCTTGTTGCAAGCTCTCCAAAATAAAGATCTCATGTGAAGAGGGAGACTTATGATGGATGTCACTGCAAAACACATAGCTGCAGAGCGGCTCAAATTTAACTAAGGAAGGAAGACACACACACACACCCATAGATACACGTGTGTGTGTGTTTGTGTGTGTGTGTGTGTGTGTGTGTGTGTGTGTGTGTGTGTGTGATTTTTTTCTAATAACATACATCTGTAATATAAATCTAGACATTAGATCTACAGGCATGTGTGCTAGAGACACTGGTGTAAGGGAATGAGACAGCATATGTGTGTGTGTGTGTGTGTGTGTGGTGTGTAGGCAGGTGTAAGGACTCACCTTATACAGTCAGACGGATGACTGTGAAACAACAGCATCATAGCGCTGTACTGTACTGTAGCACTCTACAGTATTTAGCCTGACTGGTCTCTGACCACGGCTGCTCTCTCCACTCTAACAAAACAAAGCCCTTTGCCTCCTGCTGAGTGGATGGTTGGTTAGTGCAAAATTTTAGTGTTTCATTTTTATGGACACACACACACACACACACACACACACACACACACACTTGAACTTACTCACCCTCCTCTGTCTCCCGATGGCACGTCTACCTGCCGTGTCTGGGTCACTACCTGGGCCAGAGAAGGGCCAAAGAGAAAGAAGGCAAGTCAGGAAAAGGTAGAGCTGAGGTAGAGAGGTAGAGGAGTAGAGAGGTGATTAGTGAAGAGAGAGGAGTAGAGAGCGGAGTAGAGAGGTGATTAGTGAAGAGAGAGGAGTAGAGAGGTGATTAGTGAAGAGAAAGGAGTAGAGAGAGGAGTAGAGAGGTGATTAGTGAAGAGAGAGGAGTAGAGAGCGGAGTAGAGAGGTGATTAGTGAAGAGAGAGGAGTAGAGAGGTGATTCGTGAAGAGAAAGGAGTAGAGAGAGGAGTAGAGAGGTGATTCGTGAAGAGAAAGGAGTAGAGAGAGGAGTAGAGAGGTGATTAGTGAAGAGAGGAGTAGAGAGAGGAGTAGAGAGGTGATTAGTGAAGAGAGGAGTAGAGAGAGGAGTAGAGAGGTGATTAGTGAAGAGAGAGGAGTAGAGAGGTGATTAGTGAAGAGAGAGAGAGAGAGAGAGGAGTAGAGAGGTGATTAGTGAAGAGAGAGGAGTAGAGAGCGGAGTAGAGAGGTGATTAGTGAAGAGAGAGGAGTAGAGAGGTGATTCGTGAAGAGAGGAGTAGAGAGAGGAGTAGAGAGGTGATTAGTGAAGAGAGGAGTAGAGAGAGGAGTAGAGAGGTGATTAGTGAAGAGAGAGAGAGAGAGAGAGGAGTAGAGAGGTGATTAGTGAAGAGAGAGAGAGAGAGAGAGGAGTAGAGAGGTGATTAGTGAAGAGAGGAGTAGAGAGAGGAGTAGAGAGGTGATTAGTGAAGAGAGGAGTAGAGAGAGGAGTAGAGAGGTGATTAGTGAAGAGAGAGAGAGAGAGAGGAGTAGAGAGAGGAGTAGAGAGGAGATTAGTGAAGAGAGAGAGAGAGAGAGAGAGAGAGGAGTAGAGAGGTGATTAGTGAAGAGAGAGAGAGAGAGGAGTAGAGAGAGGAGTAGAGAGGTGATTAGTGAAGAGAGAGAGAGAGAGAGGAGTAGAGAGAGGAGTAGAGAGGTGATTAGTGAAGAGAGAGAGAGAGAGAGAGGAGTAGAGAGGTGATTAGTGAAGAGAGAGAGAGAGAGAGGAGTAGAGAGAGGAGTAGAGAGGTGATTAGTGAAGAGAGAGAGAGAGAGGAGTAGAGAGAGGAGTAGAGAGGTGATTAGTGAAGAGAGAGGAGTAGAGAGAGGAGTAGAGAGGTGATTAGTGAAGAGAGAGAGAGAGAGAGGAGTAGAGAGGTGATTAGTGAAGAGAGAGAGAGA
The DNA here is from genome assembly GCA_015244755.2 of Tenualosa ilisha. Taxonomy (NCBI): domain Eukaryota; kingdom Metazoa; phylum Chordata; class Actinopteri; order Clupeiformes; family Clupeidae; genus Tenualosa; species Tenualosa ilisha. The sequence goes on from PYXC01001039.1 coordinate 19,518, forward strand.
GAGAGAGAGAGAGGTGATTAGTGAAGAGAGAGAGAGAGAGGAGTAGAGGGGTGATTAGTGAAGAGAGAGAGAGAGAGAGAGAGAGGAGTAGAGAGGTGATTAGTGAAGAGAGAGAGAGAGAGAGGTGATTAGTGAAGAGAGAGAGAGAGAGAGGTGATTAGTGAAGAGAGAGAGAGAGAGAGGAGTAGAGAGGTGATTAGTGAAGAGAGAGAGAGAGAGAGGTGATTAGTGAAGAGAGAGAGAGAGAGAGGTGATTAGTGAAGAGAGAGAGAGAGAGAGAGAGAGAGAGGTGATTAGTGAAGAGAGAGAGAGAGAGAGAGAGTCCTGAACAAAGGTGAAGATGTGTCTTATTGCCCAGTCGGCCCATTGGCACAAGCCAATGATACCTTAACTAGCCTGTAATTGGTCAGCTGACCTTTGCCAGTGAAAGGTGTGAATTCAAATGAGTGTGCAGACTACAATGTAGTTATATGTAGACTTTACGTACAGATACTTTGAATTACCACAGAACTATGATCAGTTCAAGACCAAACATAACAATATTACATTTCGATAATATATTTACAGTATAATATTTACAGATAAGGGGTGAATCAAACCGCAGCCAGACTTCCTTTCATTCAGGTGGGGTCAAGTCCTTAAGCTGATGCTTAATGGCAATTAGGTCACCTCTGGCCTCCTGTGGCTCCAGGCCTCACACAGGATTTCAGTCAATTTTGCCTTACAATCACAGCACAGTCTTTGTCATCAACACAAGTTATACACAGCATAATATAGTCACAATACAATTGTTATCACAAAACAATCACAGTCCCAGTGCAAGATGAACACAGCACTCCGTGTGTCAAAAACAGAGGCCTCAGAAAATCTTTAAAAGCCTGTTGAGACTCTTCCTACCTGCCACTCAACATGCTTACTTGGGAAGGCAAAACTGAACTCAGATCTGCCGGGACCTTTGAAGGTTACCCATGTGCATCTGCTGTGAATGATGCCTGACTGGCACTGGGGTTGGTACCTGTGTGTGTGTGTGTGGGGTTGGTACCTGTGTGTGTGTCTGTGTGTTGTGGGCGTGATTCCTGCAAACATACAGCAACCTCAAACTTAACAAACTTCCAGCCAATGTGTGTGATTTTACACTGTGAGTTTGTGGATATGTGGTGGATGTGCACGTGTGTGTGTGTGTCTGTGTGTGTGTGTGTGTGGGGGGGGGGTGCACTTGTGTGTGTGTCGGGGTGCGCACGTGTGTGTGTATGTGTATGTAGGAGAGGGTGTGGGTGCGCACACGTGTGTGTGGGTGTGTTTGGAAGATGTCTATCAGGAGTGTGTGTCGGCATGGTTTTTAGCTGCAGTGAGGCATGCACACAGGAGTGTGACCTGGCTTTGAGATAGCATCTTCCCCCTCTAGGGAGTAATGAAGCTCACACACACACACACACACACACACACACACACTCACACTTGCATACAGCCTCTTCTTCCTCTTGTGAGTCGTGGTCATGGAGCTTGAAGGAGCACAGCATCTAGCCTGACTTATCAGCATCACTGCGCCCACAGCATAGAATGAGACCAGCAGGTAACAGCATGTGCATTTACTGTAACCTGGCTGTGTGTGTGTGTGTGTGTGTGTGTGTGTGTGTGATGTACTGTGGGTGTGTCTTTGTATGAGGATGACATCTTTGCATATTTGTGGATGTTTGTGTTTATTTGTGTGGATGTAGGAGTGTCTGAATGTTTGCAGTGTGTGTGTGTGTGTGTGTGTGCGTGTATTTGTGTGTTTGTGTGTCTGTATGAGAGGACCAATAGCATGCAGGTTGACTAAGCGTGAATTGTGAAGTTAAATGAAGTTTGCACAACTGGTAGGGCCCTACACCCTACTGATAAGGACACTACTGATCCTAATCCACCCAGTACTGGTAGGGCCCTACACCCTACTGATAAGGACACTACTGATCCTAATCCACCCAGTACTGGTAGGGCCCTACTCCCTACTGATAAGGACACTACTGATCCTAATCCACCCAGTACTGGTAGGGCCCTACTCCCTTCTGATAAGGACACTACTGATCCTAATCCACCCAGTACTGGTAGGGCCCTACTCCCTACTGATAAGGACACTACTGATCCTAATCCACCCAGTACTGGTAGGACCCTACTCCCTACTGATAAGGACACTACTGATCCTAATCCACCCAGTACTGGTAGGGCCCTACACCCTACTGATAAGGACACTACTGATCCTATCCCACCCAGTACTGGTAGGGCCCTACACCCTACTGATAAGGACACTACTGATCCTAATCCACCCAGTACTGGTAGGGCCCTACTCCCTACTGATAAGGACACTACTGATCCTAATCCACCCAGAACTGGTAGGGCCCTACACCCTACTGATAAGGACACTACTGATCCTAATCCACCCAGTACTGGTAGGGCCCTACACCCTACTGATAAGGACACTACTGATCCTAGTCCACCCAGTACTGGTAGGGCCCTACACCCTACTGATAAGGACACTACTGATCCTAAACCACCCCCAGCAAACCAGACATTACTCATAGCAGTGCAATCTGGGACCTGAAGTCTGCACTCATTGAATCTGAATCTGGACTCACTGTGCTGGAACCTTTATTAGCCAGTCTGTTCACACTCAGCACACACACTTCCTCATTAGGGGAATATCCTGTGGCATTGTGATTTACAGTCTGGGCTCTCTCAATGGGTCTTATATGCATAGCCATATAGATCAATCACACACACATACACACAGTTTTTCTTTCTCTCTCACTCTCTGTGAAACTCACACACACACACACACACACACACTCTTCTCTTGGCCCTGTGTCTGGTCTTTATGCGCAACTCTGGAATTCAGCTGCACTGCTGCTGTGCTTCTGAGCCTCCACCCAGCACCTGTTCTCTTTTGCCTCACACATACACACACACACACACACACACGCACACACACACACACACAGGCATGCAT
>PYXC01001039.1:37500-40000 GCA_015244755.2 Tenualosa ilisha
ACAGTGGCATTAAGGCTGATTAATTTGAGAATAAACCTGCTTAGCTCTGTCTTGTTGTCTGGAGCGCCAGCCTTGCAGACAGACCTCAATTAGCTCTGGCAGGGAGTGGCAACCCCAGGGGTTTGTTTATGCCCGACACCTTCCAGCAGCCCCCTCAGTATTAGTCTGTAAGCGCCGAGGAACACACACACACACACACACACACACACACACACACACACACACACACAGACAGAGTCAGAGTTTGGAAGCAGCCTTCACTGCACAGTCAGTCTCTGTCATGAACTCTGTCCCCTCTTTGAGCACAGGGCACACAGTGGTAACAGATGGGTCAGAATGCAGTCATATATGGACAAATGATTTTGTGTTCTGTGGTTCATTTCTTATGGTACAGGTCAACATTTCTTCCTCTCCACCGCTTCATAGGAAATACACCTCTCTCTCTCTCTCTCTCTCTCTCTCTCTCTCTTTCTCTCTGTCTTTCTGTGTGTGTTTGTTGGATGTGTCCTGTGTAAGAGGACTCAGAGATCAAGGACCAAGGTCTTCTGAAGGATTAAGCAGCTGGTGTGAACCCCTGAGCCTAAGTCTATATTATTGTATATGTAAATCTATATTATAGTACACCTAAGTCTAAATTAGAGTATACATAGGTCTATATTATAGTAACTAATTCTAAATGTCATTTCTAATGATGATGGTTGTTTGGTGACATTTGAGAAACGGCCCTGAAGCTGTGGATTAGAACTGCAGCTTTGCCGATCTGCACTAAAGCTCAAGGCTGTGGGTTACCATGACACCTAACCAAGGCCTTGCCTCTCTGTGCTAGAACACCAGGTTACCATGACACCCAACCCTCCACCCAACCAAGGCCTCTCTGTGCTAGACACCACCCCCCCCCCTCTCTGTGCTAGAACACCAGGTTACCATGACACCCAACCAAGGCCTTGCCTCTCTGTGCTAGAACACCAGGTTACCATGACACCCAACCAAGGCCTTGCCTCTCTGTGCTAGAACACCAGGTTACCATGACACCCAACCAAGGCCTTGCCTCTCTGTGCTAGAACACCAGGTTACCATGACACCTAACAAGGCCTTGCTCTATGTGCTATAGCCTCTGTTACATGACACTAACCAAGCCTTGCCTCTCTGTGCTAGAACACCAGTTACCATGACACCCACCAAGGCCTGCCTCTCTGTCAGAACACAGGTTACCATGACACCTAAACAAGGCCTGCCTCTCTGTGCTAGAACACCAGGTTACCATGACACCTACAAGGCCTTGCCTCTCTGTGCTAGAACACCAGGTTACCATGACACTAACCAAGGCCTGACTCTCTGTGCTAGAAACCAGTTACCATGACACCTAACCAAGCCTTGCTCTCTTCTGAACCGTTACCATGACACCCACCAAGCCTGCTTCTGTGCAGAACACAGGTCCATGACACCCAACCAAGGCCTTGCCTCTCTGTGCTAGAACCAGGTTACATGACACCTAACCATGTAGCTAGTGGCCCCAAGGCCTTGCCTCTCTGTGCTAGAACACCTGTTACCATGACACCCAACCAAGGCCTTGCCTCTCTGTGCTAGAACACCAGGTACCATGACACCCAACCAGCCTTGCCTCTCTGTGCTAGAACACCAGGTTACCATGACACCTAACCAAGGCCTGTGCTGTGGCCAAAGCAGTGTTGCAGCCACAGCCCTTGCAGTGACCCGAGAGCAAAACTGGACATCACCTCTCTGTCCACGGTGAGGTCAGCGGTGCTGAGAACAATGAGATGGAAAAAGCAGGCATCCAGAGAATCTTCCCATCCAGAGGATGAGGAGAAGGCGGATTGTTCTGGAATCGCCGGAGACTCATATTCTCTTCCGTTTCACTGGAGCGTGTAAGGACACACTAAGGTGATACGGGCAAACATGCACAGAGCCGAGGCTCCTCCAAATCGATTCTGCACAGTCACAACACACCGCAACACAAAAATACACACACGCACACACACAAATAAACAAACACATATAGCCCCACAGCAGATTTGGTCTCCATGGCATCCTCACAGGCTCATCCTTGTTAGACCTAATGTCTGCATTGCTGGACTGTGTAACTTTAGATAACTTTAGATTTCCTGTCTTCACACTTCACACTCTCTCCACACACTTCACATCACTCCTCTCATTAGTTAAGATGATTTGTTTTATATCTGTACGTGGCGTGGGAGTGTGTTTTAATGAGCGGAGTGTGAGCCGAAGGGGATTTGGGTGTTTTAGGAATGGACACGGCTAAGCGCCTGCGTAGATTAAACCCCTTTGTCTGTTTGGGCGTGTGTGTGTGTGTGTGTGTATGTGTCTGGCCCACACACTCTTGCTGCTCCGTTAAACTCCTGGAGCAGAACAGAAGAGACTAGAGGAGAAGAGATCAGACTTGTTTTCCAGCAGCACACATCCAGACTCTGTCAAGCCCTATTAAAAACATTCATCGATTTCAATGTTTGAGACACACACA
>PYXC01001039.1:45000-55000 GCA_015244755.2 Tenualosa ilisha
TAATTTCCTGAAAGAGCATGACCTAAAATCGAAGTGACTGATGACATGGATGTGTATTGTCGTTAAAACTGAGCAAAGGCCTCTAAAAGGATTCAGCAGTAAGAGCCTTATGTTGAACTTGATTTCTTCTGCAGTTTAGTTCCAAGCTAATCAAAAGTGAACTAGGTATGTCTGGACCTATTCCCTACTGAGCAATGATTTGCTGTCAGATAGACGAAGGGTCAGACCTATTCAGAGGTAGAGTAGGTTTGACTTGAGTGCCATCCACTTCGACCTGCTTTGAACTGCATAAAACCTGATCTTGCCCTTCTGCTGTAGAGCCAGTGGCACATGATCCACCAAATCCTGCCAAGTTTGGCCTGGGCGCCAGCGCTATCTAACGAACCAAACTGCCCCAGTTTGGCCTGGGCGCCAGCGCTATCTAACGAACCAAACTGCACGCTGGCTTCAAAGCGCTCTCCAGCAATGATAGATGCCGCGGGCAAATATTGAGCCCGAGCAAACTTCCTATGGACAAACCTTTGTGTGTGTATGAGGAACATTTGCTTCCTGTTGACTTTACTGTACAGTCACACAGATAAACACCACACACCAACCCTTAGCAGACATAAACTCCTGCACAGTATGAGTGAAGTTGAAACTAAAGGTCAAATGGTCTAGGCTCATGCTGATACACCACAGTAAACTCACATAATATTCCTGCTGAACACGGGTACAAAGGGTGAAACGTAAGCTTTTTAATAATGAATAATAATGAATAATGGCTGCCTGATCTGTTTGTGTCAGGCTAGATTTGCATGAGCGAGAGCCATGGCTCTGCATGAACTTTCAGTTGCAAATGACGTGGAAGAACCTGGGTAAGATTACTTGGTGTTGTGTCATTGGTGAAAAACAAAAAACAAACACAAAATCTAAAGCGGCCTGGTAAATGCATTCATCAAATCACTTCACATCATTTTTAATACGCTTTGTTAAAAAGCCTGCTCCTGTACACATGCATCTCTATGCTGTGTTACCTTTTGCAAATCTTGTCTGCTGCAGAACAGGTCCATATAACAGGCTGTAAGATTCCAAGATGTTGCATCTCCGAATGAAGGTTATTAAACATGTTAAGTAAACAAAGCTATTGGAACATAAAAGAAAAGAAAGTGTTTGCAGATCCATGTGTCTCTTTGAAGCTTTGAGCCCCTGCCTCTCCAATGCTCTCTGTGCGGCCCTGCTGAAAATGATTCATTCTGAGACCAATTCTTAGATCCTCTCATAGTATTGTTCTGTGATTAGGTCTTAGCACCTTTTCAGACTTCATATGAGAACCACTCAGGCCTGCTGGTCTTTAATTGCCAATGTTGAGGCATTTATGTTTGCCAAACCCAGATCACTTACTCACTCACACACCCACATACAGTACACTCACACACCCACTCACATGCACTCACACACTTACTCACTCATACACCCACTCACTCACTCACCCTCTCACATTCATTCACACACTCACTGACACACACGCACACACACACACTCAACCACTCACTCAGTCACACACACACACTCACATTCACTCACTCTCTCACATTTGCTCACACGCTCACTGACTTACTCACTCGCGTTCTCACATTCACTCACACTCATTCATTCATTCTCTCTCTCTCTCTCTCTCACACACACACACACACACTGGGACGCTAAGGCTAGCACACTTGAATAGCAGACTAAGGCTACTACACTTGAATGGGAGGCTAAGGCTACTACACTTGAATGGGAAATTTGTTGAACTTTGAACCCATTGGTGCTGATATTTCAGGGTTGCTGCAGTGTTTTTACCATAATCAAGATATCAGGTTATCTTTCATGTTACGGCTCTTGCAGCCTCCGGTATATTAGTCAAAGGCAAAGTTGTCATTTGAAAGAACGGCAAACACAAGCTAAGCTTTTCAACGGTAGTCATGTGTAAAGGGCTTAAGGCTCCCACTCGAATGGGAGGCTAAAACTAACACACTCCAATGGGAGCCTAAGGCTACTACCCTCAGTCAGGACTAGGGAACACACTCCTAACACACTCCATTGAGAGCCTAAGGTTAGCACACTCGTTCAGGACTGGAGAACAGAGCCAAACGAACATTTGCACCAAGTGTTGGTGCGCTGCAGCCGTGTTTGCCATGTCCAATAAACCTTATAATCCATTGCATATGGAAGCAATATACACAATGCTCACATCAGTGGCCAACAGATGGCTAAAAGAACATGAATCATTAATTGCATATGTGCATTAATCAAAACCACTTTGTTCTGTAAACATGTAAAATATATGAGATCATATACGAACACGACGTGTGCGTGTGCTTTATGGCTAACACTAGTTAGCTGTAATGCAGGGACGCCCAGTAAGTGTGTCTGCAGTGTCTCAGTCCAAAGTGTGCCCTTGATTAAGGTTAAGGCTGATTGATGCATCTGTGCTGAAGCTCCACACAGACCTGTGCGAGGCCTCCTGCCCCATGCTGTCGCCTCAGGCGCTCCTTCCTGGAACGCTAACTACATGCCGCAGCAACAGAGGCTGCATTAACTGTGATTGATTGGGTAGGCTTTGCACAGACGCAGCACATGCAGTTACATACACATGCTTACCGTGGTGTAGGCTATGGGGGAGAGCACACACACACACACATACACACACACACACACACACACACACACACACACACACACACATAAATCAGCTATTTGAGTAGGGGATGCCAACAAGGCCTGAAATGCACTGAGTGAAATGGAGGGTTTGTATAAGTGACTTGTCATAAAGGCACTGATTCCATAGCGTGACCTTCAGGTGCTGCATTGAGAATCACAGAATATTAATGTTGCATGGAGAATCACAGAATATCAGTCTTCACTCAATCATTATTTATTCATTCAGGGAAACTGACTAAACACAGGACTCTTGTCATAAGGGCACTAATTCCATAGTGCGTCCTTCAGGTGAAGACATCAGAAGATGTTAGTCTTAAGGATGTTTGGTGTTTGCTGTGCCTGGGGTGCTTGGTGATTCCATAGTGTGTCCTTCAGGTGGAGAGATCAGACATCTTGGACAGGGTCAGCTTTAGGGTGAGTGGCAACCCCACTAGCCGGAGGGCAGTTTGGATCTATGGGCTTTGTCCTGCAGGCGCTGGGCCATACACACAGCATCAGGTGTAGAACATGATGGCCGTGTCGGAGACAGGTATGATATTATTTGTCATAAGATGCAGACTAATTAAAAAGGTTGACTTTCCCACTGTGCTCGTAAACTCATCATCCAGCCCTTGGGGGGCTCTGAGTCATCTGGCATCCTTGGCTCCTATCTCATGGTCTGAGGGCTGCAGAATAGGGACAGTAACCTTCATATACAACTTCATATTGGCTTCAGAGAATGCTATTTGTCACATTTGCATTCAGAGAATGCTGAGTTTTTCAAATAGAGTTTTTGAAATCCTTGCTTCAGTGAATGCTGTTGTTTTTATGCTTCCCTCAGAGAATACTGTTCTTTTTATATGTCCTTCAGAGAATGCAGGTTTTTAATACTTGTTGTAGAGAATGCTGTGTGTTTAGTACTTGCTTCAGTGAATGCTGTCCTCTCCTTTTAGCTGTGCTTGTTTCCTGACTAAAGTGCCACAGTTCAGTACCATGGTTTCTTTGCAGGACAGTTCAAGGCAGTTCAATGGCATGCTGAAGTAGTTGAAGTAGTCATGTGAGCTTTTACATGCTAGTGTCTAAATCCAGTCCATCTCAGACAGACTCTTCCCAGTCTGGAGGGAAATGCTCTCTTGGCATTCTGAAGCCTAGAAAGAGCCCCCTGGATCCTGCTTTTATAAGCCACATAAAAGATATACAGGCTCATCCTGTTTCAGAGCCAGTGACAAAAGCCATAATTTCTACATTGTGTGTCGTGGTCAGATGGGGAGAGTTAGTGCAGTGTGTGTCGTGGTCAGATGGGGAGAGTTAGTGGTGTAAAGATGTGCCGCCACGCCACTCACTAATCCAGAATGTTCCTCCGGCGAGCGGGGCAACGGATGCGTAGGCGAGCGGGAGAACGGGAGGAAGAGCTGTGCCAAACTATACGTTTGCATAATGCATTAGGAGAGAGAGGGCAAAAAACAACACACTGACCACCTCTCCAACCCTCCGGCCTCCGCCTCAACACACAATCACACAATCACACACTCACGCGATGGGACAGGCAAAATGGCACGAGATAAAAAAGAAAAGGGGGAAGAGAAGAAAAGGAAAAAAAGAGGGAGAATCCATCATCTGGAGACTCTTACAGTGGTCACCCATAACACACTAGGATGGATTATATCCCTCGTCCTCCTCACCTGGTCTGCTTTAGGCTCCTCCATGTTGGATGAATTCTGCTCGGAGATTGAGCTCTTACACTGTATATTTTGATATAAAAAAATAACAGCAATGATAATTCTGGTCTGCAGCTAAGAGCAGTTTGGTGATGAATTTATCTGGCTGTCACGCTCGGAGAGAGAGCGCTGCTTTCGCTGCTTATATGGCAGCCATATGCCTTCGGCATGCACTTTAATGTTGCTGGCCTTTGTCTTCTGGGAACATAAAACTCCACATATGAGGAGGCGGGATTCCTTCAGATGACATTTCAAGATCAATAAACAACGCCAAGCGCAGTAGTCAAACGCCAGACTCGGGCGGATCATTGCAGGGTCTTATATTGTGTAAACATTAACGTCCAGGTCCCCCCTCTGAGACGCCCTGGAGACCAACGGCCCCAGACATGCAGGAAGTTGTGAGCCAGTGCCTCCATCATGTGTTCCTTTGCTGTCTGATCTCTGAACATTTTTCTGTACAATATTTTCCGTTTGTCTGTAGAGGGTTCTAGTGGTCATATCCAAAAGCACAATGGCATTCCACTGAACCCTTTACAAAGGATTTACAACTGATACATGATAGCAGATAAAACAGAGACTGTAACACTAAAGCAGACACAAAAGGAGGAATAACACAGAAATGTGGTCATTGTGTCAAATCAGACTCCTTAAGAGCCCAATATTCATTCATAGGGGATATTTTCTTGCCTTGTTTCAGTCTCCAGATCCTGGGTGTATTTCTTCAGCTGCACACTAGAGATGAGCCAGTGGTGAAAAACACACATCATGGCCAGCTGGGTTAAAAGCACAGTGTCTGTGTGTAGAAGGGTAGTAGAGGTTAACATTCACATTCAAGTAGTTCCACTCACAGATATACTGTGCATGATCACTTTACACTCACAGATATACTGTGCATGATCACTTTACACTCACAGATATACCGTACATGATCACTTTACATGCACAGATATACTGTGGATGATCACTTTACACTCACAGATATACTGTGCATGATCACTTTACACTCACAGATATACTGTGCATGATCACTTTACACTCACAGATATACTGTGGATGATCACTCTCTACTCACAGATATACTGTGGATGATCACTCTCTACTCACAGATACAGTATACTGTGCAGCACACATATACTGTGCATGATTGCTTTCTATCCTGAAATTTCACTTCACTTCATTGTAGGCAGTGATGACCAACACAAAATAGGAAATTGTTTTATTCTTGTTTGTCCTGTTGTGGCCACCATATGGAGGAGACAGATCCTTATCCTCAAGTCCTCTTCAAGATGTCCTGTAACCCATACATATTTTCAGAGCAGTCTTTGAGTGCTCTCAAATGTCGCAGGTTAATGTCACTCCAGATCAAACTCACGGAATAAGAACAGACTGCTGTGCTAGTCAGGAGTCAGTAAAGTCACATCACTGGAGGAGACGGTATGATAATGGGCCTCATTTTTCCTCATTTCCCCTGTTCAAAAAAAAAAAAAACTATTGCAGCTAGCCTTTCCATAAAGAATCTGTCCTCCCCACAAGGCTCTGCCGTCTGGTGCATTTTTGTGGAACCCAGAGAGGGGGGAGTGAGAGGCTAAGATAACGTGTCAGCGCTTCAGTTTTGGCCTAAGCTAGCTTTTGTCCAGGCCTGTGCAGCTTATAGCATGAGGCTCTGAGGTTAAACAGCTAAGGTCTTTAAAGCGGAGGACTATGGTGAGGCACTAAGCAGCAGGGAGGCAGGCAAAAAAGAGTCATTTTATGCCTTGAGTCTATTTTTTCCGCTTGCTGCAAACAGCAAGCTAGCGGTTAGAGAGAGTGGATGCAGCAGAAATCTCTCTCTCTTCCTCACACACACACACAAACACAACTCTGTTGACTCGTGACTGGTGTTAAAATTAATTTGTAGCACTGGAGGTCCTTTGCTATCTGCCTTGCTTCAGTGAAGGGCCACATCCAATGCATCCTAAGTATAGACTTTGCATTGCATGTACGCAAATGCATATGGAGTCAGCCGAGGCCGATCTGAGGGCATATGCAGAACTAGTTTCTCATCTGGCAAATGGAGTGAGCTAATTTAATTGGTAAGATGCCCATAGCACCGCAGAGAGGTCACGTAGCCTGTGTGTGTATATGTGTGTGTGTGTGTGTGTGACTCATATAGACCAAGCATACACAGCCCAATGTTTACAATCCTAGCAGTGAAGGTCAGGGTGTATGACAGTCAAACCTGGGCAATGTATCCATTCTGGAGATGGCCAGTTTATTGCGTAACTGTGAGGCTAGATGCGGTACCCTTATGAACAAGGGCTCTTTAGCTAACATTTGTCAGTATTTTGACATCACTCTCCGAATCAAACTCTGTTCTGTTTAAACAGACCATGTAGACAAAGGCTTTCCATGCAAGTTCATCTACTCGCTCTGCTCCCAGGAGAAAGTGGAAAACCACATAGCATGTTTGCCATTATGTTTGGCTGAGGTCAATGAAAACTCCACCGAGTTTCCTTCTCTGCAGTGCATCAGCGGAGCCAGCTGTTGTGGTTTCCTGACTAGCATGCAAAGTGCCAATCTAACTTGTACATCATTACATATCCATTACCCTCACTCTGTCTCAGCCTCAATCTGTATTACACATGCTACTCAATGAAAGGGGTCTGGATTGCCTACTAAGAGCCCAGCGACAGGGCCAGGTCCGGCCTTAATCTGGCTTTGATCCGGCCCTGATCTGGCTCTAATCTGCTATCTGAGCCCCCATCAGTCATTCCCACCATTTTAATGGATCTGTCTTTTCTAAAGCCGAGCCCTGGCCAGTGACCCGCAGCACGGAGAACATTACTGAGGGAGCGGCTTTGTGTTTCTAGCTGCACCAGTCTGGCCCTTCTCCACTCTAGAGGCTGTGTGGGGCTGTATGGGGCTGTATGGGGCTGTATGGTTTTAGAATCAGTGGCAATATACAGCCTGTGAGTCGCTGGCCAGCCTGGACTCTCTCCATCTCTCTCTCTCTCTCCATCTCTCTCTCTCTCTCTCTTATTGGCCACATGGGCCCATGAAAACTTCCTAACAGGTTTACAGCAAGCAGATTCATTTAACATTGCAGTGTGCCTGGTGGAGTGTGGGCCAGTGGCTGTTAAATGGCTGAAGAGGGAAATGCGAAAGACAGAGGGGGAGGGAGAGACTTGGAGTCCACATCCCAACTCTTCCAGCTCTCCCAGCAAACAACATGGGGTCTGTGAGCCCCCGTCCCAGCGCCAGAGAGAGAGAGAGATGGAGAGAGAGAGAGAGTGAGAGAGAGAGAGGCACTTACAGCGGGTCTGTGAGGCTCAGTGTGCGCAGTGTGCGAGAGAGTGAGGGAGAGAGAAAGAGGGAGAGAGAGAGGTGCCCAAAGTCCCAAAGTGCTGGGGCATCTACAGCAGGTCTGTAGGGCTGCCATGCTTTATAGCTCTGTAATGCATGAATTTATAATCCTGTTAAATATGGCACAGCCATTACTGCCTCTATAAAGTATTTCACCAAGACATCGGTAAACAGTCTGAGAATTTGGATGAGGAACATTCTGGAGTGTTGCGTTCCCTTGAACTGGGCCCTGTATGCTTCATGTCCGACTGCCATCTTGTTCAGTGCTGGTTCTGCCACAATCCTCCCCCAACCCAACACACACACACACACACACACACACACACACATACACACACAAAAGTGAAAATTTGGACAAAGATTTGTTCATTTCCATCTTCCAAAAGTGTCTTCAGGTGGAGGCAGGCTCAGTAAAGAGCACCGGACAGAGAGGATTTAGAAATTACCCTCCTAGCTGCTCATAGCCACCCCTGGTCTTCTTGTCAGGGTGGAAATATGTGGAGAGTTCAAGTGGTGGTGTACCGCACTAACACACACACACACACGCGTGCACACACATGCACACACACACACACATCTCTGGTGTGATCTCATCATTGGGCTCTGCTGATGATTCAGAGAGGCTCTGGGAGAGGCAGGCAGCAGCCCAAGGGGAGCAGACGCACACACACACACACATGTACACAGATGCACACATACTCACACACACACGTACACAGATATACACACACACATACACAAATACACACACAAACACACGTGCACAAATACACACACAGACACCCAGATACACTCACGGACACACACACACACACAAAGCTCCACAGACTCCAAAGACCAATCAATCTCACGTCCAGCCATCTCAGCACAATCCCCACTGACTAGCAGAGGGAGAGAGAGAGAGAGAGAGAGAGAGAGAGAGAGAGAGAGAGAGAGAGAGAGAGAGAGAGGAGAGAGAGAGAGAGAGAGAGAGAGAGAGAGAGAGAGAGAGAGAGAGAGAGAGAGAGAGAGAGAGAGAGAGAGAGAGAGAGAGAGAGAGAGAGAGAGAGAGAGAGAGAGTGAAAGAGAGAGAGAGAGAGAGGAGAGAGAAGAGAGAGAGTGAAAGAGAGAGAGAGAGAGAGAGAGAGGAAAGAGAGAGAGAGAGAGAGAGAGAGGAGAGAGAGAGAGAGGGCATTTGATCCAACCTTTCCGGACCACAGGGCAGGGCTAAAGCCAAAACAGGAAAAAACAGCATCAAGGGCAGAAGCAGAAGCAGAAGCTGTATAAGTATAAGTAGGAATGAGCATAAGTGCCCTGGATGGAAAGGCACTGGCTGGAGAAAAGGCCAATTAGCTTCAGATGAGCACAGAACCACAGGGCTTCATGTGTGCCAGTGTGGCAGCAGGAAGTCATGGTGCACCAGTGGCAACAGTGGGAGTAGCAGAGGGAGTGATCAGTATAGAGGGAGTATAGTGGGAGTGATCAGTATAGAGGGAGTACAGAGGGAGTGATCAGTATAGAGGGAGTATAGAGGGAGTGATCAGTACAGAGGGAGTACAGAGGGAGTGATCAGTATAGAGGGAGTACAGAGGGAGTGATCAGTACAGAGGGAGTACAGAGGGAGTGATCAGTATGAATACTATAAGAATGCGACTGAAAATAAATGAAGCTGAACAGATGTTGAACAGATCTAGCGGGGGTCGTGCAGAAGCAAGCATCATGATTTGGATGTACACACACACACACACACACAAACACACACACACATACACACAGTGTCAGTAATACACACTCACTGTGAAGAGAGTTAGTACAGAGAGACTTCAGTAGCAGAAGGATTTAAAGGAGCGCAGAGCTGTGGAGGTGCAATGCACTGCTGGAGATATGCGATAAAGCACAGGGAGAGCGTGTGTGTGTGTGTGTGTGTGTGTGTAAGTAACTCAACCTAGTGCTCAGAGAGAAGAGAAGTCATCAATAGGCTGTTTTATGGGAAGTGAACTGAAGGTCACACACACACACACACACACACACACACACACACACACACACACACACACACACGCACACACACACAGGATGTGAGTGATGTATGTTCATGGAGTGTGTGTGGGTGATGACGCAGGCCACAGACTTCACAATCATCTCCAGTCCACTAGCTCTAGTCTGGATCAGTACCTATCCTGTATGTACAGTATGTACTGCAGTAGTTACAGCTGATCCGGACATGTGTATAAAGTCTGTGTTTTACTAGTCCTAGCTGCAGTATAGCATTCTAAAATCTGTGTTTTACTAGTCCT
>PYXC01001039.1:60000-75000 GCA_015244755.2 Tenualosa ilisha
ATCACAGAGGGAGAGTGTGCGTGTGCGTGTGCGTGGAGGATGTATGTATGAGAGGGTGAAAGAGACAGAGAGAGAGAAAGAGAGAGAGAAAAAGAGTGAGAGAGAGGGAGTGTGTGTGTGTGTGTGTGTGTGTGTGTGTGTATGTATGTCTAAGAGAGAAAAAGATAGGGAAAAAGAGAGGGAAGAGAATGCGTGTGAGAGAGAGGGAGTTGTGTGTGTGTGTGTGTGTGTGTGTGTGTGCGTGTGTGTATGTACGTATGTCTAAGAGAGAAAAAGATAGGGAAAAAGAGAGGGAAGAGAATGCGTGTGAGAGAGGTGTGTGTGTGTGTGTGTGTGTGTATGTATGTATGTATGTCTAAGAGAGAAAAAGATAGGGAAAAAGAGAGGGAAGAGAATGCGTGTGAGAGAGGGAGAGATGTGTGTGTGTGTGTGTGTGTGTATAAGAGAAACAGAGATGTGTCTCGGGGTGCAATGTGGAGTGGGTCCTGCCCCACAGACATGCTTTCCACACTTAGTCAAGCATGCCCAATAAGGAGTCACAGCTGTCTGTTCCTCGTCCTGGTCCCTGGCCCCCAGATACCACTCTCGCTCTGGCTGGTCCCCCATTAGAAGCACTACTGAGGCCGGGCTAGGGGGACCGGGGGGGGGGCCAGGGCCGGGGGGGAGGGGCGGTTGGGGCCACATCCACATTCCAAATCCTCTTGTAAAATGGGAGGGAGAGTGGGCCCCTGAGTCGCTTGCTCTTGGTGATAGACTTTTCTTCTTTACAACACAGGGGAACTGAGACGCATAAAACTCTCCTGCAGACTTCAACACATGTGCACACATGCATACACACACACACACACACACACACACACACACACAGATAGATGCATACATACACACACACACACACAATAACACATGTGCACACACACACACACACACAGATAGATGCATACATACACACACACACACAATAACACATGTGCACACACACACACACACACACAGATAGATGCACACACGGACACACATAGACAAGGCACACACACACAGTAACACATGTGCGCGCACACACACACAGATAGATGCACACACACACACACAGACACACATAGGCAGGGCATGCACACACACACACACACACACACACAGTAACACTTGTGCATACACACAGGCCTGTGGCAGGTGAAGATGGTCTATGTGAGTATGTGTCCTCGCTCATCTCAATAGCCTGTGCCGGTGCTCCTCACGTCAGAACCCGGACGTTGGTTCAAAGGAAATATGTCTCTTGGGGCTTTCATTTCTCCAGAGAAGTTTCGAAAAGCCCAGTTCTAAAGGTTCTAAACCCTAGGTTCTAAAGCGTTTGAGGACTAGACTCAGTCTAACCAGCTACGGGGTACCATATAAAGATTCATTCCAAAGATAAAAAAAGGCAAAAGTACAAGACTGCACATAGTTCTACTCCTAAGTGAAGGAACTACTTGTCCCATAAATCATTGTGAGCAATACAATTTATAACGTCAAGAACCCAACGATAGGTCACCGAGCGCCTGATTAAACTCAGAACATCATAATGATGCAGTTGCTACAGTTTGCTGTGAGCAGACTGAACGTTAAAGACGTGGCAAACATGTTCTACCTGATCGTTCCTCACTCCTGCTGCCATTGCTCCCCCCCGTACAGAGACGTCTACATGCCCCACGTGTGTGGGTGGCCTGTGTTGGCATAAACTAATACCCTAGCACTGGGACCCTCCACCAATCCAACGCACCGATGCACAATTACGCTGCACTTCAGGATATTGCGTAGTGTAGTACTTCTCTGTGAAATAGTGAATAAAATGTCATTTTATTTTTATTAAAACAAGCTTGATGCCATATGAACCTGTGGCGTTTTTATGACCACAGACGATTGGGTTGTCCTGCCAAAGGTAGTTTTTCCACATTGCAGATTCAGGTTCAGATAGCACGAGTTAGAATCTATTTCTCAATGGTGAAAATGACTGGGAAAAACACTTCCGGCTCCACACTGTCCTGGTCATTATTGTTGCATCTCTCAGAGTTGTGCCTTATTCTCTCTCTTCCTTCTGTGTTCGGCACCCCAGCCATCAACCTGCAGCATCATCCTGCATGCAGCACCATCTGTTGTTTTTATGGGGTTGGTTTCAAGGCCCTCATGCACATGTGCCTCACATGTGGATTGCATGTGGACGACTAATATGTTCGTTGAAGAAATGACTGAATCTTGATGTCACTCTCACCAAACCAGCCTCGTCTCCTCTCCTTTAAAAAGAGAAGCCTCCTCTACAGCTGCTCTGAGCAGAAGGTCTGAGCTACTTTCCCCGGTCTCTCTCTGTATGAGTCTTATGTAACACACACACACATATGCACACACACACATGAACACACGCACACACACACACTGCCTCCTCTGGTCTCTCTCTGTACGTGCCTTATGTAGCACACAAAAAATAAATTTCTACAGGTGCAGTGCTTTTCACCGACAAAAGTGCTTTCCAAGGGCAGGTAAGAATGCAGTTAACACCTGGATGTTTCCAAACACAAAAGCAGGTCTAGCGCAGAGTGGAAAGGAAGCCTTTAAAGAATGATGAGAGACAGCCCAGGAGTTTCAACAAGTGAGTCTTCAGCTTCAGAGGGGTCTGACCTCACAGCAGTCTTTCCTTGAGGCCACTGAACCACCCTGCCAGCACACACACACACACACACAGACGCTCACACACACACACACACACAGACTCTCACACACACATGCATGCACCTCAGCTGAACATCTGAGCACTCTGCAGTACCTCCCTGAGGTTATTGAGCTGTGTCATGTGATGTCATGTCTCGCCCCCAGCTTAATGTGGAGCCAAGTGTCCTCTGTGTGTGTGTGTGTGTGTGTGTGTGTGTGTGTGTGTGGTTCTGTATGAAGGAGGGGAGCTGGTTTGCCCCCAGCCTGAGTTGATGCTGAAACGGAGTTCCCTGCTGTTTCCCTGGATCCCTCTGAAGCAGTTGAACTGGGCCTTGTAGAAGGCTACAGAACCGTGCTCCTGTTCTAGATAAGACCAGTGTTCTCTTAACTGTTCCGCTGAGGCAGTGGACTGGGCCTTGTAGAAGGCTACAGAACATCCCGTGCCTCACTGTTCTAAGGCTGTAGAAAGACCAGTGTTCTCTGTAAACGTGTTCTTCTGTCTGGGTTTGGGGCTCGAGTTTGGAGCTGTGCTGTGTCTCAAAGCTTCACTGTACTGAGTCCCCTCCATAGCCTCCTTAGGGTCTCTCTCAGGCTGTTGACCTGAGTCTCGTATGAGGCCATAGAGCTGTGGCCCCCTTCTTGCTGGTGCTCTGAGCTCTCTTCATGGGTTCCCCTGGGTCTGTGTGAGAGGGTTGGGCTGTGACTCCTCCAGTTTGAGCTGAAGCCCTCTGCTCTCTCCTCTGTTCCGCCGAAACCGGAGGAGTTGAGTGCGCCTTTTAATATCCAAGAGCCTGAGCTGAAGTTCCGAGCTTTCTGCATCCCACTGTCTCCTCTGTGTGTGTGTCTTTCTCTCTCTTTCTGTGTGTGTGTGTGTGTCTGATGCCTCTCTGGGCCATGCCTCCAGCCCCTAGTCTGATCTAAAGCTCTCTGCTCTCTGCTCTCTCTCTCTCTCTCTCTCTCTCTGTGTATGTGTGTGTGTGTGTGTGCTGTTCCCCTGCATCTTTGAGTGGGTGCTTAAGATCACCCCCAATCTGAGCTGGAGAGGGAGCAGTGTGGCTGTAATGTGGGTGAGGCCGGCAGGTTTAGTGTTTCTCCTGCTGGGCTCTGATGGATGGTGTTTGTTATAAGAAGGTGCTTTCCCAAGCAGAGGCCTGAGCAGAGCTAGTCTCTAAGGAACCAGCAGCCCTGTGTTTTATAAAGCCTTCGACTTCATGCAGTTAGCACTGAATTAAATACATGGGGTATCCATCTACAAATCCACACTGTCACAGAGCACTGGTGATGCATGTGGTGCTGAATGGTTTGGGGGTTTTAGAGCCGATGGAAAAGAGATATTTCACTTTAGCCTTACTTAGCTGAACTCACTGATTCATTGATCAGGAGAGTTTTCACTCCAGCATCTCAGTGGGCATAGACTTAACTGCTGCTGGTCCATTAAACCACTGATCTAGAACAGATCTAGATCTAGAACACCATCTCCTCTCCCTGAGGGCCCAATTTGGAAGGCTTTGATTCCAGCCAACCATCAGTTAGTCAAACTCTGAAGGCTTAAATCTCATTATGTCAGTCCTCTCACAAAAGTGGTGATTTGATTAGTTGCTTTGTTGACTGACATAACCTTCTCCTTGGCGGGATCAGCTTACTGCACTGGTAGTTGTGTGTGTGTGTGTGTGTGTGTGTGTGGTGTGTGTGTGTGTGTGTGTGTGTGTGTGGGCACTACTGGTACGTGTGTGTGTGTGGGCACTCTGAAGTTGCACTAATGAGGTTTGTCATCCAGAGACACTCCAGAGAGACCTCTTGTCTTACTTTATTACTCTCTTTATCACATTGCACTTCATTCATTAATACATGAAGTTACACACCTGTCAAACAAGACCACAATACAAACTCACAGGATGAGAATAATAATAATAATAATAATAATAATAATACATTTTATTCAAGCGCCACTCAAGGACAACGGACACTGAACAAGTAGAGTAAAGGCAAACATTCTTAAGATCATGAATAGACATTGAGAATAGACAGACAGAAAGAACACAGGGAGAGAAACATGATGTAGAAAACTTGTCTGGCTGGTATGGAGGTTTGATAGAAATGGTGGCCAGATTATGGATGCGGTTTTGGACTGGGACTGGTGCAATTGATGGAGAATGGGAGTAATATGATCCCAGGGCCTGGTAGAACTGACAACCCTTGCAGCTGAGTTCTAGACATATGCAAATACAGTTTAAAGTGCAGATGCTTTTTCAAAGGACTTAAATGTGTGTGCAGTTTTCACACATACACACACACACACACACACACACACACACGCACACACACTCTGTAAGAGTTACTTGCCCTACTCAGATAACGTTACTTAACACCTCAGTCTGCCCAGCCTCTGTTCCTCTGGCCTGCTGGCACAGGTGCCCATGCTGTGCCCTTGGGGAGTGCTGTCTAGGATGGCAGATCACGCAGAAACACCACACAGATGGCTGCCCGGAGATGGAGATGAACAGCTGGCAGGAAGGACTAGGAGGGGTGTATAGCGTACCTTCTCAATTTATACCTTCTCAATACTGCTACTTCTTGGTTGGGACTTAAGTGATAGTACTGCAGTCACTAAGCCAGACATGTCCCACTTCAGTAATATGAGGAATATCTCTTGTCTATTTTTAGACACGTTTTTAAAGCTCAGTCATCATGTCTGTCTGTTGCTTAGAAATAATTGACATGCCAATACCACCTTTGACAACATGATCTTCAAACACTACAAGGTTTCCACTCCACAACTTTTCTCTGTGGGTGCCTTGGGGTGTAGGTAGTGCCCAGCAACACCAAACCATAAAGGTCCATAGCAACCACTAACAATCCTCTCTATCAGTCTTTTACCTTTCCCATCATACTCACGACTTCACTCATACTTCACAACTACACCCTCAGACTCACACCCCAGAACTACAGGGTAATTCAGTGGTGCTAACACAGAAGCAGAATTGAATTCTCATATTTTGAGGAACACACTTACAAACTACAGACTGATGTACTCAGACTATGTTTAGGTATTAACTTAATGAATAATATACTCTATATAGGCAAGAGGCAATTAGGCCATATGCATATTCAAACTTGTCTATGTTTTATTGAGGAGACGGTATAGAAGTCATTTGCAAAAAGACAAGTATTGAAGACACGTAGAAAATGTTAATTAGCTTCCCCATAAATTAGCTCATGTCGTACCTTATGGATTAACGGCCTGGAATGTCTGTGGAGTAATATGGACGACACAATAGAATCTGACATCTAGTTTAGGTGAACAGAAACGGTGACATAAACAAGATGGAGCCGGAACCGGACCTGACCTGATCTAGTGCAAATATACAAGACGGAACCGGACCTGACCTGCTGTGGTGCACAGACAAGACAGAACCAGATCAGATCTGTCGTGGTGCTGGCAGCCATGAGCAGCCATGAGTAGAGAATCATTAATGTGTGTGAAGGTGTGTGTCTGTGTGTCTTGTGATGACACTTTAATGTGTGTGGAGGTGTGTGTCTTGTGATGACACTTTAAGTGTCTGAGAGCCTATCAGTCAGGAGATCCCCCCCACCCCCACCCGTGTTCCCAGGGGATTTGAGTTTCAGTCTGGGACCCAGTGCCTGCTCTTTACCCTGAAAGCAGATAGACGTGTGTGGAATTGTCTTTGGGATCTCCATCAAATATGGATAGGCATTCTCAGAGGGATGGGTTCATTACCGAGACATTGGAGCGCCCGGCACTTGACGGCTGGCTGGCGGTTCCCAAGTCCTCTGTTCTCTCATCTCTCTTCCCCTCTCTTCCCCTCTCCTGTCCTCTCCTCTCCTCTCCTCGATTCCCCTCTCCTCTCCTGTCTTCTCTTCTCCTCTCCTCTCTTCCCCTCTCCTCTCCTCTCTTCCCTCTCCTCTCCTCTCCTCTCCTCTCCTCTCTTCTCTTCCCCTCTCCTCTCCCCTCTTCTCCTCTCTTCCCCTCTCCTCTCTTCCCTTCTCCTCTCCTCTCTTCTGCTCTCTTCCCCTCTCCTCTCCTCTCCTCTCTTCCCCTCTCCTCTCCCCTCTTCTCCTCTCTTCCCCTCTCCTCTCTTCCCTTCTCCTCTCCTCTCTTCTGCTCTCTTCCCCTCTCCTCTCTTCTCTTCCCCTCTCCTCTCTTCCCTTCTCCTCTCCTCTCTTCTCCTCTCTTCCCCTCTCCTCTCCCCTCTTCCCCTCTTCTCTCCTCTCTTCCCCTCTCCACTACACATAGGCCTTTTCGCTGGCCATCGATCTGCACAAGGGAAGGACAGGAAATCAATGTGCCGTGGCTCTCTGATAAAGCTATGGACTCTCTCCCCTATTCTCCTCCATGTCAAGTCTGCCCCCCCCACACACACACCCACAGACCCACACCCACCCACATACACACACACACACACATACACACCCCCTTTCTTACCTCTCTCTCCTCCCTCTCTCAGTCTTGCACTCCTTCTCCCTCTCTCTCTATCTCTTTCTCTCTCTCGCTCTCTCTGCAGCATTTACAGAATTCGGAAGCAGGCCGGAACCTTGGTCAGTTCTCTTCATGGCCGCTTGTTAGGCCCAGCACCTCGTTGTAGCGTGTGTGTGTGTTTGAGTGAGTAAATGTAAATGCTGCATTGAGCGACTAATCTACGATTGATGAGCAGGAATGAAATCATTACACAATGGATTACATTTAAATAGGCTGGCTCTGTCTTGCATAGGATTCCTCTCAATCTTGCAACTCGAATTTTCCTTCCAATTTAAATAAAGACCTTCCCTGGCCGGCCAAGCGCGGGACATTGCCGTGATTTATTGCCTATGCACGGCAAATGCACTAATTCGATCTCATTGACTTCTATTTGGAGGTCACGGATGCGGGGCTGGGTGCTTGCCGCTGCTGCCAGCCCCTCACCGCATGCCCTGGAAGCCGGTTAGCATCCCGCTAGCTGCCCCCGCCAACCCTGCAGTTCAGAGGGCACGAAGAATTAGCAACGATGCCCTGCTACTCCAGCTGAAAATCCTCCTCGAAAATCGACCTAATCCTCCTTCTCCGTAAGCGTAAGCGAGCGGAGCAGGCCAGCAAGTGAGTGTAGGGCCGCGGAGAGCATTGTGTCACCCAAGGCTCCCAGGCAGCCAATACGTTCCAGGACTAGTGGGGCTCAGAGCGCATAATCTCTTTAATCTGGCCGGGCAGAGCTCGCTGGGTCAGCGCCCAGATTACAAGCTATTAGCCGCTCCGCTTTTATTTGCAAACACTTGACAGCACAGAGGCCAAGGCAGACTGCCTAACTCACAGGCAGAATGGAGAACGAGCTGACTTATGCAAACTTATATTTCTATGTGTCATATTTCAGTGGAGATGTATATTGTGTTGTTCTGTATGTGTGTGTGTGTGTGCTTGTGTGTGTTTGTTTAAGAGTTTGTGTTTGTTTGTTTGTGTGCATTTGGGAGCTGGTGTTCATATGGTCGCTGCATGTTTGGGCTTGTTGTATTTAGCACTTACAAGTGCTTGTGTTGCTATGGGAACTCATCCAGCCTCTCAGACAAGCAGCAGTAATATTAGCTTCAAACGACGCTGAAAGCAATTTGCATAGCAGGGCCTCCCAGCCACAGAGAGCAGCACAACACACACACACACACACACACACACACGCACATGCGCTCTAGCCTGCACGGTTCCTTAAGCGCTGGCCGTCGCCCCAGCCAGAGAGACAGACCATCCCAGCGTTCGGCTTTGAAGAACAAATTATGTGTGACACATCAAAGAGCAGGTCCTTGTCTTTGATCATTTTTGGCTTTCAGATGTGCCGAATACATGCATGAGCAGCGGGGTCGGACATCGGCCCGCGGGGGTGCCGCCGCCCTGGCCCACAGATGTTTAAATCCGCCAGCTCCGCTCCGCATTGCTCCGCACGGCCTCGCTGCAGATGCCGCTGCCGCTGCATATTGATGTGTACACACAGGCAGGGCTGAATGCCTGATATGGTCCTAGTTACTTCAGACAGGCCTATGAATCTTTAGCCTGGAGGACATAATCTGCTCACTGTTGGAATAAAGGTCCACCTGTGCTAAAGCTCCACCTGTGCTAAAATGGGGGCAAAAGTGACTTCTGTTTCCTCTCAGTATATTCCAGAATGACCCAACAGGGTGAAACTTGAGAGGGAGAAAATAATATAACAAATAGTATAATAATGAACTTGCAGCTAAGACTAATGAGGTACAGGATCTCTGTTTGGTTTTTCTATGCCCCATTCAGTTAATGTTAGCTGCCACTTTGTCATTTAGTGTATGATATATATATATGTATATATGTTATATATGTGTTAGTCTATGTTATATCTATGTTCTCATTCTTCTCCTTACAGACAGCACTTGGTGACCTCAAACAACAGGGTTGAATTACACTGGATTTCTTCTTTAAAGCAGCAACTGGCTGGTGCCATATCCAGAGCTGTATTCTCCAAGGTTACCACAGTGACTCTTTTTGTTGACTGTTTCAAGTGTGTGCTTCCGCAAGTCCTCGATATATCAGAGCTACGGTCTTGTCAAAGCACACTAAAGAATAAGTACTGCAAACACACACACACACACACACACACACACACACACACACACACACACACACACACACACACACATACACACACACACACACACACATTGTGTTGTTTGGCTCCTCTGGTCTGCCTAAGAGTGTATCACAGCAGCACTGCATTAGGCTTATCACAGCCCACAGCAGTACTGTGTCTCAGTCTGCTTTACAGCTCTGCCTCCCCACTCTGTGCTCTGATAAGAATTAATGCTGTTACGGACCCGGCCCGCATGTGGCCCACGTCTCAGCTGCACCTGAGATGGATCGTTGGGACCTGTGGTGCATCAGGGCAAGATGAGTTCCAGAATAAGTCACTGCTAAGATACACGGACACACACACACACACACATATACACACACTCACACACACACACACACACACACACACACACACTCTCCTACCTACACACAATAAGAGATTATTCCCCTTGCGATCCCTCATTCATCCTGCTGTGGTTTACACATGAGTTGCGAGGCGGTTGTGCTGTGGTGGATCAAAGCTGCGGTGCACTCTGTGATGGAGTGACCTGGCACCCTGCCTCAGGCCGGCCTCAGGAGTGGGAGGCAACGCTGCCTCTGCTCTGGGCCTTTAATGCAACTCAACCAGAGGTTTTGGATTAAACAAATCTGCAATAAAAAACACAACGGCTTTCCACTTGCGTTGACATCTCTGAATCAAACAACCTGACTCCTGAGACTACACAGAGACTGGCCTGTTTGTGTGGTGTGTGTGTGTGTGTGTGTGTGTGTGTGTGTGTGAGAGAGAGAGAGAGAGAGAGAGAGAAAGAGAGAGAGTAAGACTACACAGAGACCAAACTGGGAGGAAAAAGAACACTGTGAACCATCTCACTGCAGACAGAGAGATCAGTGTGTCTGGATGGGTTGGGTCTGTGTGTGAGTGTATATGTGTGTGTGGTGTGTGTGTGTGTGAGAGAGAGAGGGAGAAAGACAGAGAGGGAGTGTGTATATGTGTGTGAGTTGTGATGGCTGGCAGGTTTTCCACAGGGAGAGGTCAGCTCGATTCATGAGCCGACAAATATCAACCTTTGCCAGATTATTTCGGTCCCATCACTCATCTTATCTGTATTTTATCAGGCTGTTTACACACCCAGGCTTTATGAACTCCAGACTAAGCTTCTTTCGTTTCTAAATAAAAGAAAAAATCAGCCCTAAGCAGACTTGTGTGCGACTCATAACTCATGAGGTGTGCAGCGGCCCAGTGCCGTGTGAACCGACTGCCTCTCTGTGTCTTATCGCTCGTCTTTGGTGTTAAACATCTCCCCTCCAGTACAGGCCTCAGCCAGCCCAATCAGCCTGATCATCCATCAGTGGTGTGTGTGTGTGTGTGTGTGTGTGTGTGTGTGTGTGAAATGACAGGGAAGAGCTGAAGAGACATGAATGGTGATAAACTATCATGACTGGCTAATGGCTCCAGGACACAACTGTACAGTTCAGTAAAGCTTCATCAAACCTGTTCCCAACAAAAGGGCTCACGCTGTGTGTGTGTGTGTGTGTGTGTGTGTGTGTGTGTGTGTGTTATTATGTGAGAGTTCTTGTGTTGTTCTAAGAGCTTGTGAAGGGTGAGGCACAGTTTTGGAAACATCAACCAACCTGGGCTTCTACAAGCTGTAACACACACACACATACACACACTGTAGACACACACACACCACTCTAACACACAACGACAGCAGCCAGGTGGCTATTGAGTGGCATGTAGACTAACATCAGAGAAAGAGATTGGCACTCACACAGAATAATACTAACATTGCGTGACCATGGTGGTGATGTGTGGGCAGTTGCCTCCCCTCTCGCTCCCTCGCCTCCCAGCTGGCTCTGAAGGGACAGGGAGAAACAGGGGAATCTGAGACGAGCTCAGTTTATAAGCCACACATTTGTTTTTTCCACCCAGATGCTAATCCCAAATTTATTGCTTTACAGCTTTTGAGCAAAGCAAAGCAGTCACTGTAATCTGCAACATTGGAATTAGCTTGTTTTCGCATCGCTTGTGGGAGAGCAAATGCATTTTGTTTCTGGTTGTAATGTGTCTCACACCTCACCTTACGCCTCCGGAACTTTAAATGGGAGAGTCCAGAAGGATTGGCTGTAGTGATTTAGCTAACGCTGGTAACGTTGCCCTTGTTTTAACACATTCCACTCTTTCCTTGTGTCTCACTAAATGCCTTTCAAAATAAATATGACAGATGAGTAGTTTAATGTGTTTGTGTAAACTGGATTTTGCATTAAGAATAGGTCACACCTAAATAGGTCAAACCTGAATAGGTCACACCTTAACAGGTCACACTCAAATCACTTACGTACAATTAGGATACATTCAGCTTAGTTGTGTAATACCTTTTCCT
The DNA here is from genome assembly GCA_015244755.2 of Tenualosa ilisha. NCBI lineage: Eukaryota > Metazoa > Chordata > Actinopteri > Clupeiformes > Clupeidae > Tenualosa > Tenualosa ilisha. Next base: position 71,647 of record PYXC01001039.1, read on the forward strand.
TGTATCTCACTAAATGCCGGTCAAAATGAATCTGAAAGAGTGAGTAGTTAAATGAGTTTTGCATTAAGAATAGGTCACACCTTAATAGGTCACACCTTCATAGGTCACACCTTCATAGGTCACACCTTCATAGGTCATGCTCACATCACTAGATTCAGATTAGCTGTATAGTTCCTTTTCTAGTTTTGGCTTTTCTAGTTGCACTCCCTGAATACTGTCCTGCCATGTGATGAGACTTTCCCAGGGTGGGATTGTGTGTGATCAGAACAGGAGATGAGTGACCAAGAGTGTTGTATTGTGTAGTGGCTTGAGTGTTGTCCTCTTTTGTAAGTGGCTTTGGACAAAAGCGTTTGCTAAATGCTCTTTCTATAACGGGATTTTGTCTAACAATGGGTCACACCTGAGGTTACGCACCTCTGGAAGCGCCTTTACAGTAGTAGGGTGCTTCTTTCTCTTTAGTGCTTAGTTAGAAGGGCATTCCTGAAAAGACTTGCGTGTGTGTGTGCGTGTGTGTGTGTGTGTGTGTGTGTGTGTGTGACTAAGACCTTAATAAAAAGCAGGCAGAGCTCTTTGTGTCTGTGTGCCATTTCACATTAGCATGGCTAGCGCTATTGGGAGTCACTCACCAAAGACGACGCATAATAAAGGCAGCCACATCTGATCTTTAGCGTGTGTGTGTGTGTGTGTGTGTGTGTGTGTGTGTGTGTGTGTGTGTGTGTGTGATGACAGGTTCAAGGCTGACACTGATTATCTCATCACCAGAAGGGTGACTAGCTCAAAGCTTTGAGAACAAAAGGAGAGGGGGTTTACGTGCGTGTGTGTGTGTGTGTGTGTGTGTGTGTCGCTCATCAGGCTTGGTCCCTGAGCTCTGGTGCTCTAATCAGCAACCATTATGGCGGCATCACTGCGGCCTGGAGGACCTGTAAGGACATGTTACACTAGCAGAGCAGTGGAGGGGAGAAGAGAAGAGAGGAGAGGGGAGAGGAGAAGAGAAGAGAAGAGAGGAGAGAGGAAAGGAGAAGAGAAGAGAAGAGAGGGGAGAGGAGAAGAGAAGAGAAGAGAGGGGAGAGGAGAAGAGAAGAGAGGAGAGGGGAGAAGAGAAGAGAAGAGAGGAGAGAGGAAAGGAGAAGAGAAGAGAAGAGAGGGGAGAGAAGAGAAGAGAAGAGAGAAGAGTGGAAAGGAGAAGAGAAGAGAAGAGAGGGGAGAGGAGAAGAGAAGAGAGGAGAGGGGAGAAGAGAAGAGAAGAGAAGAGAGAAGAGTGGAAAGGAGAAGAGAAGAGAAGAGAGGGGAGAGGAGAAGAGAAGAGAGGAGAGGGGAGAAGAGAAGAGAAGAGAGGGGAGGGGCGTGGGAATGCTAAACATGTTTGACCTGTCCTGTGTTTCTGCCCAGAGATCGAGTGGCTATGAGGCTCTCCTGAGGCCCAGGTGCTCTGCTCCAGTCCGGCCCTGATCTGGCCTGGATCTAGGTGACCTGACCCACGCAGTGTCAGACTGTCTGTGTATGTGTGTGGGTGATGACAGTTATGGGCCTAGAGTGTGTGTCTGTGTGTGTTTGTTTGTATATGGTGAGAGGTACATTTATACAGCCTATGTGTGTGTGTGTGTGTGCGTGTGTGTGTGTGGTGAAAGACTCAGTCATACCGCCAGCATCCCTCATCAGTGGTGTGGGCCCCCAACACTTTTTTCACCTCCACTACCCTCAGTTTTCATCCTCTCCTGTTTTTGTTATTCTTCTCATCCTTCTCTCTCCCTCTCTCTCTCCCCCAACTCTTCTCATCCTTCTCTCTCCCTCTCTCTCTCCCCCAACTCTTCTCTCTCTCCTTTGCTTTTCTTTCCTATTTGGAATCCTCATCTCACTTTTTGTTTTCTCTCTTTCCTGTTTCTTCTTCTCTATCTCTCTACATCTAGCAGTCCCTCTCTCTCTTGTTCATGGAGAACACATGCAAGCACACACACACACACACACACACACACACACACACACACACACACACACACACACACACACCCAGGAGGAGGGGAGCGGAGGGAAACGTCCTCTTATATTGCAGACACACTAATCCAGGGAAAAAGAAAGTCCAAACTAAAAAGAAAAGAAGTTCTCCACCCGGTGCAGCTCAGGTTCACTGTGGTGACTGGGATTACCGTCCTTTCCTGCCCAGTTTCCTGAACTTGGTCACGCTTTTCTACCCTCCATCCTCTCTCTCTCTCTCACACACACTCACACACACAAACACACAGACACAGACACAAAGACACACACACATAAAAGCATCTCAAGCAGGGGGCTCAGACCTGGTGTTGACTGAGCTGAGCCCCCAAAGTCCCGCTGAACCTGAGAAGCTCCTCTCCCCTCTCAGGGTGTTTGGCTCCCTGAGATCCACTCAGCGCCGTCTGTCTGGGTGTCTCTCTGTCAGTGTGTCTGTGTGTGCGTCTGTGTGTTTGCGTTTACACACTCACACACACTCGGTTATGTCTGGACACTCCTCCTTGTGGCCTGTGCTGCATTCCCTGGGCCTGGCCAAGAACTCTAATCTGTGCCCGGTCCAGGGCTCTCTCTCCCCCCTGCAGGAAATGTAGGAGCACTGGGCCGGGCCGGGCCAGGCTGCTTGGGCTGAGCCGAACCCAACTGGCAGAGGATGAGGTGTGAGGCAGCCGCTGAAGGTTCTGCTTAGTCTCCGGAGCGTGGATGGCGCAATCTCCAATTCATCAGGTCCGACGCTGCCTCCTCTTCCTCCTCCTTTCCTTCCCCCTCTTCATCCTCTCCCCGTCTCTGGCTGCGGAAACTCCCTGGCTACCCCCCCCCCCCCAGTCCAGCATCTCAGCTCCTCAGCTGTAGCAAGTCACTGCTCCTCCTTTTTCAAACTCACTTCCAAGGAGTCACAGCTCTTCCTCAAGTTCTTGGTGCTGATGAGTCATGTAGTCTAAGCTCATCTGTGCTAAGAAATCACTCTTCCTCCTCAGCCCCTCTCCTCCTCTTTCTCTATCTGAGCATTGAGGACTGCTACTCCTTTTAGAATCTCAGCTCCTCAGCACTGAGGAGTCACTCTCTGTTCATAAACTCATCTCCTTGGTGAGTGGGGCTGAGAAGCAGGGGGGGTGCTCAGGAGTGGAGCTGGGGAGCAGGGTGGGGTGGGGGTGGGGGTGGGGGGGGTGTTCTGTGGCTGAGGAGCTCCAATCGTGGAGTTGAGCTGATTTATGGGTGCGAGGACTGAAGGCGAAAATCCAAAGGGTTGCCAGCATGTGTTTCTTATTTATCACCAACATGAAGGAGAACTGAGCTCATCCTCAGCATTCTCTCTTTTTCTCTTTCACTCTTCTTTCGCTCTCTGGCTTGCTTCTTTTCTTTCTTTCT
>PYXC01001039.1:90000-92500 GCA_015244755.2 Tenualosa ilisha
GAGGTCACTGCTTGTCTCTCTGTTTGTTCTCTAAACAGGCTGTCAGGATGCAAAGCCCAAACACACTCAATAGAGCTGCACACACACAACTCAGCACACACACAACTCTCAAGCACACACAACTCAGCACACACACAACTCTCAGCACACACACAACTCTCAGCACACACACAACTCTCAAGCACACACAACTCAGCACACACACAACTCTGAGCACACACACAACTCAGAGCACACACACAACTCAGCACACACACAACTCTCAAGCACACACAACTCAGCACACACACAACTCTGAGCACACACACAACTCAGCACACACACAACTCTCAGCACACACACAACTCAGCACACACACAACTCAGCACACACACAGCTCTCAGCACACACATGTCCCAGCACACACATAACTCAGCACACACACAACTCTCAACTCACACACTAATTCACCATCAAAAACCAATAATGCAAAACTCCATACATACCCAGATTACAGCAAAACCTGTCCTTTAGACACTCAAAGTGCTCCTGGATATGTGTATGACTTGAGTCACTTTGGTGCCTTTGAGAGAGTCTTCAAAGCATGTGTGTATGTGCGTCAAAGTGTGTGAGTGTGTGTGTGTGTGCATGTGTATCAAAGAAAGATAAAGAGAGAGAGAGAGAGAAAGGGGTGTATCTTCTAATGTACAGTATTGATTTGCTGTGCTTGTGTCCTGTGTCCATGGGTCATTAGAAAACTCATTACTCACCCTCACCACCCACGGGTGCTGGCAGGAGGGCCTGGCCTGATGTCACTATCACTATCACTTCTAGAATGAACCTGGCCTGATGTCACTATCACTTCTAGAATGAACCTGGCCTGATGTCACTATCACTATCACTTCTAGAATGAACCTGGCCTGATGTCACATCACTATCACTTCTAGAATGAACCTGGCCTGATGTCACTATCACTTCTAGAATGAACCTGGCCTGATGTCACTATCACTTCTAGAATGAACCTGGCCTGATGTCACTATCAATTCTAGAATGAACCTGGCCTGTTGTCACTATCAATTCTAGAATGAACCTGGCCTGATGTCACTATCAATTCTAGAATGAACCTGGCCTGATGTCACTATCACTATCACTTCTAGAATGAACCTGGCCTGATGTCACATCACTATCACTTCTAGAATGAACCTGGCCTGATGTCACTATCACTTCTAGAATGAACCTGGTCTGATGTCACGATCACTATCACTTCTAGAATGAACCTGGCCTGATGTCACATCACTATCACTTCTAGAATGAACCTGGCCTGATGTCACTATCACTTCTAGAATGAACCTGACCTGATGTCACTATCACTTCTAGAATGAACCTGACCTGATGTCACTATCACTTCTAGAATGAACCTGGCCTGATGCCACTATCAATTCTAGAATGAACCTGGCCTGTTGTCACTATCAATTCTAGAATGAACCTGGCCTGATGTCACTATCAATTCTAGAATGAACCTGGCCTGATGTCACTATCACTTCTAGGATGAACCTGGCCTGATGACTCAGCACTATCACTTCTAGAATGAACCTGGCCTGATGTCATTATCACTTCTAGAATGAACCTGGCCTGATGTCACTATCACTTCTAGAATGAACCTGACCTGATGTCACTATCACTTCTAGAATGAACCTGGCCTGATGTCACTATCACTTCTAGAATGAACCTGGCCTGATGTCACTATCACTTCTAGAATGAACGTGTGAGTAGAGGCGGGTTTGGGAGGCTCTCTCTAGGGGACATCACTGATACACACAGGAGTGTATGTTTGGGTGACATCACTGATATTTACAGGAGAGTGTTTTTGGATGACGTCACTGATACACACAGGAGTGTGTTTTTGGGTGACATCACTGATACACACAGGAGTGTGTTTTTGGGTGATGTCACTGATACACACAGGAGTGTGTTTTTGGGTGACATCACTGATACGTACAGGAGTGTGTGTTTCGGTGATATCACTGACACGGGAGTGTGTGTGTCGGTGATGTCACTAATACAGGAGTGTGTGTCTGGGTGAGTGTGTGTCTGGGTGAGTGTGTGTCTGGGTGAGTGTGTGTCTGGGTGAGTGTGTTTTAACTAAGATAACAGTGTGCTGGTGAATAATTGGAAACCACTCTCTCACCTACGGGCTGGAAATCGTTCTGAAATGTTCCAGTCATTGCTTCCCGGTAAGACCTTCATTGACTCGCTCACAGCAGGCGTCTTTCTCAAATCTAAATCAGTATGTTTACCTCCACCTTCACTTGCCCTATACCCCCCCCCCCCCCCAACACACACACACACACACACACACACACACACACACACACACACACAAGAAATAAAGTTTCAAGAAATACAATTTTAAAGAGTTCAAATCCTGCACCCAGGCCTTTCTGTGTCGGCTTCTCCAGCTGCTGGTCCCTGTGTCAGCAGCCCCAGCGTCAGTGAGGTGTGGAGGTGTGCTGTGATATTA
>PYXC01001039.1:97500-130000 GCA_015244755.2 Tenualosa ilisha
GTTTTAGTCCTGTGGCCATAGGCTCTGTAAAGCACCAACACAATAAAATTGAACAGAATTTGTTGAGGTGCAAATAGCAGACCAGAAACACATAGAGCTGAAGTGAATAACAGTGAGTTGACTTGAGTCTAGAGAGAATTGAAGTGGCCTTTAGTCTAGAGAGAAGTAGAATTGAAGTGGCCTTGAGTCTAGAGAGAAGTAGAATTGAAGTGGCCTTGAGTCTAGAGAGAAGTAGAATTGAAGTGGCCTTGAGTCTAGAGAGAAGTGGCCTTGCATCTTCAGAGGAGTAGAATTGAATTGGCCTTCAATCTAGAGAAGAGTAGAATTGACTTGGGCCGTTGGTTCATTACAATGAGTTAGTCCCTAGAGGGAGCAATTCAGACCTCTTGATACAAAACAGGATAGCATAGAGACAAATAGACTCCCTTTGGCGGCTCTTTGATACAATACAGATAGTATAGAAACAAATAGAGTGGGATTGTATGCTTTTGACCTGACTTGACATGAATGCAGTTGAACTGAATGGGAGTTGTTAAGACGCAAGTGCACAGAGTTCTTCCCCATATGTGGGGGAGTGTGTGTGTGTGTGTCTGGAGTGGATGTGGATGTGGTGTGTAACATGTGGGGTTTCCATTCAGAGAAAGTCCACACAGATCTACTGAGGGACACAGTGATTTGATTGTGGCTCTTTTGAAGAGATTGTGTCGATTATTAGCCCAGCGATGCCTCCCAGACAAATTTCATGGCTTTCAGCGCGGTTTGGAGACCCTCCACCAGATTTCTTTGGGGTTTGTGGTATCTGGGAGAAGTCCATAAATAGATGTGACATGATTGGATCAGACGGCAGCCAATCAGCAGTGAGTCTGCTCTCCCACTGCACGGCTGGTTTTCAAAAACAATCCTATTTAGAAATTTACATTTTTATTACTTTCACTAAAAATATGATCTGTACACACCACAGGAAACTGTGCAGCCCTGCCCTCCCCTGGCCACGAGCATGGCAAACACAGACTCTATTACTCTATATCCACTGCAGGGGTCACAAAGAGCAATAATATATTTAATCATTTAATTTAATGTACTCTATAAAACAATTATTTTACTGTTACAAAAACACACTGCAAAACAATGCTTTTATTATTAGAAATACACATTGTAAAACAATGCCCTGTCATGAGGTCCTCAGTTAATGCAACCCATTGAAGCAGCTGTTTGGCATAAGCCATGGAGAGCACTGGAGCCAACCCTGAGTCTAACCCCCCTGCTCCAGGCTAGCTATGAGAGGATTGGAGCCAACCATGAGTCTAACCCCCCCTGCTCCAGGCTAGCTATGAGAGGATTGGAGCCAACCCTGAGTCTAACCCCCCCTGCTCCAGGCTAGCTATGAGAGGATTGGAGCCAACCCTGAGTCTAACCCCCCCTACTATAAACTAGCTATGAGGGGATTGGAGCCAGCCCTGAGTCTAACCCCGCCTACTCTAAGCTAGCTATGAGGGGATTGGAGCCAGCCCTGAGTCTAACCCCCTCTGCTCCAGGCTAGCTATGAGAGGATTGGAGCCAACCCTGTCTAATGCCCCCTGCTCCAGGCTAGCTATGAGAGGATTGGAGCCAACCCTGTCTAACGCCCCCTGCTCCAGGCTAGCTGTGAGCTTGAAGCTAGCCGATTAGACGACTGCTGTTAGCCACTGTCTTAGCACTGGTATGTTAAGCCTGTGTATGATAACCTGATATGATATCTGCTTTTCCACAGACTCACAACAAAGGTGAGGGGAAATGGGATGTGTTAAAGATTACCTTCCCGTGTGTGTGTGTGTGTGTATGTGTGTGTGTGTGTGTGTGTGTGTGTGTGTTCACATCAACAATTGCACACTCTTCCAGGATAGCGCATGTCTTTAGGGAGGATTCCCCTCCACCCCTACACACACATACACACATACACACACACACACACTTGACAATTTTGGAGTTATCTTATATCTGAGCTCAGCCCTTCCCTGACTGCAACACTGACGGCTCTGTATGGTAATGGGTCTATCAGCTGGACATCAGCCTTCGATTCACAGGGACCAACACTTGGGCTCAGCATTCAGTTCCACGAGAGCACAAAGCCCCGCACCTGACAATACTCGATTACATATATATATATAGATAGATAGATAAAATACACGATATCTTAATTTTAAAATATATTCAAAAATTCTGTGTTTTCATTGTGCTTCTCAGTTAATATCAGTAAAATCACTCTTTTGTAGTTTTAATTGAGTAAGAACAAATCGCATAATATTAACCCAATTACAATTGCCATGATGCTACCTGAAAATATAAATAAAAAAAGGTTTCTGAATTGCATTAAATTTATAGAGTTTTGGAAAATAGCTCATATAGATAGATAGATTGAGAGAGAGAGAGAGAGAGAGAGAGAGAGAGATGGAGAGAGAGATAGATAGAGAGATAAAGTAGATAGACATTAATCATACTAAAGGGATGCAAACACACACTGCAAACACACACTGCAAACACACACTGCAAACACACTCTGCAAACACACTCTGCAAACACACACTGCAAATGCACTCTGCAAACGCACTCTGCAAACACACTCTGCAAACACACATTGCAAACGCACTCTGCAAACACACACTGCAAACACACTCTGCGAACACACTCATGAACACACTCTGCAAACATACACTGCAAACACACTCTTCAAACACACTCTGCGAACACACTCTGCAAACACACTCTGCGAACATACACTGCAAACACACTCTGCAAACACACTCATGAACACACACTGCAAACACACACTCTGCAGACACACACTGCAAACACACTCTGCAAACACACACTGCAAACACACACTGCAAACACACTCTGCAAACACACACTGCAAAACACACTCTGCAAACGCACTCTGCAAACACACACTGCAAACACACTCATGAACACACACTGCAAACACACTCTGCAAACACACTCTGCAAACACACTCATGAACAAAAAACATACCAAACGCATTTAGGCCTAAACCTGCGACTGAGAACTCTGATAATGCTCCCCCACACCCAGCTGCCAATACTACACAGAATGACCAGCATCACAAAATATAGCCCAACAATGTCAGCTTCATAGGCCTTTATAGGCCCACCTGTGTTTCTTACAGTCATTTGACTGTCAATACTACTGCCATGGTCCTTTTCCCACTCCAGGCAAAGCAGTCCTGACTTAAAATGCTTTGAAATGATTCTGTAGCTTTTTCCTTTGGACATACAGGCAGCCAAGGCCCAGTGATCACACTGCTGTCCTTCAGATTTATAAAATGAGCAAAAGCAACAAGTTTAGGTGGTGCTGACACACCAGATAGAGCTGGGGCCCAAAAATGCCCACCTCTGGGGTCCATCAAATCATTAACTCAGTAAAGAGCGTCAGAGTTGTCTATGCACGAGCCGAAACCCCCATGGGGACATTGATTTTGTTTATAGTGCATGTAAATCTGAAGGGTGAAAAGCACCCCCTCATTTGATCAAAGTCCACAAGATAGCAGAGATTTGTCCATCTTGCCTTGTCAACATGTTACCCCACCCAGTAATGGACAGAAATGGACTGAGCATTCAGGGGTTCACAAACCTTTGAAAAGTCTGTGTTCATTCCCCAGACTAGACGCCAACCCATACACACATGCATGCACACACATACACACGCACACACACACACACACACACACTTTCCTCCTCTGACATAGTTTTGGTATTCAGGGGCTCACCTGCACCTGTCTGGCATTATAAGGATGGCTACAGTCTGACGAGAGATCGACTCACTGCCGTCCATCTCTTCCCTCCCCCCTCTCACACACTCTCACTCACACACACACACACACACACACTGTCCATCTCTCCCCTCCCCCTCTCACACACTCACACCGTCCATACACCCCCCCCCCCCTCCACTATCAGGTGTCTGAAAAGGGCATGATGTGTGTTTCTCCTTCTGCAGACCAGGGAGGTGCCACTGCCTCTGCATGCCCAAACAGTCTCCATTCTGAGACACCTTCTCTCTTTCTCTCTCTCTCTCTCTCTCTCTCCCTTCTCCTCTCTCTCTCCTCTCTCTCGCTCATGTGTTCAGATGGAGTTTTAGATAAAATCAAAATCAAATATCTCTCTCTCCTCTCTCGTGTGTTCAAATAAAGTTTGGTATAAATCAAATCTTTCTTTCTCTCTCTCTCTCTCTCTCTATCCCCCCTCTATTCCTCTCCAGCTTCAGCTCTGGTGTCTGACTGGGTCCACTGGGGATAAGTGTCCTGCCAAGGCCTACTTTCACACACACACACACACAGACAATAAGACACTGAACCACTTACGCAAACACACATGCTCACATAATCTCTCTCTCTCTCTCTCATGCACAAACACACACAAATATTACAGTTTTTTCCAGTCATTTTCACAATTTAATTTCTCAGAGCAATGTCTACTTTTTCAAAACTCTTAACACATTGCCATAGACTAGGGAGCCAAACAGTGTTCTCTTTTGCATTGCTTTAGGACAAATGCATTCAATCACCACTTCATCTGAATACTTCTCCTAGTCAATGTTCAGCTCCAACAAAATTATGTACAACTACAGCAAGTTTTGCAGACATTTAGATGGCCGTCTCAAATCAAAACAGTTCCATTTTCTTGATTGCTAAGTGCACTTACTGTAATGAACAGGGATGCACCTCATCTTCATCTTTACTTACTACCCTGCAGAACCATCCTTTCCATTTGTGTTCACACATGTTCATTGGTTTCACACATTTCTCACCCCCCTTTTGACACACATTTGACACAGCTTTCATAGATAATGTCCAAACTTCATTGGATTTCAGCTCGAACCAATGACAAACATCTATTCACAGCAAATATATACATACATATTTTCTGCATGCGTATGAATTTTCATTGTCTTTCGTTGTCTCCTCCTCCAAAACCCTTCAGCCCACAGTCGTTCACCAGGCGTGTGAGATTCTACTTCTGCTGCTTGCTGTTTCCAAGGGTGGGTCAGAGAACCAAGAGCATAGTAAGTAAAGGTAAAAAGTATCCATGATTTGATGAAAAAGGAAGGTCTGTATCAATGAAAACTTGGAATTGACTTCAGTGTATGAAGTACATTGTACAGTGTATGTGTCTGTAGGTGCTGTTGTGTGTTTGCATGTTGCCATGACAGTTAACCCTGCTGATTTTGAAAGCAAGGCATTGCATCTGCCTTTTGGTGTCGGTCGTGTTATGATTGCTTGAAAGTGCTCTCGGACTTGACCACAAATTTGTTGTTTCAAGAAAAAATGTGCTTTTGCTGCATGTTTTCAGCATTTTATCTCCATCAGAGCCTTTTGCAAACAAAATGCGTAATTTTGGGCAGAGTGCATCAGTTTAGGTCTGTGTTGATAACTGATTTGAAAATGTGAAGTGACAGCAGTATCAAAGCAATGAAGAAAGAATACAGTGGGTGGCATGACATGTAGTCATTACATGTAGTCATTACATGTAGTCATTCCATGTAGTCATTCCATGTAATCATTACATGTAGTCATTACATGTAGTCATTCCATGTAGTCATTACATGTAGTCATTCCATGTAGTCATTCCATGTAGTCATTACATGTAGTCATTACATGTAGTCATTTTGGATGAAGTATGAAGAGTTTTGGTGTTCATAGTCAGCCATGAGGTGTTGTATAAATACAATACTATTGTACAATGTGTATGAATACAATACTCTTGCAAAATGTGCTGTATAAATGCAATACTATTGTAAAAGGTGTTGTATAAATACAATACTATTGTAAAGGCGCTGTATAAATACAATACTATTGTTAAGGCGCTGTATAAATACAATACTATTGTAATGGTGCTGTATAAATACAATACTATTGTAAAAGGTGTTGTATGAATACAATACTATTGTAAAGGTGCTTTATCTATCTATCTATCTATCTATCTATCTATCTATCTATCTATCTATCTATCTTGCAGCATATGTTAACTGTGATGCTCAGATGTATGAAGAGTTTTGAAAAGATGGACATGTATTGAGACAATGATGGCAAAAAACTGTAACACACTGAACAACTTTACACAAACACACACAACTCTCTCTCACACACACACATACTCACACACTAGAGTAGAGAGAGAGACAGAGAGGGATAAATGAAGAGAGAGGGGTCTATGAAGTAGTGTAGTTTACCCCAGGCCTGTCTCGTGACGGGGGGGATCTCAAGGCCTCCCGCTAATTGGGCTGCAGACGACCTTTTAAAACCTGAGAAAGAGACAATTATACTGACCAAACTTCACAAAGTCACTCCAAATGGAACATAACGTCCCTCCATGCATCTGAAACTTTAGAGTAATCTGAGGTTATGTGACCTGAATGAGCTGTGAAAGACTGAAAGGGCTCCAGTGTCACCAGACACACACACACACACACACACACACACACCCTTTTCCTTACAGTAAAGCCACTCATCTCGTTTCAGTGAGGAAGAACTGTTTTATCTGCTCTCTAAGCGCTGAGATTGGAAACATCACAACACACATCCCAGTGTCTTTTGCGGCATGTGTGTGTATGTGTGTATGTGTGTGTGTGTGTCATAGTGACCCTGACCCTGGCTGACCAAACTGACCTGTGCCAAAGCCGCCTCAACCTAAGTGATGAGTGCTGATGTGCTGGGTGAGACAGACGATCATACACACACACACACACACACACACACACACACACACACACACACACACACACACACACACACACACACACACACACTAACATAAACCACACATGCACACACACACACACACACACACCACACATGCAAACACACACTCCAAGACACAAACACGCACACACACACACCATGACAGACAGACAGGGTGTCAGAACAGAGCTCTATTTCAGGGTCTCTAACACAGATAAGTCGGACTCATCTCCTCTCCCTAAGCCGTACCACTGAGCACGTTGGTCAATAACCCGCCCCGCAGCACTTAGCCAGCACCGTGACCCGCCACATTCCAGACATTGAAGCATCTTGGGAAGTTTTCTTTGAGGTTAGTCATGGAGTGTTGTTGATGGGTGCCTCAGACACCCCTGTGATGACCAGTACGTGAGCAATGACTGACCAAACGGCAAACGCCAAACATGGGCAATCTTCCTGGAAGGCTTTAGAGATGCAGCATTGGGACAGGCTGGGGGACTGTAACGCCAAACTCCCAGTGAAACTGAAGGGACTGAAAAGGCATCTTGTCTGTTGGGAGATAATGACTAATCTCTGGCAGTTGCTTTTGTTGTTTTAATCTTATTTGCTTTGATCTCCTCCTCAGGTGGGTAGGGCTGAGTGGTGAGATTAAATGAGGTCTCCTACATGTTTGCTTATCTCCATATGTGCCGCATGGCTCAGATTGTTTGATTCTTATTGAGGTCTGAGAAGATGTGCAGGTTAGTCAACAGTGTCATGTGTGCATCTACTTTGAGAGTTTTTTCTCCTTGTTTCTGCTTATTTTTCTTTGTCTGTTGGTTCACTGTTATATCACTCCCCTTATTGGCTTTTGTGTCTCGTGTGTGTGTGTGTGTGTCTGTGTGTGTGTGTGTGTGTGTGTGTGTGTGTGTGTGTGTCTGTGTGTGTGTGTGTGTGGGTTACAAGGCTTTACTGTTAGATGTTAAATGATAGTAAAATCACTCCCCTCTTTGTCTTTGTGTGTTTTTCTGTAATTAGTTAAATGAACACAGCATCAGAGTCTGATAGAGGCAGCCCTCATCCACCAACAGTATATGGCTTAATCCTGTACAAACAGTGTGTGTACGTGTGTGCATGTTCATATTCATGTGTTTGAGTGAGTTGAGTCTGAACAATGTATATGTGTAGGCATGTGTTTTTGTGTGTGTGTGTGTGTGTGTGTGTGTGTGTGTGAGTTCATATTCATGTTTATGTATGAGTTTGAGTATGTTTAGTCTGAGGCCTGCAGTCTGAGAGTAAACAGCTGCATGAGAAGCTGGGAGCCAAAGAGGAAAATCAGAGGAATAATGGGCCTTGGTGAGCACATGGGGGTGAAGAAACGCATGCGTGAAACACACACACACACACACACACACACACACACACACACACACACATTCACTCTTTGCAAAAGTTAACTTTTGATTATGTCTGTGGCTGCACGTACATGTGTGTGTGTGTGTGTGTGTGTCTGTGTGGGAGCATATGTGTTTTTATGCTACCAAGTGAATGTAAGTATTTAAATGTGTTTCCATGTCAACAGTACTTTCATTTTCTCTGTGTGTGAGTGAGTGTGCGTGCCTGTGTGTGTGTGTGTGTGTGTGTGTGTGTGTCTGCCTGTATGCTGTGTGACCGAAGAGCATGTCTAATCCTGTACAACTTCAATGTCACTTCTGAATTTTGTTTAATCCTGCCTTGATGAAGTGCTCGCACCTTGAGTCTGAGAGCGAGCGCACACACTGCCTTAAAAAGCCCACGGCACGGCCTGGCCTGGCTACAGGAGAGAACGTTAAGAGAAAAGACACACAGGAACTCTTGAATGCTTCCATGGAAAAGGTCCAGACAGAGTTAAGGCAGCGCCCACTCCCTGTCAGGGGGAGTTCAGTTCGGTCCAATCTGGTCCAGTTAGTTTGGTCCGGAATAGTCCAGTCCGGTCTTAGTGTGCAAGTCCCCATTTGTGCAGACCTCAGGAGACACTGTGGAAAGGACCCTTCTTCAGGACGAACATCACAGAGGCACTGAGAGGTCTGGAATTGACAGTACTTTACTTGACAATGCTTGATTTTGTGGCAGTATTTTCCTAAAATTTGTGAAGAATTTTAACTTTAAACGCCATCTGTTCTATATGCTACCCCGGGAGCAATATAGCAGACATGCTGGATGAAGAGCCTTTGCTTTTACATAGCACACCAACAGGTTCCCATGCATCAGAACGTCACGTCTGTGCAGGTCTGTGCTGCAATCGTTCTCAGATTGGCCATGATCTGCCTCACCTTCAAAATTCTCCACTGAGTGCCAATCAATCCCTAGAAGTTGTGGAATAAGAACACATGCTGGTACTAAGAATATGTAGGCCTATTGCCAACACTTGTCATCTGACTTGCTGTCAAAGTAGGTGAGTAGGTTATGTAGGCCTAGGACAGCCTATTTGACTTGAGTAACACATATGGGCGACTGAGGAACACATATGGGCCATTGAGTAACACATATGGGCGACTGAGTAACACATATGGGCGACTGAGTAACACATATGGGCCATTGAGTAACACATATGGGCCATTGAGTAACACATATGGGCGACTGAGTAACACATAGGGCCATTGAGTAACACATATGGGCCATTGAGTAACACATATGGGCCATTGAGTAACACATATGGGCGACTGAGTAACACATATGGGTGACTGAGTAACACATATGGGCCATTGAGTAACACATATGGGCCATTGAGTAACACATATGGGCGACTGAGTAACACATATGGGCCATTGAGTAACACATATGGGCCATGGAGTAACACATATGGGCGACTGAGTAACACATATGGGCGACTGAGTAACACATATGGGTGAGTAACACATATGGGCCACTGAGTAACACATATGGGCGACTGAGTAACACATATGGGCCATTGAGTAACACATATGGGCATGAGTAACACATATGGGCGACTGAGTAACACATATGGGCACTGAGTAACACATATGGGCGACTGAGTAACACATATGGGCGACTGAGTAACACATATGGGCGACTGAGTAACACATATGGGTGACTGAGTAACACATATGGGTGACTGAGTAGGCTATGTGGACATTTAGGCTACAGAACTTTTTTATGGACAAAATCATGTAAGATAATTATTTTTAGGGCTCCGTGTAGCCTTTTTATTTCTTTCAAGACAACGTAACTGCAGACAAGAAATTATACGGGCAACATGGTCTTCTGGTGAATGTTGTCAAGTTAACATCTTTGTGGAGTCATTAGATAAGGCTTTTAAGGATAACCTCTTGAGTGTTGGATTAATTAGCGTGATGGTGGTACAGAGAGGGCAAACATCACTGAACAACTTCAGAGTGTTTACAGACCCACCATGCATGTACCTTTCATGTCATACAGCCTAATTATTAGCAGACGCCCACATCAGCTGAAATATCTCCTGTTAACGAAATGTGCTGATGGCAAGTGTTTGCACAAACTGGACAGGAGTTGTTTAGTCTATGTCCAGGTTTGCTGTGCTATCACGCTTGCTATCTGTCCCTTAGTCTATGTCCAGGTTTGCTGTGCTATCACGCTTGCTATCTGTCCCTCAGTGGGCCTACAGAACGTAACTTCATCATGGCTCACTTTTAAATGATAATGAAAACAGTTTGCCAGAGGCAGAGAGAAGCTGCCGTCAACGGAACAGGCAAATTAGTTGAAATTCCAACTTCGTGATTTTTATTCCAACATTGTTTGATTTTTTCCAAATTTTGCAGTTAACCCTTTATTTTGTGGGACTTTGTGTGATCGCAAAATGGTGACAGACTGGAGGGACTGATACCATGAGTGCAGTGCTGGTGGATGTCCATGGACTTCTTCCTTAGCCCACCTGGGGGATGAATATTGGAGTTGTGTGTGTGTAGAGTGAAAGGCTCAGCGTCATGGCTTATTACTGCAAGGTCAGCTGCTGCCTACACATGATTCACTGTCCTGTTTAAGAATATCAAACAGTTAACATCATGAACACACACACACACACACACACACATTAGGTACAGTATATAAACTACTGCCATTAAAGCTTCATTGTTGTACATTACAGTAAAATAGTAAGGCTGTTTCACCTGTATGTTTGACATGTAATGCACCTAAAATATAAGATATATGCACCTAGTAGATATATGCACCTAATATACGATCTATCACAGGCTCTACTGTTACATTAAGTGGTTAAAGCTTCATTCTTGAACATTAAAGGAGAAATATTGCCATAACAGCTCTGATTTGTGAATTATATGCTAACGTGTAAGCCTTAACATAAATGACCTAAACTCCCCCCCACTGTCCTCCCCCTCACTGTCCTCCCCCTCACTGTATGGCACCAGATCTTTTTCTTTTACCACTGCCACACTCTAGTGGAATAAATACACCTCTACAGTGTAATAATTACATCTCTACAGTGGATAGCAATAATTACATCTCACCAGGGTCACATCTACTGGGCTGGGTAGTAGTAGTAGTAGCAGCCTTTATTGTCAATTTCTTCACATGTACAAGACATACAAAGGAATCGAAAAAGCGTTCCTCACTCCCCCTGTGGTGGGGAGAGCAAGAGGTCGCTGCGTCAGGGACGCCCCACCAATGTTCCAAATTGGGGGGGATGAAAGGCACACTACAGCATAACATGAGGAGAGAGGAGGAGAAAAAAAAGGCACCACCAGACTCCAATGGGGAGCACAGTGTAGGGGGGCAAAAAAAACACCTCAGCACACATAAGCACATATAACATAAGCGGCGAAGGCGTGGGATGGTGGGTGGGGGTGGTGATTGCGTGTCAGTGGCAGTGTAGCTCTGCCCACATCTCACCAGGGTCACATCTACTGGGCTGGGTAGCACTACCTATATCTCACCAGGGTCACATCTACTGGGCTGGGTAGCACTACCTATATCTCACCAGGGTCACATCTACTGGGCTGGGTAGCACTACTATATCTCACCAGGGTCACATCTACTGGGCTGGGTAGCACTACCTATATCTCACCAGGGTCACATCTACTGGGCTGGGTAGCACTGCCTGCACTACGTCTTTCCAGGGTAATGTCCAATGGCAGAAGAGGCTCCAGGGACCTTTCCATGTAAGTTTAAAATGACCCTGGATGGGGAGTTGTGTTGAAGGAGGGCAGAGTGCGGAGGCAGGGAGGAAAAGAGAAGAGGATAGAGAGGAGGAGAAAAAGAAGAAAAGAGAGAGACAAAGAGAAAGGGAGAGACAAAGAGTGATAGAAATGGAAAGAAAGGAGCGGAGTGGTGAAAAACAAGTCACCCATCCTGTCACACATCCACAGAACAGGGTGTGTGGCACTGGCTGGAGACAAGGCTTCTGAAGAGATGACCCCTCTCCCACACACACACACACACACACACACACACACACACACACACACATACACACTACACCACCCCCACCCCCATTTTCACCACCCTTCCCCTCCCCAGATTAACATTCCATAGATGTTGCTTCATAGGCTGGCAGATGAGATTGAGGGGGCGGAGGAGGAGGAGGAAAAGGTGTGTGTGTGTGTGTGTGTGTGTGTGTGTGTGTGTGTGTGTGTGTGTGTGTGCGCGTGCGTGCGTGTGTATGTATGTGGCTGTATCTCAGCCAGAGCGGCTCACACTCTTTGGGTGGTGAAGCAGGCACAGCTGACATCCTGAACTGGTCGCCTGGGTGACCCTGAGGTGAAGACAGTAAATCAGTCCTCAGTGAGGAGGTCAAAGGTCAGGTCACACTCCCTCCATCTCTCTTTGCTGTGTGCATGTGTCTGAATGTCAGAATGTGTGGGTGCGTGTGCGTGAGTGTGTGTACTTGTGTCTGTGTGTCTGTCACACAACTCTGTATATTCCTTGCTGTGTGAATGTGTATGTGTGTGAGTGTCACCATGTGTGACAGCATGTGTATCTGTGACTGTGTTGTTTGTGCACTGTCTGTATGCTCCTCTGTGCATGTGTGTGTATGTGTGTGTGTGTGTGTGTGTGTGTAATTGCAGACAAATGGCCTCCCTGTCTGAGTGACTCATCCCCTCTCCTCTCTTCTCCTTCTCCACCCTCTCTCCTCTCTAATTTAGAGTCCTTATTACACACAGTCTCTCACTGTGTCCTAACTACATACTGCAGTCTTTCACTGTGTCCTAACTACATACTGCAGTCTCTGACTGTGTCCTAACTACACGCATTCTCTCACTGTGTCCTAAATACATACTGCATTCTCTCACTGTGTCCTAACTACATACTGCATTTTGCACTGTGTCCTAACTACGTACTGCAGTCTCTCACTGTGTCCTAACTACGTACTGCAGTCTCACTGTGTCCAACTACGTACTGCAGTCTCTCACTGTGTCCAACTACGTACTGCAGTCTCTCACTGTGTCCCAACTACGTACTGCAGTCTCTCACTGTGTCCTAACTACGTACTGCAGTCTCTCACTGTGTCCTAACTACATGCAGCACAAGCCAGCGTTCAAAGCCACAAAATCAGTTTCATCACTTTGTGTACAAATGGACATGATCCAAAGCAGCGCTGCGAGACTCAACGTGGTGTCACACACCTCAGTGCTGCTCTGCAAGTTTGAATGAGAAATCTGACAGAATAGAATGGCTAATGTGACATATTCCATGTGGCCAGAGAGCATTCAGTGCTACGAGACAGTCTGATGCTTGCTTGCAGTTTGGCCAATCTGCTGGGCTTCAGCCTGGGTCTGGGCTGAACAAGCCCCTCTGTGTGAGCCTCCAAGGGGCCCGGTGCTCCCGCCCCGCCAGCTTATCGCCCCAGGACCCATACATCCCCCTGTCATAGCTGCTCCAATGGCTTTTTAATGGAGGCCAAGCGCTGGCCCATCCCTCCTGGAGCGCTATGGTAAATCGATAATGGAACAGACACCCCGCGCCATATAATTAGAATTCCATCAGGCACAGGGGAAGGTAATGGGTGAAGCAGGGGAAGGTAATGGGTGAAGCAGGGGAAGGTAATGGGTGAAGCATTATCTGCTGGCTTTTTCAGACTTTCTGCTTTCATAAATAAACGCTCACACTGTTGAGCCCCCCATGACCGCTAAAGCAGGGACATAGGCATTGCCTCAATGGAGGTAGGATTTTTTTTTGTGTGTGTGTGTGTGTGTGTGTGTGTGTGTGTGTGTGTGTGTGTTTGTGTTTTTATATTCTGTTTTAAACAAACATGACAGTTCTCACTGAAGTGATGGGTTGCGTCATTACTGAGCTACTGCAGAAGCAGCTGCGCTGTGTGTGTGTGTGTGTGTGTGTGTGTGTGTGTGTGAGTGTGTGTGTGTGTGTGTGTGTGTGTGTGTGTGTGTGTGTGTGTGTGTGTGTGTGTGTGTGTGTGTGTGTGTGTGTGTGTGTGGCTTGTTAGGATCTATGGGGTTCTGGCAGAAGTCAGAAAATTGGGCATAGGGAGACAGTGAGGTCATGCAGTTCTCAACTTTTGATCCTCTCCCAAGAACACAAAGCCTATTCTCTGTTCTCTGGACTGTGTGTGTGTGTGTGTGTGTGTGTGTGAACGAGAGACAGAGAGAGGGAGTGAGCTAAGAAAGGATGTGCTTTTGTGCGACTGTCTTGGGTGGGGTGGGGGAGGGTGATGGTGTGTGTGGGGGGCAAGATTAGATTCATGGTATGTCTTAGAGCTCTCAGATGTTGTCCACTAGTGTGTGTGTGTGTGTGTGTGTGTGTATGTGTATGTGTGTAGGAGTGGGTGGGTATAAACTTCAGAGGGAGTGAGTATGTTTTTGTGTAAAAGAGTCTGTTAGTGTACTGTGTATCCTCTGTGTGTGTGTGTGTGTGTGTGTGTGTGTGTGTGTATGTGTATGCGTGCGTGTGTGTGTGACCAGTCACATGTCTAGAGCAAATGTTAATCTGCCACGCCCAGGAGCCCCTGCTGGGTGATGGCTGTGATGACATGAGAGCAGTGTGCCAAAGAGTGCATGTGCACACCACACACACACACACACACACACACACACACACAGGGCACATTCCAACACACATCCCCTCTGCTCTGATATGGGGGGAATGTGAGTACAGGGGGCAGAGGGCCTGACAGACTCAAACACACCCACCCACAAACACTAATTCACACTTCATAAACACACACACTCACACACACACACACACACCATGGCTCCGTATGTAGAGATGTAGAGGGTGTACTTGTGGGAAAACATGATGGCTCACGTTCAGACACAACTGTCAGGAAGCCCTAAGCTCATCACAAACACTTCACATTAAGGTCAGGGGACAAGTGTGTGTGTGTGTGTGTGTGTCTGTGTTTGCGTGTGTGTGTGTGTGTATACTGTAAAGTGCTTGAAACTGTAAAGTGTGATGA
Organism: Tenualosa ilisha; assembly: GCA_015244755.2. Taxonomy (NCBI): domain Eukaryota; kingdom Metazoa; phylum Chordata; class Actinopteri; order Clupeiformes; family Clupeidae; genus Tenualosa; species Tenualosa ilisha. Next base: position 112,617 of record PYXC01001039.1, read on the forward strand.
AAAGTGCTTTAGAAATGTAAGTAGCTATAGTTGTACATGTGCCATTTACTGTTCTTTAGTGACTAGTAGTTACTTCACCAGAATGCCATTATCAGAAGGTGAAAAGCTTTGCCTTACTTCAAGCTGTAAGACTGAAACATTGTTGAGTTACAGTTCACACTTATTATAAAGTCTTTATCCATGAAGCACCATAAACACATTCATAAAGGGTTATAAAGTATTTATAATGCCTTGTAGTGGTTGACACAAGTGTATACTGCAATAAAGTGTTATGATGCTCTAGCCTACCTGTGAGCTGAGCCTGTTGTATCATAATGCATTATAAGGTTTTATGGTGTTGTCATAACTGTTTTTGAATGGTCACATTCCCTTATGCTGGGAGTTAGCATGAGCTAGCAGGATCTAGCATCAGTGAGCATGAGTTTGGATGAGGGTTAGCATAACTGCTGTCTGTGAAGAAGCCTGAAACCAGTCAGTGGGCTGTTAGGCCTATGTGTTTTAGTAGGGTGCTTTCTTGTGTGTGTGTGTGTGTGTGTGTGTGTGTGTGTGTAGGCCTATGTGTTTTAGTAGGGTGCTTTCCTGTGCTCCTGCGCTAGTCTCAGACTATGCTGTGGCCCCCACACTGATTTACTGCTCTCCACATCTTGAAAGCTTTTTTATTGTTGCAATACTAACCTCAGCTCAAACCCACCTTGACCCTGTTACGGTGTATATCTTCCAGACTATCTAAAAACTATGTGTGTGTGTGTGTGCACGTGTGTGATAGCATGTGTGTGTGTGTGTGCACGTGTGTGAAAGCATGTGTGTGTATGTATGTGTGAAAGCATGTGTGTGTGTGTGTGTGTGTGTGTTGGCCCCTCTCAGCAGGTCGCCCCCTCACTCAGCAGTTCCTGTCCTGTGGGGTTCTGATGCTAATGTGGAGTATAATGGCTCCGGTGTGTGTGTGTGTGTGTGTGTGTGTGTGTGTGTGTGTGTGTGGGCTCCGGTGTAATAGGAAATGTAGTGAGAACAGCCAGAAAGGCCAGCCTAAAACCCTTAGCAGGTCTTCAGAGTTAATATTGGGTTTTCATACACACATCACATTATGGGCTGGGGATCATAAGCACACACACACACACACACACACACACACACACAGGTCCCTAAATGACAAAAAAGCATTGTATCATAATTCAGCTGAGTTCTCGTTCTAATTCTTTATATTCTGGTGATGGCGAGCTACTCAGAGCTGCCTACTGAATGTGTTGGCTTTGCCTACTTACTGAGGATGATGCCCATTGCCAACCTGACTGCTTCATCCATAAGTTCATTTGTTGCTGATGGGGGCTGTTTCTCCAAATCCTTGTCTGCTAGATGCCAGAAAGGTTCAGAATTATAAATGGAAGGAAAGCATATTCTTACGAGTTGATATTTTCAATACTCTGACAATCCATTACTCTCCAGTGTTTACCCAACCTGACATATTCTTAACCAAATTGTATTTTGGAATGTTCATAAAGTCAGTTATGATAAACACTGTAAATGTTTGATTTGTGTATTTCAAATACATATTTTGTTGAAGATTGAGTTCTATTTCTGCACACATTAATCAAAAGTAGTTTGCAACTGCAAATGGGGATTGGTGTGATTGTGTATGTATGTGTGTACAAACAAGTGTGTGTCCACAGGTGAAAAATAGTGGGTGGGTGACACAAACACACTCACACACACACACACACACACACACACACACACACACACACACACACAGATGTATAGACACTATGGAAGCAGTGCAGATGGTGGGTCTGCGCTCACTCACAAACACAGATCCTCCACATAGTACCATACATAGACATACCTGTGTGTGTGTGTGTGTGTGTGTGACCATTGTTCGCTACAGTACCCCTAACTAACTCACTGCCTCTCTCTCTCTCTCTCTCTCTCTCTCTCACACACACACACACACACACACACACTTAATCAGGAGGGAAATGAAAATGGTAGTGACTTGTAGAAAAAGACTGGAGTGGAAAATCTTTATTGATTTCATTTTACGGTGGAATATTCCTGCTCACTGCAAACTAGTCACCCGTTATCCTGGAACTGCCTGGAGAGAGAGAGAGAGAGAGAGATGATGAAAGACAGAAAGAGGATAAGGCAGGTGGGGGGGGGGAGAAAGAAAAAGAAAGAGAAAAGGGGAGGGGAGTAGGAGAAAGAGAGACAGACAGAGAGATTAAAATAGGAGAGACAGAAAGAGTACGAAAAAGAGAAAGATTGGGAAAGAGAGAGAGGGAGATGTGCAGAGAGAGAGAGAAAGAAAGAGAGAGAGGGACATGTGTGGAGAGAAAGAAAGAGAGATGAAAAAGAAAAAGTGAAAGAGAGAGAGAAAGCAAGAGAGATAAAAAACGAAAGAGGGGAGAGAGAGACAGGGAGGCAGATGTGCAGTGGAGTTGACTCCTTTGGCCTTATCTTCCCTGTGGAGCATGAACCCCATTATCCTGAGTCTACCCTGTCTGCCCAGTGCTCCAGCACACACACACACACACACACACACACACACACACACTCACACACTCACACACTCACACACACACACATTTTCCTAAGTCTGCTCCAGCAGATGGCTGCAGGTGTTCACATCCCCTGGCCAGGTGTAGGTGGATGTTATCTGCTGCCAACACTGAACCACTGTGTGTGTGAGTGCATGTGTGTGTGTGTGTGCATGTGTGTGTGTGTGCATGTCACAACACCTGTCTCCATGGTCAGTCGTGTTAAGAACGCAGGCAGTCACCAAAAGCCCCTGAGATGGCAGAAAAACACACACGTGCACGCACGCACACATACACACACACACACACACATTCCACTCGTCCCAGAGCAATTCCTGTACTGGGCTTGCATTCATTCATTCACAGTTTGAAACCAGGTGACCTTTTCTGAGAGACTTTGCATGCACACAGACTCACACAAACACACACATGACTTTGCATGGACACAGACTCACACAAACACACACATGACTTTGCATGCACACAGACTCACACAAACACACACATGACTTTGCATGCACACAGACTCACACAAACACACACACGACTTTGCATGGACACAGACTCACACAAACCTAAATGCATTCATACCGTTTAGCTGTGCTAACATTGGTTACAGATTTGCAACAATATGCCCACGCTTAATTAGCCTCAGTGTCAAAGGTCAGCAACATTTGTTCATCAATGTTTTTAAATATGGACACACACTTTACCATATTAGTGTCAAAGGTTAACTAGTGTAAGTTTGTTCATCTGTGTATTCATATATGGTCTAATATGTGAAACATTCACTGTGATTCACTCTCCAAATAAAATAACACAGTATTTGCATTATGAAGCAGGAGTGTGCATTCACACACACACACAACCACACACTCACACACACCTTTGTTTATCTCTCTGTTCTTTATGACTTCAGTAATTCAGCAAGATTTTTACCAGAATTAAACACATAATTGCGTGAAGTCCGTTGACCTTGAACGACCTTTAGTCTGACCATCATATTCTCCATACACAGACATTTTTTTGTCAGTGTGTGTGTGTGTGTGTGTGTGTGTGTGTGCTTGTGCGTGTGTGTGTGTGGGTGGGATGGGGGCTGTCTTGTTCCGTGGTCACTGTAAGACACTAAGGGTCACATGGTCATGGGGTTGGAATCACTGCACCCCTGAGTGTCCCTCATTTTCCCCACATCTGTTTTGGAGGCTCTTGGAGGGTTTGCAGGCTTCTCAGACATCACAACATCACACACACACACACACACACACACACACACACATGCACCACAGCCATGAAGACTTTGGTATTTCCTCTCTCTGGACCCCGTAACCACAGAAGGCGATCGTATTCTCCTGTCACATAATCAAACCACCTGTTGAAAACTCACCCACTCAAACCTCTGGTTTATATGGCTGCTTGAGGAGGCTGTGGATCCCACAAAACCTGTCACCTCAATTTATTATCAAACCAACAACAACAAATAATATGAAATACTTACAGGAATTAAATCAAATATAGATTTGAAACCAAATCCACCTTTACATTTAAACCTGTCAGTCGCATCTTGTGATGGATGTCTCCCTGTAACCTGATAGTGGTGCTTTAGTGGAGACACACACACACACACAATCCCAGACGCGCACACACACACACAATGCCCTAAGAGTGGGCTTGCATGACCCAAGGAAAAGCTTGGCTCTGGGAAATACTCTCACACACGCTTGTCATCCGCAATGTTTGCTTGAACCCCACACACCAAAGACCAGCTGTGCCAAGAAAACATCACCTCTTGCAGGCTGTAATGAATTTCCAGATGGAAATTTCAGCCTTGTGTGGAGTTCTTGCTGAATCGGCACAGCGGCCATCGCAGTGTTTGCTGTGGCCGTCCACACGGGCCCTCGCTCTATCTGGACAGGTGTCTAAGACACGGCGGCCCCTGACAGACCTCAGTACGTGTTCATTTTCAGCGCTGAGTGAGTGACAGCTTGATAAATGGTGCTGCCAGCATCCCATCCGGGAGAGACAGACTCATGTGTCGGGCTCAGACCCTGACTAAGCCAAACCCTCAGTAGCAGCACGGAGGCCAGGTGTGGCAGGCGGAGGCGTGAAGGCTGGGTGCATCAGCGCAAAGAGTATTGGCCGGGGAGAAGCTATCAGCGACCGCCATCAGCTGGGAACAGAAGCCGCCAAAGCCGCAGTAGCAGCCTCAGCCCCACTTCACCATCACTCAGGCCATTCATCATCCCAGCCTTATTCTGATCCACAGGAGAGACACAGAGAGACAGAGAGAGAGAGAGAGAGAGAGAGAGAGAGAGAGAGAGAGAGAGAGAAAGGCCGTTACTCAATCTCCCAGTGTAAGGCTGAGGCTGTCTGAATGAGAATGTGTGTGTGTTTTGTATGGGTTGTAAGTATATGTGCATTTGAGAGTGAGTGTGTGTGTGTGTGTGTGTATGTGTGTGTGTGTGTGTGTGTGTGTGTGTGCGCTTGTGTTGGGGGAGGGGGTTGGTGCATGTTTCAATGTGTGTGTGTGTGTGAGAGAGAGAGAGTGAGAAAGCGTGTGACTGTGAAAGTGAGTGTGTGAGCGAGGCCAAGACAAAAGGGTCACACTTCCCCTCATACTGACCTTGCTTTTAGATGAGTCTCTCTGCAAGACATGTCCTTCACAGTGTGTATGTGTGTGTGAGTGTGTGTGTGTGAGGGCCTAGCTCCATCACTACTCTGGTAAATTTAAAAGCTTTTCACATATAATCTTAAGCACCCTTGTATCCAAGCTCTCCTGCCACCCAGTGAGTGACAGGACACTGCTGACCTCTGGAGATCAGGGCATGGAGGCATGGAATCGATTTCAGTTGAGAGAGCATCACTGTCCACTCAGTGGCTGGACACCTGATTGGTCAGGGCTATTTGGAGTAGCAGAGAGCCTTTGATGATGTCCATAAAGTTTCTAGAATGAAGCTTTTCTTGTAAAAAAGAGCCCAGAGAAGTGTGGTGCCCACTGCACTGGAGACTAGCACTGGTGATATAGAGGTGCCCTCTCGCTAAAGATGCCCACCCTTGGCAGGCGCTGGTTATGCTTTGGAAATACTTTTGAAATGCCAGCTTCTGTTAAAGCGTGAGGGTGCAGTGCCCCTCCTCAGAGTGAGAGGACAGACAGAGAGCAGGGGTGAGCACATACACACATACAGACACACACACACACACACATACACACACACACAAACGCACGCAAGTATACACACACACACATGCACACACACACACACACACACAGACACATGCACACACAAACACAAACACACGCAAATAAACACACACACACACCCACACACACACACACACACACACACACTCAAAGGGATGCCGTCTGGTGAAGGACAGAATGAACTTAAAATGCTAATTCTCTACGCCTACCAGGGGTACAAAGCTGCCTTTGTCAGGCTATAAAATGGCTGGGCCTGCAGCATACATGGCATCTAGGCCCACATGCCAGACCAACCTCACAGACAGACTCCTCAGAACCTCAGAGTCCGAGTTTAGCATTCGATTGTATTGATTGTAAGTTAGCATGCAGTTAGCATGCATTTTCCACTGCAGACATGATAACTCAGTTAAAAGTGAGGCATGCATCATGCTACTTGGGTGTCAAACACTGAGCCTTTACATTTATATTATATTTCTGCATTTAGCGGACGCTTTTATCCAAAGCGATTTACATTTTGCCAGATGTATTCAGGGCTCCCATAGAGCAACTTAAGGTTAGGTGCCTTGCACAACATTGGCAGCTGGGATTTGAACCTACAACTTTTCAGGCTACTTGCACGCTCGCCAAGCTCCCTGCCCACTACGCTACCACCGCCCATTACCCTCCACCCAGTAGATTACAATGACCAAACCAATCTCTTTTGACCCAGACCAGACAGGACCTGAGTAGCGTCTCTGCTTGAGATGTCTGAATCACCAAAAATGTCTGGGACGGCATCCAAACACTCATGAATTTGAGCCTGTGAACATCAAACTGAAATAAGCATTGTTATACACACACCCGTTATACACAAACCCGTTATACACACACCCGTTATACACACACCCGTTATACACACACCCTTTTATCCTGCTCTGGCAGCTCTGCTTCTCACTGTGGGCAAACAGGCAACGTGTGAGTCTCTCAGGTTCACTCTCTCTCTGTTTCTCTCTCACACACACACACATCCACACACTGTTAGTTACATTACTGAAAAATATCATAAACTGTGCAACTGGATACTTCACCAAAGGTTTCTTATAATCTTCTCATAGGCCAACATTTATAAACATTGACACACACCCCCAGATGAGAAATGAGATATTCTAGTTATAGGCATCTCATTCTCAGTGTTACAGACATCTCATCTCATTCTCAGTGTTACAGACATCTCATCTCATTCTACAAAGTGTTGGATAGTGTTATCTATCCAAGCCTCAATACTCCTTCTCTGTGGGAGTCTGGCTGTTCTAAGCTTCCTCTCTCAACACCGTGCTCTTTTGAAAACCAGAACCATGGTCACACTACACGCTGTGGAATAAATCTTGGCAATAAGACGCTACCCAATACAGGCTGAAAAGAACTAGCATCCCTTCTATTAAGCACTTATACCAACACACCAAAAAGCCTGGATGTGAACAGAGAGTAGAGCAGACTGGCTTGCCCACACAAACGCTGAGCGATGCGAAGGCTGGTCAGTGTAGGCTGGCACAGTCACAGTCCAACGAGCTTCGGCTGCTGACTGAATTATGCTAAAATTGCGGTAAATGATACATTTAGGCAAGGCAGTCTGCCAATTATTTGGGGTGTGCAAAGCCTCAAATGCACCTTGGAGAAAGTTGAGTCTGGCCAAGCTTAGCAAGAGAGGCTAATGACAGAAGCTTTGGGTGTGCTGTAGGCCATGAGAAACACCTCAGGACACAGAACAGAGGAAGCTGAGAAGAAAGCAAAGCAAAACCAGAGAAGATAAAAACACTGACAATCAGTCTCAGCTCAGATCGCAGGGCTTTGGTCCGATACAGAAGCTGTGACATTTCAAAGCCATAATGATGTCTGTGTAATGAGAGGGCTCAAATGGAAATCCCCATAGCACGGGGCAAACGAATGTTGATCCTGATAGCGTTGGGCAAATGATTAGGGTGGTTTCCCTGCTCATTAATGTCCAGATGAATTGAAAAACAAGCCAGAGAAAAATGGCCAACGAAAAGGAAACAAACCAACAGCCGATGGCAACATTTTAATTTGTTGCTGCTGCCTAGAGAAGTGTGTGAAGTGTTTTTGTTTCCCTGAGCTGAGCGGCCTCCTCTGCTTGGCTCATTAAGAGTAACCACCGAGGCTGAGCTTTTGATTTGATGTGAGCCGTCTGACTTAAGCATGCATGACGCTGCGTGTGATGGATAGCCGGCTAGCATAGCTAACTCTGTGAAGTGCAGGCAGTTGATGGAGAAACCCCAACACACAAGCCCCTTCTTGTGGTTTACCACCAGCATTTCTCTCTAGCATCGCTTTGTGAGGAAGAGTTCACCATGAGTGTGTGTGTGTGTGTTTGTGTGTGTGTGTGCGTGATGAGTTCACCTTCATTGTTTCTCTGTGTTTTTATAGTGAAGCTGAAAAGGCCAGGTGGAGTTTGTCACGGGTCAGACAGACTGACTCAGACTGACGCTCCAAGCTTAACCAGACGCATTGTATCACTCCACACACCCCTACACACACACACACACTCAGTGCATGTCCTGGCTTGGGCATGGGTTCTTCTTCACATCCATCCACACACACTCTGTTCTGTCTCAGTCTAATCTCGTTTAGGGTGCTGCCGCACAACTCGCAGCATTCACACTCACAAATGTACATGCGCACAACACACACATACACACACACACACACACACACTGGCTTTCATTACAGCAGCCGCAGGATTAAAATTCTACAGCCACGGGCGAACAGGCAAGCAGGCCAGTCGTTGAGCAAATTGGAAGTGTGTGTGTGTGTGTGTGTGTGTGTGAATCAGCACTCTCCTTGTTTCAGCCCTATTACACATGCATCCGATGAACCAAATTAAGGTTGGCTTATGGAGCACAGAGGAGAGGAGAGGAAAGAAAGGGAAGAGGAGGGAGGAGAGGAGAATAGAGGAGAGGAGGGGAAAGAGAGGGAAGAGGAGAATAGAGGAGAGGAGGGAAAAGAGAGGGAAGATGAGAAGAGTAGACAGGAGGGGAAATAGAGGAGACAAGAGAGGAGAGAGGAAGAGAGGGGAGAGGAGAGAAAGCAGGAGAGGAGACACGAGACGAGAGAGGAGGAGAGGAAATAGAAGAGAGTGGAGGAGAAGAGAGGAGAGAGAGAAGGAAAGAAAGGAGAGAGGAGAGGAGACAAGAGAGGAAGAGAGGAGACAAGAGAGGAGGAGAGGAGAGGAAGAGAGGAGAGAAAAGAGAGGGGAGAGGAGGAGAGGAGAGGAAAGAGAGGTGGAGAGGAGAGGAGAGGAGACAAGAGAGGAGGAGAGGAGAGGAAAGAGAGGCGGAGAGGAGAGGAGACAAGAGAGGAGAGGAGAGGAGGAGAGGAGAGGAAAGAGAGGGATGGGATATGGATGAGAAAGAGAGGGATGAGAAAGAGAGGGATGGGATATGCATGAGAAAGAGAGGGATGAGAAAGAGAGGGATGAGAAAGAGAGGGATGAGAAAGAGAGGGATGGGATATGGATGAGAAAGAGAGGGATGAGAAAGAGAGGGATGAGAAAGAGAGGGATGGAATATAGATGCTCCCTTAGATATTCCACAGAGGAGTAAATCCTTTCTTTCTGCCACTCTCTCAGTCATGACATGCAGTCTCTCATCGGCTCCCAGTGCCATCTGATGATTGCCAAACCTGCCTGCCTGTGTGTGTGTGTGTGCGTGTGTGTGTGTGTGTGTGTGTAATGGTTTTTAGGTTTGTCTGTGTGATGTTGTTTGTGTGTTTCTGGTTTGTGTGTAATGTGCGTATGTGTATATGTGTGATGTGTCAGTATGGCCTGTGTGTATGTGTGTGTGTGCGTTTGTGTGTGTGATGTGATGTGAGAGTGTGTGTGCAGCCATCTTCTGTGCTGCCTCCTCCTCTTTGATTTGTGTTGGCATAGTGAAGAAGCACACACACACACACACTCACACACACACACTCCTATTTGATTTGTGTTGGCATGGTGAACAAGCAGCAGGGGGCTTTCACTCCAATTTGCCATCGTTTGTCACCACTTGCCCTTGTGACACACACACACACACACACACACACACACACACACACACACACAGATGCACACAGACGCACACACGCAGAACAACGATTGTCCCCCCATCCTTTTATAGTTTTCCATAACGCTCTTTTTAAACCTCCATGTCTTTGGTTATCTATAGACCTCCATGTCTTTGGGTTATCTATAGGTCCACATTTCTAAATGCTAACACACACAGTGATATGAAATAGGAGATTTTCATCAGAGCAGACTGAAGGTTGAGCTCACTGGCTTGCATATTCAGTAGGCATAAAGCTTCTCATATTGACATCAGTAGCTTGAGGGACTAATTTAAAAAGTTGGCAGAGATGGACTCTTTTGCAAAGATCAATAGAGAATACAGCTCTGACACTCATAATTACGCATCATGTGAGCGCTCAGCACGACTCTGCTCTCATCTCATTACCTATCGATCCCACATTTTTACCACTTGCCTCTTCTCCTCCATCATCGCTGCCCTCCTGTTGTCCTCCTCCATCATCACTTGCCTCTTCTCCGACATCATCATCGCTCGCCTCTTCTCCTCCGACATCATCATCGCATCGCATCACCACGTTTCCTCTGACATCATCGCTTCTCTCCTCTTCTCCTCCGACATCATCATCGCTCTCCTCTTCTCCTCCGAGATCATCATCGGTCGCCTCTTCTCCTACATCATTATCGCTCGCCTCTTCTCCAACATCATCATCGCTTTCCTCTTCTCCTCTGACATCATCATCGTTCACCTCTTCTACTCTGACATCATCATTGCTCGCCTTTTCTCCTGTGACATCATAATCGCTCGCCTCTTCTACTCTCACATTGCCTGCCTTCCTTTTCCTTCCCTCTCCTCCTTCCTTCCCTCTCCTTCTTCCTTCCTTCTCTCCTTCTCCTTCCTCTCTCCTTCTTTCTCCCCTTCTTCCTTCCTTCTCTCCTCCTTCCTTTTCTCCTCCTCCTAACTCGAGGAGGAGTCAATCATCTCAGTTGTGCCTAAGGGGTTAGGAATATACATGGAAGTGCTGGCTCCACATTTCATTAACTACCTTTCATTTTAGCATCACGTCAACATCAAACTTTACATGTGAAGCACCCTGTACCTTGATTCGTGTGAGGGGTTCCACAGGGTTGTGCCACAGGGTGTGTTTTGGTGATGGTGGGTATATAGGAACCCAGTGGGAAAATTCCTATTGGAAACAGATTCTTGCATGATTCTTAGCTCTCTAACAGAATAGCACAGCAGAATGGAAGGTCAGTGGAAGTCCTATATATATATACAGTATAGACATAGTAGAATCCCAGCCCCATGTTTGCAGGTTGGAGTTGTGAGACAGAGAGCAGAGGAATCCTGTGCTTTGAAGAGTGGAGTGAGGTGGTGGTGTGGTGTGGGGAAGGGGTGGGGGTGGGGTTTTTTTTGGTGTGTGTTTGTGTGTGTCTGTGTGTGTGTGTGTGTTTGTGTGTGTCTGTATGTGTGTGTGTGTATGTCTGTATGTGTGTATGTGTGTGTGTGTGTTTGTGTGATGGTGGTGGGGGTGGTGGGGTTGTTTAGCGTTAGATCTGGGACCTGCGCCCACCTCGACAGCTGGCATGCATGGGCATCTCTGTGGCACAGCACACGTTTGCCTTGCCAGGGCTGGGGCAGAGCAAGCAGGCGCACATGCGTGCGTGTGTGAGTGAGTAAGCGGGTGAGTGAGTGAGTGAGAGAGTGTGTGTGTGAGTGGGTCGGTCAGTGAGTGTGTGGGAGCAAGGGCAGGGTGCCATCTGGACCTGCTTGTTCCGCCACTCTCGGAGCTGACACCAGTGGCCTCCGGACACGCGGGAGACAAACCGAGGCGGCCTCGATGCCCACTGAGCCTGGCATGACCCCTGACCGCAGAGGCCCGAGATGGATGGCACCCAACCCCTCAAACTGTCACCCCTGCCCGCTGGACCCTGGCATGGCCACCCGGGTGCACATCCCCTCTGTCTCCTGTGACCAATGAGTAGAGAGACTCTGGAGCCATGTCTGGATGGATAGCAGGACTGTGAATGGGAGGAGAGAGAGAGAGAGAGAGAGAGAGAGAGAGAGAAGGGAAGTGAGAGAGAGAGAGAGGCGAGTGGGAGGGTTGGGGGGGGGGGGTTGTGGTCACACATAGTTCTGTAATGAGAAACACATTGCCAAAGTCACTGAGGTCCAATTTAAGAACAGTCCAGATTAAATCTATTCATTTTCATCCTTATTGGGTTCCTGTCACTTGCAGTGTTATTGACGTAATCTTCCTGCCCAGCACACAGCATGCCAATGAGTGCCCTGAGAAATTACCTTCATAATGACAAAAGGAATGAAAAGAATAATATTACCCAAGTCTCAGACCATGGAATGCCAAAGGCTTGGTCTAAGTTACAGCATTAGACATTAGTGTACTTCATCAAACGCAGATCATCACTGCAGTATAGTGACCTCTATAGTAATACTGTAGTATGGTGACCTCTATAGTCATACTGTAGTATAGTGACCTCTATAGTGATACTGTAGTATGGTGACCTCTATAGTCATACTGTAGTATAGTGACCTCTATAGTGATACTGTAGTATGGTGACCTCTATAGTCATACTGTAGTATAGTGACCTCTATAGTCATACTGTAGTATGGTGACCTCTATAGTCATACTGTAGTATAGTGACCTCTATAGTCATACTGTAGTATGGTGACCTCTATAGTCATACTGTAGTATAGTGACCTCTATAGTCATACTGTAGTATGGTGACCTCTATAGTCATACTGTAGTATGGTGTGAACCAGTGCAGCAGGGATATCTAACACCCATGGTGTGTACTGACCAGTGTGTACTGACCCGTGTGTACTGACCAGTGTGTACTGACCCGTGTGTACTGACCTGTGTGTACTGACCAGTCTGTACTGACCAGTGTGTACTGACCTGTGTGTACTGACCAGTCTGTACTGACTAGTGTGTACTGACCCTTGTGTACTGACCAGTCTGTACTGACCTGTGTGTACTGACCAGTGTGTACTGACCAGTGTGTACTGACCCTTGTGTACTGACCAGTCTGTACTGACCCGTGTGTACTGACCAGTGTGTACTGACCAGTGTGTACTGACCAGTGTGTACTGACCAGCCCTCAGGTCCCTAGAGTGGGAAATGAAAAGGGATTCTGTTGTCCTGTGTACCGGGGATCCTGTAGTCCTACATACTGGACTGGTTTATAATGGGAATCCTGTAGTCCTATATAGTGGGAGTTTATAATGGGGTCCTGTAGTCCTATATAGTGGGAGTTTATAATGGGGTCCTGTAGTCCTATATAGTGGGAGTTTATAATGGGAATCCTGTAGACTGTTTCAGTAATGTAGACAAAAAACAATGCTTGCAGTGTTCTGTTTGGTTCCCAAACTAGTTCCGCTACATTAAGATAACATACGGAATGTTAAACCAGAAAGTCTTTGGGAGCAGCTATGAAACTGATAATCAAACTCTCAAGCACATTTATCTGACCTGCATTAGATGCTTTTGTGTTGATTTTAGTGCCACCATGCTGTTAATTAAAAGCAGAAGCTGCAATGTGTGTGTGTGTGTGCATGTGTATATATGTGTGTATGTGTGATTCTGTAAGGGTGTGTGTGTGTGTATATATATGTGTGTGTGTTTTTCCATAAGTGTGTGTGTGTGTGTGTGTGTGTATATATATGTGTGTGTTTTTCCATAAGTGTGTGTGTGTGTATATATGTGTGTGCATGTGTGTGTTTTTCCATAAGTGTGTGTGTGTGTATATATGTGTGTGCATGTGTGTGTGTTTTTCCATAAGTGTGTGTGTGTGTATATATGTGTGTGCATGTGTGTGTGTTTCTGTAAGGATGTGTGCTCTGAATGGGGCACAGTATCGAACTCAAAAGCCGAGTGTGTCTGTGTCGGTGTGTGTGCTCTGCATATGGTGTTATGCTAAGGACTGGTGTGTGTGTGTGTGTGTGTGTGTGTGTGTGTGTGTGTGTGTGCGTGCGTAAGTGTGTGTGTGTGTATGTGTGTGTGTATGTGTGTATGTGTGTGTGCGTAAGTGTGTGTGGGTGTGTGTGTGTGTGTGTGTGTGTGTGTGTGTGTGTGTGTGTGTGTGTGTGCATGGCCAGCTGGGTTAAAGGAGGAGACTGGAGGAGCTGAGAGGATAATGAGCAAAACTGATCAGAGCCAAAACTTACTTGCTATCTCCCCTCACACACACACACACACACACACACAGACACACACACACACAGACTCCATCCTTGCTCCTTCCACCTGGCATAGCATCAATAATTAAGGTGATGCATCACAGGTTGCTCACACACAAATAAACACACACACACACACACACACACACACGTGTGTTGAATATTTTCTCTTGCATGTTATCAGTGTGTTTTTTCCCATGTGTCTATCGCCAGCTCTTCCCTGTGCACTTTAAAGAGTGGCATGTGGGTGAGGTGGTTAAGGACTGAAATAATGTTTTCTCTGTGTTATGTTAAACATTTGTTTGAGACTCACTGAGAAGCACATTTATCTTACCTGCATTAGATGCTTTAGTGTGTTAGATGTGTTAGTTTTAGTGCCACCATGCTGTTAATTAGAAAAAGCAGAAGTTTGGGTCTGATGTGTGTGCCAACGGACAGATGCACATCTAAGGAAACTGAGTTGTTTTTTAACAGATAGAATTTGCAATACATGTAACATTTAATGAAATGAATTTGTCAGGGCACGTTTTGTGCATGGCTAATGTAGTTTGAATTCTCAGTAGACTGATGTTTTAATAACTCATTCATGTAAATACACTGTGCACTCTTCATGGCCTTGAGGCCTGCAGCAGCTCCAAGCTAATGCTGCCTTTGTGGATCACATTCGCAGGCAGAGAAATAACCAGACCAGTGCCAGTCACCCAGAGCAATGGCCCAAACCATAAGGCATGTGTGGACTAGTTCAGCTTTCAGGGCTGTAGTGGAGGCCCAATGCAAGTTCACACATTTTACCCACCTCTCAAATGTCAACACTTTACAGTACCCTTATTTCAACACTAGAACCCTAAACACTGTCTCTCAATTTGTCTGGGGTGGTGGTAGTGTAGTGGTTAAGGAACCTGGCTAGCGTGCAAGTAGCCTGAAAAGTTGTGGGTTCGAATCCCGGCTGCCACCGTTGTGCCCTTGAGCAAGGCACTTAACCCTAAGTTGCTCTAGGGGAGACTGGCCCTGAACAATTGATACTTGATGAGTTGTAAGTCGCTTTGGATAAAAGCGTCCGCTAAATGCATAAATGTAAATGTAAATGTCTCAAACACACACTCTCTCTGTGCTCTCTCTCTCTCTCTCTCTCTCTCTCTCTCTCTCTCTGTGTGTGTGTGAGCATAGAGCCAACAGCATGCAGCATGCCAACAGCATGTTGCCTGTTGAACTGGTGGCAGTAGAGATGAAGTTTACCAGCAGGAAAAGGGCAATGAGGCTCTGTCTGGATGTGACTACACACACACAGAGAGAGAGAGAGAGAGAGAAAGAGGATCCACTGAACACACACACCAGCCAGAGGTGGCATTTCCATGGACTGTGATGGCATGTGGGAGTGAGAGCAGCGTGGCAGATTCAGCACGTCTAAAATGCCTCTGAATACTAATGCCACCCCTCTCCCCTCTCTCTCTCTCTGTCACACACACACACACACCGCCACCCTCCTGATTAAATCTGGAGGCTATCTAAGTGCCCCTGACAGAGAAGAGTGAATGAGGATGCAGGGCAGGGTAACATTCTATTCTACTGCCCTTGACTTCATCTTGTTTCTTCCTCTTGGTTGCTCTCTCTTTCCCTTTTTGTTTCTCTCTCTCTCTCTCTGATCCCTTGATGTGCATGAGAGAGTCTAGTCATATATACATAACCACCCTCCCTTTCCCTCTCTCTCTCTCTCTGTGACCCCCCCACCTTTCTTTCTCTCTCTCGCTCTCTTTCTCTCTCTCTCTCTCTCTCTGTGACCCTCCCCCCTTTCTCTCCTCTCTCTCTCTCCCTTTCTCTGCTCAGACCCCTTCCATCCCTCTGCTTTTCATCTCTACTATACCCGGACATGTGTGTGCCCATGTCTGTGGTTGGTGTGTGTGTGTGTGTGCCCGTGTGTGTGTGCCCATGTCTGTGGTTGGTGTGTGTGTGTGCGTCCGTGTCTGTGGTGTGTGTGTGTGTGTGTGTGTGTGCCCATGTCTGTGGTTGGTGTGTGTGTGTGCGTCCGTGTCTGTGGTGTGTGTGTGTGTGTGTGTGTGTGTGTGTGTGTGTGCCCATGTCTGTGGTTGGTGTGTGCCCGCTGGAGTGTGTCTCTAGTGCTGGCTCCACTTCAGACAGAGGAGGAGAGGAGCGGCAGACTCAGTGGGCAGTGCCCGCTCCTCTCCTCCTCACTCTGCCAAGCTAGTGCTGTGGTCACCAGCGGCCTCGAGGTCCCGCGGCGTGAGAAAGCTCAGCGTGATGCCCGCTGCTTCGCCAGTCAACATGTCTCTGTGTGTCTGTCATCTGGGCATTTCCCTGGATGCCAGTCCACCGAGGCTGGCAGAGGCCCTTGGGCACGGGGGCCCCACTGCCCCACTGCCCGCTCCATTGCCCGCCCCAGCTGTGAGGTCATCACACAGAGGACAGAGAAAGAAAAGAGACAGAGAGAGTCGGCGACTGAGAACAGTTGCAAAGGATTGACCTTACATCTGCTCTTAGCAAGCTGAAAAGAAATGGCCAATACTAGAAGGAAACAAGACGTCGTTAAACACAGTCGTTCATATTGTTCTCAACTCTTGCATCAAAGGCTGTTTAAGGCTTCAGTCTTTGTAGTTTCCAATGTGCAGGCAAGATGGCCTATAGCTTATTATGCTGAGGGGGAAGTGTTCTGTCTTTCTCGGCTTCAAAGTCCTCGACAACAGCAGTACGTCAGAAGAGTACATCTCTCCCCTCACTCACTGTCCTCGCTGCCTTCGCTGAAAAGGTCAGCCTTGAAGGGAGGTTTTAAGTAGGATTTCAAAAAGCACAGCCACCTTCCCAGAATGCTCTGCTGTCGGCTGGAGGGGCAGAGAGGCGTGAAGGGAGAGGGAGACACGGACGAGATGAACCCTCCTGAGCCTCACGTCTCTCTGCAGGGAGATGTGAAGGGGACCAGACTGTCTTTGAAAGTCCTCAAAGTCCTGCCGTCCTGGGTGAGGTCCTCTTGTCTCCATCCACCTATTTATTTAGCACATTTCAAACTCAAGTCTGCTTTACAAACAGTCAGAGACATAAACACACCACTGAACCAAACAAAGAAATGGAAACTGGAAAGTGGTGTTATGCAGAGGAGGAGCAGGAGGAGGATTATTCATGTAAACATGAAATCTTGTGATCTGAAGTAGAGGACTGGACTGCCTTACAAGGCCCACTGAAGCCAAGCGTCCAGCGTGTGGACACCTTGGAGCTTCGTCCATCCAGAGAATACTCACCTCTGATCAACCCCATCCCTCAAGAGGGGCACTTAGTCTCTTCCTGTGGGAGGAAGCCCTCGGGCCTTAAGAGGATTACATGCACACACACACACACACACACACACACACACACAGGGCTATCCAGGACAAAAGAAGCGTTGGCGATTTATGGTCT
>PYXC01001039.1:135000-140000 GCA_015244755.2 Tenualosa ilisha
AGACTCAGACGCACTGGATTTACTAGTGGCCATTAGAGGTCAACCTGCACTCCACTGCAGCCCTGCTGGGACCCTTTTATGAAACGCTGGGCAGACAGAGCAGGAGTCCTTTATCACTAATACAATCCCCCTCTGTCACTCTCAATGAATCATTAGGACTCTTTCATTTCCTCCAATCTGGATCAAATAAAAGTATCTGGAACCTCAAGTGGTACTAGCGACTGTCCTATTTATTAGGACTCTCATCCCATACACCGCAGCCACGTACTATAGGACCCACTCTCATCTGACACACAGCACCCACAAACTATAGGACCCACTCTCGTCTGACACACAGCACCCACAAACTATAGGACCCACTCTCATCTGACACACAGCACCCACGTACTATAGGACCCACTCTCATCTGACACACAGCACCCACAAACTATAGGACCCACTCTCGTCTGATACACAGCACCCACAAACTATAGGACCCACTCTCATCTGATACACAGCACCCACAAACTATAGGACCCACTCTCATCTGACACACAGCACCCACAAACTATAGGACCCACTCTCATCTGACACACAGCACCCACGTACTATAGGACCCACTCTCATCTGACACACAGCACCCACAAACTATAGGACCCACTCTCATCTGACACACAGCACCCACAAACTATAGGACCCACTCTCATCTGATACACAGCACTCACGTACTATAGGACCCACTCTCGTCTGATACACAGCACTCATGTACTATAGGACCCACTCTCATCTGATACACAGCACTCACGTACTATAGGACCCACTCTCGTCTGATACACAGCACTCACGTACTATAGGACCCACTCTCATCTGATACACAGCACTCACGTACTATAGGACCCACTCTCGTCTGATACACAGCACTCACAAACTATAGGATCCACTCTCGTCTGATACACAGCACCCACAAACTATAGGACCCACTCTCGTCTGATACACAGCACTCACAAACTATAGGATCCACTCTCGTCTGATACACAGCACTCACAAACTATAGGATCCACTCTCGTCTGACACACAGCACCCATGTCCCCTCTCTGCTCAAGGGTAGAAGGGTACAACCATTACTCAAACACTACCAGACAGAACATACTAACTGAATATTATTATTATTATTTTTATGATTATGATTATTATTATTATTATTATTATTATTATTATTATTATTATTAGTAGTAGTAGTAGTAGTAGTAGTAGTAGTAGTAGTAGTAGTAGTAGTAGCAGTAGTAGTAGTAGTAGTAGTAGCAGTAGTAGCAGTAGTAGTAGTAGTAGTAGTAGCAGTAGTAGTAGTATGCTGTGAACTTCAACAGATGGTTTCTCACAGGTTCATATTTCCCATGGTGCATTGAGGAGCTCCATCATCATCATCATCATCATAACCTTTAAGGGCATGTTGTCATGTAGGGACAAAACACTCTCTCTCTCTCTCTCTGTCTGCATGGCTAATTACCAGACAGCCAGTCATCACTGACCCTCACCTCTGACCTCTCCACTGCCCGCTAATTGCTGTTTAGTCAGGGAAATTGTGGGGGCAAAAAATGTGTGTGTGTGTGTGTGTGTTTGGAGAGTTTGTGGTGGCGTATCCATGGTGATGCTGGACATCTGATAGCTTGCGTTGGGAGTCACGGTGGATTCTGCCCTGTCTTCTGGAAACTTCCCTCTTCTGTCAAAACAGGCAGCTGGTACCAAAGCTTATGTTTCTGATCATGTGGATGCAGGAAGCATCTCTGTGCAATCACAGCTTCAGAGCAGAGAGAGGAACAGATTGCAAATGCTATGGGCCTTTTGTTTGTCACTGTATGTGTCATTTGGGGAGTGTACAAGCTTCTCACACACACACACAGCATAGCTTAAATGTTCCTCAGAGACATTAAAGGAAGCCAGAGCCGTGCTTTTTAACATGCGAGACACAA
The DNA here is from genome assembly GCA_015244755.2 of Tenualosa ilisha. Lineage (NCBI taxonomy): Eukaryota > Metazoa > Chordata > Actinopteri > Clupeiformes > Clupeidae > Tenualosa > Tenualosa ilisha. Next base: position 136,950 of record PYXC01001039.1, read on the forward strand.
GCAGGGTGAAAATGTGAAACTGGGGGATCTTTTGGAGTTTGGCAAATGCCACAAAGCATGAAGCTGCTGCCACTCTCCTAAGCCTCAGCTCTCTCGTTACTGAAAGGTCAACACTGAACTGTGAGTGGCTTGTAAGACTAAGTCAGACAAACTGATCCCAAATTGAATAGAAATGGCATTTCAAATGTTATCGGCATGCTGGAATGCGGTGCCAACTTCAGTCTCGGCATGTGACACACACAGGTCCACTCCTCGAGGCCTCCACTAGCGTTCTCCATTTGTCTCAGCCCGGCCACATGCAAACCCATCACTGGAGCCACACTGTGGACAAGAGTCTGTGGCGCAGTGAGCTAATGCACCCATACCATACCCATAACGCAGGGACCCAGACTCAAATCTGACCTGAGGTCATTTCCTGTCCTGCTCTCTCACTTATTTCCTGCTAATCTCTACCATCCTGTCTGATCACAGGCAAAAGGCCAGCATGTTTTGGTGTGATGCAGTTTAAACCGCTCCATTGGTCATCTAAGGTTTAGCAATACTAGTTGATCTTTGTGGCAGAGGTATCAGGGACCGCAGGGATGGGACTACGTCTGACCTGGTCAGATGAAAATAAGGTCTGTTTTTCTGAAATGAGTATCTGTAAACCACAACGCACAAATTGATTTAGCCAACATTAAGGTAATTTTGCAGATTACTGCGGAAACTGCACTGGCAGCAAATATAATTTAACTCCGCAGTAATCAGCCCATTATGCTGGAGGCTTTGAGGAGATGAGACAGTAGATGATTACAAGGCTGTTCTTTGTCCCTGTCCTGTGGATTGCTAGCTGTTTCCTTATGGATATGCCCACTTCTCATTCAGTGGGTCATTTAAGGAAGCAAAAAGCCACGTGTGCCGTGGGCTGTGGGAGTGGTTAAAAAGCCGTGGTAAAACCAGCATCTCATTTATGGTCTGGAGTGGCTTATTGCTTTTCTTAAATGGCTACCAGAGTAACGTGTTATGATTTCATAAACAAAGACACAACAACAAGAAATGTAGCAATTTATTCATAGATAACAATTCCTCCACCAAGGAATATATTTCCTCGAGCCGAACGCAGCCACCATTTACTCTTGTGTGGCGCTGCAGTATAGAACCACATGCGATGGGAGCTGTGGGGTATTGTGGATTTTGCAGCAACGCTGAATGTGATTCAGCCAATCATAATCAAGGACTGGAACTATCCATTTCAGACAGAAGCACTAGCACTGTCCATGCTGTGAATGGTACAGTGACTTCAGTGGGCTAAAGCAGCAGTCGCTAATCCCAATTTAGCGTCTCCATGAAGCCAGGAAAAGGGGTCAGCAAAGTTTCTCCTGCCTGGCAAAAGCTGCTCTATGGTTAGAGAGACACGGCAGGAAGCAATTTAGCAACACCTCCATTACAGTATTGTCTTTGTGTGTGCTGAGACGATCTTTTGTGGGAGAACTGTGTTAATTAAAGCTTCCATAAAAATGCAATGAATATTAATTCAGCAAATGAGCCATTTAAGGGGTTTTATTTGCACTTTTCAGTGACACTCACACAGCAGATGACTCCCTTTCTCCTCTCTTTTAATCACTATTCCACTCACTGTGTTATAGTTGCTTGGGAAAATGGAAATAGATTGTCTCTAATTAATCTGTGAGTGCTCAATTATCAGCATTTACAGCTTCATATGAAAACAGACGGATGAACAACCATGAACATTTTTTTTTGTCCTCTTTTGACAAATTGCTAATTTATGATGGTGCTGACATTGAGTTAATCATGTGGAGGACTATTTTCTTCCTGCCAAGCAACATTTCTCAACACAGCAAAGTGCTATCACCTCAATTCCACTCAAATAAAAGTGTAGATATCAAAGTGATATCCCACCATCAAATAATAGCCTGACAAGCAAGACTAGAACATCCAAATGAATAGTGTGGCCATGACGGATAGAACAGGCTCCATCCTCGGGGCAAAATCAGCGGTCGTCTTTCAAACTGCCCCTGCATGCAATAGGATAGTGCTATGCTCACAGCCACCCTAGTTTTTTTTTACGCAGTCGCAGCAACTCTCGACAAAGATAGAGCGTTGTGATTGGTCCGAGGAAGCCTTGTTAGACGACAAGACTAGATGTACCGGCTGAGCAAAACTATTTGCTACCACTGGGGTACATTTCTAGATTTCTAGGCTATTCAAATGGAGTAGATTAGACCCTTTTGTGGGGATTAAAAATCTCTATCGACTCAGCATGAGCCAGTACAGGAGTTATGTGTGTGTGTGTGTGTGTGTGTGTGTGTGTGTGTGTGTGTGTGTGTGTGTGTGTGCGTGTGTGTTAACTGCATAGCATAGCTGTGTCCAAATGCTTCATGTCAGGCTGCTGTCAGCTCGCAAACTGTAGAGGAGAGAGACTCAAGATCAGACACTCACTGACACACCGCCCAGACAAAGAGTCAGGCCTCTGAAAACACACTCACACACACTCACTGACACACCACCCAACAAAAAGTCAGGCTGCTGGAAGCACACTCACACACACTCACTGACACACTGCTCAGACAAAGAGTCGGGCCACTGGAAACACACTCTTGACTAAATATGCACTTGTGTATCCAGACCTGGTGTTCCTGATCACACATCCCCGGACACGTCCACAAATCTCTTTCTCTCTCTCTCTCTCTCTCTCTCTCTCTTTCTCTCTCTCTCACACACACACACACACACACACACACGGGGTGTGGGGGGGATGGTGAAGACAGCTATGTTTTAACAGACAATACGGGTTTGCATAGTCACAGTCTCCGGTCTGTATGCATTTGTCTGCTCTTTAAGAAACAACAATATTTTGCTCATGAGTTCATGGTTTCCTCTATGTGTGTGTACTATGTTACAGGGGCTTTATTTGCTCATGAGTTCATGGTTTCCTCTATGTGTGTGTACTATGTTACAGGGGCTTTATTTGCCCAAATTGTGCTTTTTTTTACTGCATAAAATAATATTAAATGATTTGGTGCAAAACAAAATGGCATTAAACTAAACAAA
>PYXC01001039.1:147500-160000 GCA_015244755.2 Tenualosa ilisha
CTCTCTTCTACCCACCATGGCATTAAAGCTCGGCAGGCAGGCGTTCCTGGGCCGCCTCTCCCCGCTCTCCTTTGATACACACACACTATTTAAGATTTATGGGCCAGAGGGAGCCAGGTGTAGCGCTTGGAACTGGGGTTAAAAGCTCTTTTATTGCACTATTTTATGAAGCCAGAACAAGGAAACAAGAGAGGCAGTTTGAGAGATGAAAAAAAGAGATAACCGCTGAAGTTCCTCCTTGAAATTCCTGTGGAGAATGGAAGGCATTCCCTCTTGATGGACTTAACTGGGGGAGAGGACACACACACACACACACACACACACACACACACACTTGTCCTCTCTGTATGAGCGGGAATCCATTTCCTGGCGGCTGATCCTCGGCGAGCTCTGCAGCTGTGGCCGGGGAGAAGCTAAGATGGTGGACTGGAGGATGAATGGGGGAGATATTCAATAGTGTGTCGTTCTCGAAAAATGACTCGAAATTACAGTCGCCTTTCTTAAGTGCATTCTGGGCCGCTGGCGAGCTCCTGAAGTGGCCATCTGGGTTTAAGGAGAGGGCAGTACGGTCACTGGATTATCTGCCCCACCCCACCCATCCCCCCTCCACCTCGTTCCCAGAGATCAACCTTCTCTCTCATTTCTAGTAATAGGCCCCGTGAAATTGCTGGAGACTCTTGTGATGGACAGAGAAGGAGATGGAGGGATGTGCTTCCTTCTCTTTTCTCACGGAGGACAAAAGATGGGTGGAAGTCAGAGTTAAGGTTGTCCACCCCTCCCCCCCGCGGGCCGTCACCCCTCTGTTCCCCACAGACAGCTTATTACATTTGGAGTCTCGTGTCCGAGCGTTGTCAATCAAGGCCCATTCTGATTGGACGGATAGCAGGAGGGCTTTACCAAACTGTTGTTTTCATTCACTTCATTTAAAGGAATCAAAGGCTTCTCTCTCTCTCTTTCTCTCTTTCTCTCACTCTTTCTTTCTCTTCTTCTCTCCTCCTTTCCTTGTTATTACTTCCCTCTTCCCCTCTTCCCCCCTTTCCCCTTCCCCTCCACCACCCAATCACAGGCAGCCTTTCATCTGCATAGCTAAGAATGAAGCGATAGGATCAGGACAGTTGAAGAAAGAAGCATTGTACCCTACCCATAACCCCCTCCACATACCCACACATACGCACACACACACACACACACACACACACACACACACCGCCACCCCCCTGACTTTGGGCCTTGGCATATCACAAGGAGCTTAATATCCACTAAGACCACTCAAGGCAGTCCTTTATATTCACAGTTTCTCTTTCCCTCTCTCTCTCTCTCTCCCTCCCTCTCTCTCTCTTTCTCTCCCTCCCTCTCTCGCTCCCTCCCTCCCTCCCTCTCTCTCTCTTTCTCTCTCTGTGCAGTGCTACTGTCTCCTGGTGCACTGGGGCCTTTGGAGAGCCACCAGATGAGCAGTTGGTGAGTCTCAGTCCTCATCCGTCATCCAGGGGAGGCCATCGTCTGGCCTCTCTCTCTCTCTCACACACACACACACACACACACGCACACCATCGTCTGGCAACCATTACGCCTGTTACGGACAACAGCCAACTTTGTGTCTTCCCCAAACACTGGGAGACGCTCAGCATGTAGAGAAGGATTAAAAGGAACTATTGGCTGTGTGCTCTGATTGCTCCTTAGTGCGCCAGGCAGAAATTAGATGGGACAATATGAAACGGGATGTAAAATAGGATTTAATTTTGTGTCCCCTTGTGGGAATGGGGAGAGGCATTTCTTGGAGTCACCAAATTACACGCCCAGCCATTTGTCCAACTCTCACAAAACCACTCTGAAGGGTTTCAGCTGCATTTTAACACAAGAAGAAATGGGAACCCAAATAATCTCAGCAGCACCAGAGGCCGATGGCTGGCTCTCCGTCCTTCTCTCCAGTCTTAGGCTGGGGCGTAAACTCTAAACGGCCGTGGGCTTCTCAAGTGGTGACTCCTCCTAATGACCCCTGTGTGTTTGCTATCTTTATTGTAGTTGGTTATTTTTGTAGTGATTGTGCCCCCACCCAATCAATGGCTAATCTTTTGGGGGAGGTTTTAGCCGACATCCAAATGACATTGAACTTAATGGGGACAGACAACAAAAAACTAACAAACTTGAAATCCTACCCAACACTAATGTCTTTCTTGCCCCCTTTAAAAGCTGTTGGTTGCCTGAGTGCCAATAAAAATGAGTAGCCCAGAGCAGAGGGTCTGAGTGAATGGTGGCTGCAGCAGGGTTTCCCATGAGGCCATACTGACCTTTGGTCTGGACTAGGATACAGTGGGGAACAGAAGACCTGCATGCCTGCCTGTCAGAGTGGAGAAGAGGGAGAGAAGAGGAGAAGAGGGGAGAGGAGAGGAGAGGAGGGGAGAGGAGAGGGGAGGAGAGGAGGGGAGGGGAGAGGGAAGGAGAGGAGGGAAGGGGAGAGGAAAGGAGAGGAGAGGAGGGGAGAGGAGAGGGAAGGAGAGGAGAGGAGAAGAGAAGAGAGGAGAGGAGGAGAGAGGAGGGGAGAAGAGAGGAGAGGAGAGCAGGGGAGAGGAGAGGAGAAGAGGGGAGAGGAGGGGAGGAGAGAGGAGAAGGGAGGAAAGTGGAGGAGAGAGAGGGGGAAACCTGAGTTTGATGTGACAAGGCCCCAAAAGCCTGGGCCTGTCCCTGGAGAGCGGTCCCCAGAGGGGCGAGCTAATTAGGCCAGGTGAATGGAGCCGACGGGCAGCCGAACGGCACACAGAGGAGGCCTTGTTCCCACGGAGGCCTCGGCCATTGTCCCCGGGAGCGGTAGCCATGATTTCATCCAGGAAATGAGGGAATGAAGGAAGGTGCTTTAATTACGCTCCCGCTGACTGACTTTAATGCAGAAATGTAATTTCAGAAACACATGACTAATCATGGGGTGGACGCTGGAGTTGGGCATGGCCATCGTGGAGTGTGTGGGGATGAGCGTCACCAAAGACTCTCTGACTGATAAAGCATTCACAGCAATTTTCCAATAATACTCACAGTACCTCACGGAGCCTTAATCATTACTGCCGCAAACAAAACAAAGAAAACTGTTTGAAAAGCATCAAAGGTGAAGCTGTTTTGTTGGAATCCACTGATCAATTGTGAATTTGTGTTTGGCCCAGGCTGCTCTCCATTCAGCTCCAGCAATGTGTGTGTGTGCTCTCGTTCTCCCCCTGTAGTCTGCAGAGCTCCGTGTGTGTGTGTGTGGATGTTTGTGTGCTCTCGTTCTCCCCCTCTAGTCTGCAGAACTGTGTGTGTGTGTGTGTGTGGTGTGTGTGTGAGGCAGAGAGAGAGAGAGAGAGAGTGTATATGTGCGTGTGTGTGTGTGTTTGTGTGTGTGTGTGTGTGTGTGTGTGTGAGACAGAGAGAGAGAGAGAGAGTGTGTATGTGTGTGTGTGTGCGTGTGTGTGTATTCTCTCGCTCTCCCCCTCTGGAGCAGTGAGCTGCTGCAGGCGAGATAAGGACGGCTGCTCTGAGTTTGGGCTTAACCTAATCCTCTCTCTCCTCCAGAAAACACACACACACATACACACACACACACACACACACACGACCCCTCAACTGTACAGCTCAGCTCAGCTCTTCAGCAGCTAGGGAGGGGGCTGCTGCTGGAGATGGTGTGTGTGTGTGTGTGTGTATGTGTGTGAGAGAAAGAAAGAGAGAGAGACAGTGTGTGAGTGGGTGTGCATGTGTCTAACTGTGTGCATATGCATGAGTAAGTGTGTGTGTGTGTGTGTGAGAAGAGACGAAAGGGTACAAGTTGGAATGGGGGCTGGTGAAAGAGCCCGTGCTTGTAGAGTTATTTATTTATTTGTGTGTGTGTGTGTGTGTGTCTGTAGAGTAGAGTTATTTATTTATGTGTGTGTGTGTGTGTGTGTGTGTGTGTGTGTGTGTGTGTGTAGAGTTATTTATTTGGGCATAAAAGTGCTCCAGAGGTGGGGAGCCAGACACAACCAGTGGGAAGAAGGACTGATCACACAAACCACACAGTTAATCCACCAACCAGAGATGCCACCACACATACACACACGCACAAACACACACATACACACACACACACACACCAAAACACTCCAATCCTCCTGCCGCCAGCTGCAGCACACTGGACTGTGTGGAGAAAGCACACACAAACATACACACACACACACACACACACCCACACACACACAGGCCAGGCGTGCACACACCAACATGCATACCAGTGCACACACACACACACACACCCACACACACACACACACACAGGCCAGGCGTGCACACACCAACATGCATACCAGTGCACACACACACACACACACACACACACACACACACACAGGCCAGGTGTGCACACACCAACATGCATACCAGTGCACATGCGCACACACACACACACACACACACACACACATGCACATTCCCAAACCTGAGTGGCAAAACACGAGAGTCCACTCGTCGCACTCCCAAATGTTCCAGATCATTCTGTCTGTAGTGGCGTGTGTTTGTCAACTCTATGCACTCTAGTGCACACACACACACACACTCACACACACACACACACTTGACCTTGTGTGTGCCACTGTGGTGTGATCCCGTTTGGAGCGGCGAAGCAGCACTCTGAGGGAGAGATAAGAGAAAGCAAGCACATGACAGCCTGCAAATAAACACACAGACAGACGGGAGATCAAAGACTGCCGTTGTAGAGCCCCCCCCCATAGTCATTCTTCCCTAAGACAACATAATGATGCTCATTGATTGATATGGCTGCATCTGATTGGAATGTGAAGTGCATAAGAAGCGTGATGTCAGTACACAGTAAATAATGTGTACGTGCACAGAGACGACTCCGTCTGTCTGCGAGTGGCCCGGGGCGTCGCGGACTGACAGCTTCCTGGAGAAAAATATTTTGCTGAGTGTAGGCGTCCTCAATCTGTTATTTTAGCCATCAACAGTTTTAATGCCTGTGTGATAACACCCCAGAATAGTTCCATGACACTTTGTGTGTGTGTGTGTGTGTGTGAGTGTGTGTGTGTGTGTGTGTATGTGTGTGTGTGTGTGTCTGTGAACATGTGTCAGAAATGTTGTTACAGAAACAAAATACTGTGTGTGTGAGTTGCCCTCTGCATGCCCTTGTCGTTCTGTGTATCTGAAACCAAATGTGTCTCACAAACACACACACACACACACACACACACCACACACACACATGCTCTGTATAATGGTCGTGTCTGGGCAAGAGAGGGGAAGGTGACATGATCACTGTAGTGTACCTTTGAGATGTTGAGCCTTGCTTAATTAGGTCTGAGTTTTTAGGTCTTGACTGCTAGTGCTGAGGACTCAGACTGACCTACTGAGAAGAAGGAAGAACAACTTGTGTGAAATGTCCCACCATGAAGAAGAGGCATTGTTCCGCCATGGAACTAGCAGCCCGGTCCATTATAGAGAACACTAACTGTTCCACATTAAAAAAATCTTTTATTTCATCCCATGCATGTAAAGATGTCTTTAGAACACTGGACAATTAGATTATCATAACTACACTCAATCAGCCTAAAGAGTTGGGATTTAATTGTGTTGACACTTTCAAATGTCATCTGAAAAAGATGTGAAATGAATGAACCCGCTCACATAAACACATCAACACAAAACGCCTTATTCTTAAACCGAGAGCCATGCGCTTGGAAATTCCCAGTCAGAAGCAATGAGCTCCATGGACTGATCTCAGGCTTCAAGTCATCAAAGAGTGAATGAATCAACACATCCTGCATTAGCACTAACGAGGTTCAGCTCACATACCGGAAACAGCTGAAGGTAACAACGGTCTGAATGCATCTTGATTTAAAGCTGTAAACAGGGCTTCACAGTCTGCTGTGATGTTCAATTGAGATCTGTGTTTGTGCTTGGATAGCTGAGACAGTCAGAGAAAATGTTGGCTTTGATGGGAATGGAGCAATGTGGTAAATAAAGGACACTAGTCAAAGGGAACAGATGAGCCGTCAAGGGAGAGGAGAATGGAATGATTTCTCTCTGTCTGTTTGTTTACAAAATGTGCCCATGTTGTTGGTTTATGGGAATGTAAACAGGTTAAGGCTGCGCAGCTGCCCTTTTCTGCTCCAGCATCAAAGGCACAGTACCTCCAGCTGAGGAAGGTAAACTCTCACATCAGGACTGCATTTCCCTAAGCCACCACAGCTCAGCACTGCTTCAAAGAGTCAACAAACAAAGCATCCGACAGTCAGAGGTTTTTTCCACAATTATGCCTTATTCCTCAAGAACTCACACAAGTCCTCTCCATGGAAACGGTCTGTGTGGCCTAGCAACTGCATCCCAGCATGGGGCTGCGCTGGACCAATCTGTGGATGATCTTTTGTCCGTTAAGTATGGAGAGGTGAGTAGTTGGTCACTAACTGATGGTTGTGCTGTCAACTCTGTATAACCTCACTCTACTCAATAGAAAAACAGCAACATTTGAAAATATTTGAAAACAATAATCTGTCTTATCATAGACTCATCAGCCATTTTGAGTCATGTCTTTCTGAGCTGACAAATTGACTTGAGGGGAGGAGAGGGGAGGGGGGGTGACTACGGCACTACCCAAAAGAACCAGTGCATGACAACAGGTTATGAGGAGGAAACTGCCCAACAGCCAAAGACCCAGTGCATGATAGTAGGATCACCAGCCCAACCCAGAGATAGCACACCACCAGTTCAGCCTCACCCAGAAAGCACATCACCAGCCCAGAGGTAGAGATAGCACATCACCAGCCCAGCACAACCCAGAGATAGCACATCACCAGCCCAGCACAACCCAGAGATAACACATCACCAGCCCAGCACAACCCAGAGATAGCACATCACCAGCCCAGCACAACCCAGAGATAGCACATCACCAGCCCAGCACAACCCAGAGATAGCACATCACCAGCCTGACCCAGGGATAACACATCACCAGCCTGACCCAGGAACAGTGACACGACATTCACTGCAGGTGAAACCCCCATCCAATCAGCGTCTGCAAGCTCACCACACTGTCATGGAGGACCTGACAAGCAGACAGTACTGAGCATTCCTCTGTCTATGAGTCATACATCATGGTGGGTCAGAGCCAAACACAACACACCTGAATGAACACTGGTCAGTATGTTCAGGCTGTAACACTGCTGTTGTCTCAAAGGTACCTGAAATTCTAAACTCTCACTGTAATAAGTTTATTAAGTTTAAAGTAGATTATATACATAATCTTCAGAAACTTTAGAAAAAAACGATCATCTTTGATTACTGGCATGAATAGCAGTCTTATGCTTGAGTACTTCTGAAAAATAAGGACTTATTTTATTTACTTGTGTGGACTATGAGTAGATATGTGCCACTCATTTGTTCACAATCTCAAGGCACTGCCATGTGTTTCTTTTGAAAACCTTTCCAACCGTAATTAGAATATGTAAACAACTGCAGAACTTGAAAATTCAAACTTATTGTGCTGTCAGTGTGACAAAGCATAAACACTGCAAGAGAAGACAGAGGAATTTAATTATCTAAGCGTGTTGTTTTGTGTTGTTGTTGATTGGCGCTCTGGGTGTGGGCAGTGCTGCGCTCTCTCTGTGAGGAGTTACTGAAGGAAAGCAGAAGCTGGTGGATGCCAATGGGCTTGGCAGGCATGGGCCAGCGCAGCTTGCTGCAGTGTCTCGTTCCAAATCCGTTTAAACAAACATTTCTCTTGCTTGGCTCTGTGCCAGTACAAACACACACACACACACACACACCCACACACACACACACTCACGGAATGCCAAGGCGTCCTGACAGCTCACCCAGGTGCAGGGGAGATGGGGCATGAGACGCCATCACCTTCCACAGTGCAGAACAGCACTTGATAATTAACCAGCTCCAAAGACGCCATCGCCGTCCGCAGCGCTGCACAGAGCTCGATAAGTAACCGGCTCCGTCCCGAGCGCTTTGGAGGACGAGGAGCCAAGAGGCCGTGGAGGAGGTGAGGGGTCTCGGCTGGCTTAGCCTCCCTCCAAACAGACACTTTGTCTGGGGTGTTTGGAAACATGGCAGCAGAAGGCTCTTGGTGTGTTTGACAGAGGATGAAACCAGGAAGAGATCAGAGGCCCTTCTCCACGCCATGCTTGCACTGAATGACTGGCTGGCAAGTTTGTTTATCCAGCTATCTGTTGATCTGAGCCGTCAACTTCAAGTACTGTGAGTTTCTGTCTCCTTCTCTCTCTCTCTCTCTCTCCTACTCACTCTTCCTCTCTTCATGTTGAATTCTTTTCTCACACCCGTCCTGTGTGTACTGTTGTGTGTTGTTCTCATCTTGCTCTAATATCTTAATATTTCCTGAATCAGTTCCATCCCTGTGATGAACAGAAACAACTGTTGTTTTTATCAAGGCCAAAAACACTGGCTTGACTCTCTTAGGCAGAGGTCACAGACACACAGCAGCCACCTGAGGTGATGAGGCAGGGGAACCGTTCTTCACTAGAGAGCTCTCTACACACAAGCTTACAGGTAAATGTCATCTGTAAATGTTTGAAAACCCAAATCTATTGCTTGCTTTCCTCAGGCAAAACAAACCCATCTTGTTATTTGCTCTTGAGATGAAACAAATGTGCCTCACAGCAGACACTAAGGTGGTCATGAGCTAAGACACCTGTGACCATGCTCAGGTCAAAGTGCCCACAGAGACAGCAACCAGTGAGCTTCAGTGTGTGAGGCAAGGCAAGGACCCCCAACATGGCTGCTGATTATTCAGGCTCCCTGTGAGAGAGGCTGGGCTCATGGCAGGAGACTTCTGCCCTCCTGAGTCTGTGTGCACTAATCAGATGGATGCTTAAACTCCTGCTCCTGCATGCTGGTAGACCCTCAACATGGGCCTATGCAAGAGGGTGGAGAGTTCTCTGTCTTTGCCTCTTTCTCTTTCTCTTGTTCTCTCTCTCTCTCGTTCTTTCTGCCTGTTTTTCATTGACTTGGTTAGTGCAGTCTGATGCTGAATTGGAAAAGTTAGATTTTCCGCTCTTTTGTAACACGTGTGGATTTGGTTCGACGTGAGTTTGACCTCTGTTCTTTTGCACAGAAAGGTGGTTCATTAGTGGTCTACAGCCGCTTTTTAATTATGTTTTTAAGTTTTCATCATTTTATTCAATCTATTTTGTCTTTTTTCTCAATCATTTGTTGTCTTTTTATTTTCTATTATTCCCTGTTCTTTGCCTTTTTCTTTGTAAAACACATTGAACTGCCTCTGTGTATATAAATAAACTTGCCTTGCCTTGCCTTGCCTTTCTCTCTCTCTCTGTCTCTCTCTCTCTTTGTCTCTCTGCAAAAACAAGCACATTGATCATTCTTTCTTTTCTTCCCCCTGCCTTCTCTCTTGCTCTGTTTTTCTCTGTATCTGTCTTTCTTTTGCTCACTGCCCTGGCTGATAACTGCTGTCCTCTGTGCCAGCCTGGAGAGAGTTGACGTAGCAGCGGGGCACTTAGAGCCGTAGCATCACTCTCTCTCTGTTTCTCTCTCTCTGTTTCTCTCTTTCTCTGTTTCTCTCTTTCTCTGTTTCTCTCTTTCTCTCCCTCTCTCTTGGCCTCCCTCCTTATTTGGGAGCGTCTCTGCCTCTGTGCGCAGATAAAACACACAGTTAGCTCCTCTGGGCTTTGTGTTTCTTTCCCAGCCTGTCCTCGTCATGTCATTAGGCGTGCGGCAGAGACAGGAACTGCCAGCGAGGAGGACGACTGATTAAAACAAATGGCGTGTTTTAGCGGCGAGCATCGGAGAGGGGATTTGACCTGACACGCTTGCGCTAACGATCTGGAATTAGAATCAGGATTAACCTCACATGCTCACTAATGGCATTCAAAAGTAAGGGGGAAACATGCTTTTGGTTCTGCAAATACAGTTCCTGGGTACAATCCAGCGCATAATGGTTTCTACCTGTGCAGGCTGTCTCTCTCTCTCTGTCTGTGTGTGTGGGGGGGGTTGGTTGTGATGGTATTGCATATGGTAATGTGAATTTTTATGCATGTTTATGAAAATATCTGTGATTGTGTGTGCAAAAATGTGTGTTTTTTGTGTAAAGTATTTGTGACTGTTTGTGTGTGTGTGTGTGTGTGTGTGTGTGTGTGTGTGCTCTGTGCGTTTACTGTTGTTGCATGGGGACAGCAGAAAGACACAGCACTTCCCCTTGGCTAGCCGCCATCCAGCACAAGCCCACGCTGCACTACAGCAGTGGGGTGGGAGAGGGCTCAGAATGAATAGACTCCACTTATCAGAGAAAATCTCCTTTTATTTACTCTCTTAGAGACCACAAGCAACTTCACATCACACACATTTTCTGAGTTTTGGCAAGAGGCTTTTTTCCCCCTCAGTCAAACACTTTCCAATCTTTGTTTTGCACAGTGAAGTGAGTTGCTTTCAGAACACTGACTGAATGTGTTCAAGTTCAAGGCTCTCTAGGTGACTGCTGCATGCAGTATAACATCCAAAGTCCCCTCTTGGCACTAGAGATGCCCAGTCCATCTAGCAGCCCACTCAGTGGTCCATGCAATAGGGCCATTGTGAGGAGCCCATCCAGAGTGATTCTTGGGAACACTGATAGATGTTGATGCAGCTGAAGGAGATTTTGAAAGGGCTTGAGTGTGCAGAGCACTGTCTGAAACAGGAAGAATATGAGATGAATGCGCATTAAAGAACCTACAGCCCCTTTCTGCTCTTTCAGAAGCTGACAGGTAAATCCTCCAGAGCAGAATGGGGGCTCAGGTGGGGCTGCAGGATTGGAGGAGCTCAGAGTGATGGGGGCTCAGGATTGGAGGAGCTCAGAGTGATGGGGGCTCAGGATTGGAGGAGCTCAGAGTGATGGGAGCTCAGGATTGGAGGAGCTCAGAGAGCTGAAGGTGAAATTAAAGTGAAGGGATTCATGTGTCGGCTAAATACTTCACTCCGAGACCAGTGTGAGGTGAAGGTGTGGAACTTGTGTTTAGCGTGTGGAACGTCTTAGACGGCATCACCGATAATGTTCCCTCACGCTGCACCTGTGACAGGTTCTAGTTGATCGTGTAGAACATCTTGGACAGTGTCACTGATAATGTTTCCTTGTGCTGCCCTGTCCCAGGTTTCACAACCTCACACCCAGCGGGACTAATGATGTCTGAACCTGGGGGAGCAGACAGTCAGACCTGCAGGCCTCAGGAACAAACAACAGCTAGATAAAGCAATGGGTTTGAGAGGAGGCCACAGTCAGACCTTAGGCTTCATGTCAGACAGAACTCCTGAATAACTAAGGGCCATCAGAAGAGGCCATCAGAGACTCATTAGTCCCATGTGATGGAGTAGAGCACGTGAGTGTTAATCAGTCACACAGAGGGGACCAACACACCAGGAGATGCACTGAATCATCAGAGCAGGGATGACAGATCAATAGAAATGATAGCTATTCAGGGGACTCGGAGGATCACAGGGAGACGGGGATCAAGAAGAGAGCAGTCTCACAGTAGAGTCTGTTTGTGTAAGTGTGTGTGTGTTTGTGTGTGTGTGCATGTGTGTGTGTGTGTGTATCACTCAATGATGTGTAAGACCTGTGACTTGTTTGTGTGGGCTACTACATGGTATCACAGCCCTGAGTGGGGTTGTAGGAGTGATTATAACTTTGGCTGTATGTTTTGTGCTCTGGAAATCCTCCATGACACACACACACACACACACACACGCACACACACACACGTGCACACGCACACACGTACAGGGAGCACGGATTGTTACTCATGGCAGCTAGTGAAATGTGTGAAACGTGCTGGCTTTGATTGTCAGCAGTCTCTGAGCGCAGGAATGAACATGACAAACAGATGAGAACTTGCTGGCTCAATCTCCTGCCTTTCTCCTCTCCCTCATTTTAATCAGCTTTCATGTAAACATTTACTCCGCTTTTCTTGCCCAGGCTGGGAAAAGCTTCCTTCATTACCATGTCTTTCAATTTCATTCACACTGTAAGCTTCAAGTAAATCACTTGCAAAAGCTGCCTCTCTACTGAAGAACTTGCATGCAAATGCATCTGTAATTAATGATTTATTAATCCTGAGCATTTGAATTCACTTTGTTGGCAGTGACAAATTTCTTCCTCCTCAAGTGTTTGATGTGGAGTGGCCCGATACCATAACTTCCATCTCTACGCAGCTGCACACACACACACACACACACACACACACACTTACTCATTCACTCGCTTTCATCTGCCTCTTTCCATTAGATAATTTGCGCTTTTGAAAGGCTGGAATGCAAGGGATGCATCTCTCCGCTGCCCTGCTGCACTTGAGACGGCTCGGCGTCTCCAGCTCCGAGTCATGTGCTCACGGAGATAAATGCTCGACGGCCGGCCCGCTCATCACCATTGTTTTCCTGCTTCCTGGTGACATGTTCACCTTGGACCATATGCATCTCAGGCAGGTTAACGGCGGCTGTGTTTTGGTTCTGGCGGACGAGCGGCGGACTGGCCTGCATTATCC
>PYXC01001039.1:170000-190000 GCA_015244755.2 Tenualosa ilisha
CTAATTACCACAAATGAGCTGTGCACACACACACACACACACACACACACGGACACACCAGTAGACTTTGTGAATTGTTTGCAAATATTTGCACTGTGGTGCTGCATAAAGAGGGAATGCAGTGCTGGGAAGGGGTGACTTCAGGGTAGGTGGTGAGAGAGTGAGTGAGTGAAACACACACACACACACACACACACACACTCACACACACACGCACACACTCATACACACATACACGCACACTCACACACACACACCAGGAATGCCAATCCCTCTTTCTTTACCACACTATCACAGGAAGGGGGAGAAAACCTTAAAGGCAGCCACTTAGGAAAGGTCAGGAGAGTTCAGAGTTTAAGGGTTAACTACAGCTTTTTGCCTGAAAGGAACTCTGACAACAGCCTCAAAAACAAAAAGAAACCAGGGGTCAAACACTGCTGAACAAACTTTGGTCTCTTCATCACTGCCAGAATAACAATCAACTTGTCAGGAACTGAAGAGCCTCGGCAGTGAAGAACTGGAGAGGGATTGAAGCCCGCCTGTCAGCTCATGAGGTGGAACCATAGCTTAGAGGAGAACGTGGAGGAGAACATGGCTGAGGTGGTACATAGCTCAGAGGAGAACATGGAGGAGAACATGGCTGAGGTGGTACATAGCTCAGAGGAGAACATGGAGGAGAACATGGCTGAGGCGGAACAACAGCTCAGAGGAGAACATGGAGGAGAATATGGCTGAGGTGGAACTATAGCTCAGAGGAGAACATGGAGGAGAACATGGCTGAGGTAGAACAATAGCTCAGAGGAGAACATGGCTGAGGTGGAACCATAGCTCAGAGGAAAACATGGAGGAGAACATGGCTGAAGTAGAACAATAGCTCAGAGGAGAATATGGCTGAGGTGGACCCATAACTCAGAGGAGAACATGGAGGAGAACATGGCTGAGGTGGAACCATAGCTCAGAGAAGAACATGGAGGACAACATGGACAGGGGTGGAACTATAGACCTACTCTCATCTCTGAGGAGAACATGAGTAATCTGGCGTGACTGAGCAGGCTGCACAGGGGCTGTAAAACACTAGCTGATCACCAGTGTCATATATGTGAATCAACAGCCCTCTGGGGAAGCCCAGGTATGTCTCTGCATTCAGCCAAACACCTTTAATCTCAGCCTGTCTCTCCCTACCCCTGGAGAGGGCCTTTGGATTGCACAGGCACTTAATATATTGAGGAGTTCAAATCAGCCATCTCACCTCAATAAATTGTTAAGTGTTCAAATTTGAACAATATGTCAGGAAGATGTTCTCCTGACAGAGTACAATCAGAGGGGGTGATGAGACACACACACACATACACACACACACACACACACACAGAGACACCCCTCCCTTCCTTCTCTGACCTGATTTTGACTGGGAGATACCATTATTCAGGGCAGAGCACAGAGGCGCCGGGAGAGACGGGGTTGGGGGGGTTGACGCGGGGGGAGGGGGGGGGGGTCTGCAGAATAATCATCAATAACTCTGCTCTACCTCATACATTATGTTTAAAGATGGGGTCTGGAGGGGGCAAGAGGGGGGGTCATTACCCTAAAAAAAGTTCCTGCCTATGTGCTATTTTTAAGTCATCTCTTCCATAGCCTTTGGTAATTTAAAACCGTCTTGGCCAGACTTTCCACTGAAAAAAGACACATTTATCATGTAGAGAAGACAGAGCTTTTCACAGCGGGGACATATGAAGATCCTGCAGAAAGAGAAGAAGAGGAGGAAGAGGAGGAGGAGGAGGAGGAGGAGGGGAAAGAAGCAATGTTGTTGGGACAGTTTTCTGGCATCACTCCTCGGCGGCCTCTTATGGGGATATGTGTGTGATGTACGACAGAGATGGATGTCGACCAAACATGTGAGAACCCAAAAACATCTGTTCCCTGAGTCTCATTACTGGCCCGTGGCAGAACGGAGAGGACAGTTCCCACCCCCTGCCCAGCCGGCTGCCCTTACCTCCACAGGGCCAGCAAACAGGGAAGCGCTTTAATCAAACGCAGGAGAGAAGGCTGAATCACACACACGCACGCACACACACACACACACACACACACACACACACACACACACACACACACACACAAAGGAGCCCCTGAGCCAACATGAGCCACACCAGCGACACTCCCGTTCCACACACAACTCCCCTTTCCCAGAGCTCCGGAATGCCATTACCACAGGCCTCCTCAAGCTTCCAGAATGCCATTACTACTCCGGCTTCGGAACACTCTGGAATGTTTCTCCTGGAGAGAGCTCCTGCTTCTCTGGAGCGCAAAACGGCTCCTCCGCCGCCCTTCCCTGCACAGCGCAGGGAGCCAGGCAGGAGAAGACACATTATTTCTGCTTGGGCTATACGTTCCAATTAACCTCCTGGAGGAACGCGGTGTGCAGTTAGCCAGCGTGGCCCCCGGGGGAGGAGGGGATGGGGGGGAAAGGGTAGAAATTCTCACACGGCGCGCCGGGCCGCTCTCGCTCACCTGCCTGTAATCAGAGTGTCAGGTGCACTCTGGGAATTAGGGGCTCGGCCCGCCGGCTCAGGCGTCTCCCTCGGAGTCGCTTGCAGGAGGCAATTAGGAGCAAACGGGTGTCAAACAGGAAGAGATGTCACGGGGGGAGTCATGCGGAAAAAAGGCTGCCTGCTGCTGCTGCTGCAGCTGGTCCAACACAGGACAGGAATTACACCTCACACACACACACACACACACACACACACACACACACACACACACACACACACACACAAACACACAGACCACTGCTGCTTCAACTACACCCTGGCCATCCTGGCACAGGTGAACACACACAAATAAACACACATACACTTACGCACATGGTACATACAGCACATCACAGCAAACACACACACACACACATACACACATCACAGCACACAGCGCTGCTGCTTAAACAACACACCGGCCAGCCTGGCATAGATAAACACCAGCACATACACATATCACAGCACAGCAAACACACACGCATCACATCACAGAAAGTACACAAACTCATACACACACAGATCACATGAAAAACACACACACAGAAGAGTGAGCTGACACACACACAGTAAAACAGTGAAATCAGTGCATGCTGTGCACAGAGGTTTACTAATCTGCAGCCTTTGCATCCACACAGACCCTGGCTTCATGTTCATGGGGTGCAGGTGTGTGTGTGTGTGTGTGTGTGTGTGTGTGTGTGTGTGTGTGTTTGATGACCAGGGTCACAGTGAGCGGCTGTGCCGACACACTGGAGTCATCCAGAGGGCAGCTCCTTCCACTACACCACATCACACACACACACACACCATGCCGTGCTTCTGCAGTCTAATCCCAACCATAATCTCACTCCTTATTCTCTTATTCTTAATCTGACCCCTGCATGACCTACTCATAACCTTTAATCTACATCCAGGGCATCCAAACAAACAAACAAACAAACAAACAAGCCGGTGACTTAAAGACATTCCGTAGCGCACTGTGACTCAATCAAAGGAGGATCAAAGGAGGACAACAGCATACCTTTAGAAATGAAACAGTGGAGATTAGCACAGACTAGAGGGCAGCCATAAGGGAAGGTTTTCACTGACGGAGCGATTGAAAAGGAGAAGAGGAGAGAATGTAAGACCAGAAGAGGAAAAGAAAGAGGAGAGAAGGGAGGGGGGGTCGGGGGGGTTTGGGTGGAGGTTGGAAGCTGCCCCTTTGGAAGTTGCCCTATTGTGTGAATTTCCAACCCCAACCTCCACCGAACACACACACACACACACACACACACACACACACACTCGTCTTTCTCTCTCTCTCATTCCTCAATTAGTGGCCAGGTCTTGGCCTGCTTTGCTGGCAGTGTGGTGTTGAGCTAATGTGGCATGAACAAGTCATTATGCTCGACCACAGATGGGCGCAGCCATGCACAGAGGCCCCTCTGCTCTGCTCAAAGGGACCTCTCCTAGTGACTGGAGCCACACCAGTGCCTGAAACACACACAAACACACGCACACACATACACCCACGCACACACACACATACACACACAAACACACAGCCATGCAAAGAAGCCCCTTTGCTCCGCTCAAAGGGACCTCTCCTAGTGACTGGAGCCACACCAGTGCCTGACACACACACACACACACACAACACACACACACACTTAGCACACAAAACACTGACACAAACACACGATACACAAACACAAACAATACACACACACATAGACACACAGATATACAAGCACACAAATATACACACACAAACAGACAGAGACACAGACAGAGCTGGGGCCACGTCTGGGGCCAACACTGGGCACTCTGACAGCACAGATGTCAAAGATGTCTACAGGACAGAGAGAGAGAGAGGAGACAGACAGAGAGAGAGACAGAGAGAGACAGAGAGAGGAAGAGAGAGGAAGAGAGATTTTAGGAGTGAGAGAAGCGGGAAGAGAGGGAGCGAGGGAGATGGAAAGATGGAGAGAAGTGTCTGGAGGATGGAAGGAGAGGGAGGAAGAGAGAGAGGAAAGTGAGGGAGAAAGAGAGAGGAAGAGAGAAGGAGGGAGAGGGAGGAAGAGTGAGGGAAAGAGAGAGAGGGAGGAAGAGAAAGGGAGGAAGAGAGAGGAATGAAGAGATAGGGAAGGAGAGAGAGGGAGGGAGAGAGAGGGAAGGAGAGAGAGGGAAGGGGGGAGAGGGAGGAAGAGAGAAGGAGAGGGAGGGAGAGAGAGGGAAGGAGAGAGAGGGAAGGGGGGAGAGGGAGGAAGAGAGAAGGAGGGAGAGGGAGGAAGAGAGAGGGAAGGAGGAAGAGAGAGGGAGGGAGAGAGAGGGAAAGAGAGGGAGGGAGGGAGAGAGAGGGAGGGAGAGGGAGGGAGAGAAAGGGAGGGAGAGCTGGAGATAAAAGGAGAGGTTGAGTGAGAGGATGCAAGATGAGACACCAGGCTCTGGTTCTCTTCTATGTCCTGTCTGATGAGGAGCTGGGCGAGATGAACGCCAACCTAAAACTGTTTCCCATGCAATATGCCTGGCCTCCTGTTTATTGCCTCCTTGTCTATTCTTGCTTCAGAAAAACAAGAAACTAACACAATCTGAGTTATCTCTGATCAAATTAGAGTTCAACAAACATTTTTTCCAATTGAGTCTGTCAGCATACTTCTTTTGTCCAAACATAGTGCTCTCTGTGAAAAAAAAAGATTCTTTGTTCACCAAAATCCCTTCACATTTGGTGCATAATTTGACATATTTATTTTCTTTCATTACAACAGTTTGACGTTGATGTCATTTCCACTGAGCACTTTACACTTAAAGAAACAAACACACACACACACACACACATACACACACACACAGATGGAACACAGATGAAGTACTGATTGTTGTTGTAGCTATTTGAAACTTTCTTCAGTCATAATCCATTCATCCATCCATCCATCCATCCATCCATCCATCCATCATTCTAGTTCCCTCCAAAGCATCAATAATCAGCTCTAAAACAGTGAACACAGCTCACTTTACCCTAAAACCATTATGCTCACTCTAGCCAAGGACACTCATTACCTCCAAGCCTGCCTTCTCCCCTCAGCCAGAGAGGCCTGGGCCGGTGTGTTACCACACTCTAACTGAATGGCTGACTGTGTGTGTGTTTGTGTGTGCAGACCTTGAATGAGTCATTGGGCTTGCATGCCCCTGTTTAAGTGTCTCCTAGAGGCTGCTCCTAAGGCTGCATCATGATAACCTTTTGACCCCTGTGGCCCCTGACTGCTGCGGTCAGGAGACATGTAAACATACTTTACAACCACATAAAACTTTGGGGAGGTCGGGGCACATTGGAGCAGAGAGGAGCCGAGAGAAGCTCACTCTGTTTTTATGAGGGGGGGGCACTTAAACAGTCAGGCTGTTGGGGATGAGTGACTGTGTGCTCAACAGAGATGAACTCAAAGAGGCACTGTACCGCATGGCCTAGAAAACTGTGTGTGTGTGTGTGTGTGTGTGTGCATTGTATTGCATGGCCTAGTCAGACAGGAAAACAGTCCTCCCACATCTCCCACCACTTCATCATGACCCAACACACACACACTCTCTCACTGCAACACACACACACACTCTCTCACTGCAACCTCTAAGCGCTCGGGAGGGTAACGTGATACAAGCTGGAGCTCAGCAGCGTATAAAACTACAGCCCAGATCTGCTAGCAGCACAGACCATGTATATGGCCCAGATCTACTGGCTGCACAGGGCATGTATATGGCCCAGATCTACTGGCTGCACAGGCCATGTATATGGCCCAGATCTACTGGCTGCACAGGGCATGTATATGGCCCAGATCTACTGGCTGCACAGGGCATGTATCTAGTGAGTACTTAGGGGCAGCATTGGACAGCAGAGGTCCATTTGATCCAGTAAAAGCCCAGTCAAACCTTGTAAACCCGACTGGACCAGGTCACGGGGGGGTGTTTCCTGAATGCAGGTTTGTTTATCAGCTGTTCCGAACCCCTCTGGGCCTCTGCAGCCTGCCTGTCGTCTCTGTCACTGGGGCCTGTAGAAGACCGTCACGCAGAGGCTCTCTGAGGCACAACACATTGGCATCCTGCTGTGTTTAGGGGGAATGAGTATTATGGAAAAACTGTGCTGGGCTAGTAGAGTTCATCGGCATGGAAAGCCTTAATCCAGCTCTTTGAAACACGCACTAGCTCCCGTTTCTTTGGCATCACAGACTGCACAACTACGAAGATCAGTGATCACTATGCGAGCAGTCCCTCACTCAGACAGACACGGGGGACTGGAACGGTGATGCTTACGGATAGTTAGTAATTTAGGAAACACATGAACAATTATGTTGGCAAGTGTAATCACCTCAGAGAGAGAAGGGGGGGGGGGAACAAAATATCCCAAAGCCCTGAACAATTACAACCCAATCACACACATACACACTCACACACACCAGTACAGTTCCTTATTAACAAGGCTGAAATGCACCACAGTGCCATACTTCAAAATTTAATCTCCCCAGTCTTGGAGTCGTGATGCAAGATTAAGTGTGGCACCTCAGAGACTGGATAAGTACGTGTGCAGACCCACAGAGAGAGAGAGAGAGAGAGAGTCTCATCACAGCATCAGAGGGTCCTGATTGAACACGCTGAAAGAGTGTGTGTGCGATAGCGATTAAACGAGTGTGTCTGAGATAGCGATAGTGAAGCACAGCGCGGGCCTCTCTGCCGAATGGATCTGTGTTTGATTTATATGCCTGCAAGTAATTAAAGCTATACTGTGACAGTACAGAGAGGAGGAGGAGGAGGAGGAAGAGGAGAGTGACATTCTGGCTGGCTGTTCAGCTTTATGTGCTCAGCCTGCCTGCAGGCCAGACCGAGCACCAGAGCAGAGCGGTCCAGAGAAGATTAAGAAGTTTTCAGGGACCCCCAGACTAATCATAAGCAAATGGTGATTGGAGTGGAACTTTCAAGTGTACACGCATCGGTGAACTTCCTCTTGGGGAAAAAATGTTGAAAATTAGATGCATTTCCTCATCTCTTCCACTGAAAGGGAAACTTTGCTTAACCATCCGGTCGCATTATAAATGTCTTTGGATGATTGCTCTGCTCACAAAATAGTATCAGGCTTTTTGCCTTCAGAGACATATTGACTTTGACAAACCAGGCATTTCACTTTTGGGCCTCTTGTGTTTCCATACTGGGTAGAACTACTGAATGAATGTGCATGCTGTACTAGTACTGTTAGAGGAACTGCACACAAGCTATAGGCTAAGGAAATGAAATGCTAACAGACTTACTGTAATTGTGACTTGGGTTGTATGTTTGTAATTGTCAGGCCTCACTCACAACAGATTCCATTCTTGAAACTCTACATCATGATTGTGGGTGTGTGTTAAGAGACGTCACTCCTGTTCCCTGCCTAGCTATCCGCCTCCCAGCTGCAGTCAAGCTCAAGGCTCAAGCCACACCTGAGGTGTGTGTCTCTCAGAGGCGATGGAAAAGCTGCACTGGAGTGAAACAGGTGAAGCAGCAGCTATGTGTTTAGCCATGTCAGTGGGCACACATCAAGTATGAATGAGGCGCCATGTGCAGTCGAGGTCATCCAAAGCAGGCCAGCTGGGGCTCAAACCCTTGACCTCACAGCAACCTCCTACTGGGAGTCAAGCACCTTAACCAGTCGACCAAAACACCCAGGACATCAGTCGACCAAAACACCCAGGACACCAGTCGACCAAAACACCCAGGACACCAGTCAGCTGCTAGGCAGGCTCTTCAGGTGGACAGATTTACATGCACAGGCTAGCAAGCATCCGTTACACATGCCTCTAGTCACGCTGAACATCTAGTGTGAATGAGCCACCACACATCTTCTGGGAATGAGGCACCTGTGTGTGTGTGTGTGTGTGTGTGTGTGTGTGTGTGTGTGTGTGTGTGTGTGTTGTCTGGCCTGAAGCACACCTCTGCTGCTACAGCTGCTGCTGCTACCTCGGGCCCTGGCTGCCTAAGGTGAGGTGTGAGTGTGTGTGTGTGTGTGTGTGTGGTGTGTGTGTGTGTGTGTGTGTGTGTGCATGGTGGGGGCTGTGGGGGGTTATTTATCACCCAAACCCTTGGTGATGAATGGAGAGGAGCACACAGGATTAATTAATAACGCCGTTGGCTCAGTGATAATGATGAAGCACTAAAACGTTATTGATGACTCCATCAAAGGGCTGCCTGCTCCGTGTTCTCTAATTAGTTCTGGGTTTGTTGGATTGCTTTGCAAGCCACCCCACGAGCCTGCCAGGCAGCTGGGACAGGTGATACACCCCAGCCAGCCAGACACTCTTATTTACAGACGCCTCGGAGCTCTGTGTTGGGATGATGTTCAGAGCGAGTCCCTTATTGCCCCAACACCAAAGCAGCTCAGCCCAGTCCAGTCCTGCCCAGCCCAGCCCAGGGCCAATGCATTAAAACTGATTTGGTTGTCCAGTCCAGACCATTTGTCACACATTCCCAGCAACCAATGACTGACCTATTGAGCAGGTGGTTAAGAATAGCGAAACACACACACACACACACACTGGGCACAACAGTCTAATTGACCTTCATGTGATGGCCTGTAGGCAGGAGAGGTCAAGTTTATCACGGCCAGCAGCAGTTCCATTCACCTAGAAATGACAAGACTGTCAAAACAAGCCAACCACTGCTCCTGAGGACAGGTGGGTTCTGCTCTTTGCTTTGGAGTACAGGTGGGTGCTGCTCTCTGCTTCAGAGTACAGGTGGGTGCTGCTCTCTGCTTCAGTGTACAGGTGGGTGCTGCTCTCTGCTTCAGAGAACAGGTGGGTGCTGCTCTCTGCTTCAGAGTACAGGTGGGTGCTGCTCTCTGCTTCAGAGTACAGGTGGGTGCTGCTCTCTGTTCCCAATTACAGGTGGGTGCTGCTCTTTAGTGTAACATTACACCTGGTAAAGGT
Organism: Tenualosa ilisha; assembly: GCA_015244755.2. NCBI lineage: Eukaryota > Metazoa > Chordata > Actinopteri > Clupeiformes > Clupeidae > Tenualosa > Tenualosa ilisha. The sequence continues at coordinate 179,455 of PYXC01001039.1, forward strand.
GAGAGTATTGTGGAAATAGGCAAGTCAGTGGTGCTTCTGGGTTCCTAGGCTAACAGTAAGTCTACATTGAGTACAGCTGAGAAGAGCCAAGCTCCTACGGTGGACTAGCCTGGGTTCAGCAGATTCCCTCTGTTTGTGAAGCGAGTCGGGCTTTTCAGCCCTCGGAGATGAATGGGAGCAGCTTTTGTGTTAACTTAGTATTGATCGGCAATGCCTAACTAACAGTAATACCCTTTAACCCTAACCCTAACCCATAGGAATGGGAGCTACTTTTGTGTTAACTTGGTATTGATCGGCAATGCCTAACTTACAGTAATACCCTGTAACCCTAACCCTAACCCATAGGAATGGGAGCCACTTTTGTTAACTCCGCCAAGGAGGTTATTTTTTTGTTGGCATCTGTCTGTCTGTCTGTCTGTCTGTCTGTCTGTGAGCAACATAACTCAACAACTACTGCACGGATTTGGATGAAACTGAAACGTGGGTATTTGGCCAAGGAAAAGATGATTACATTTTGGTAGTGATCCGGAACACTGTCTGGAATCTGCATTGTGTCAGTGACCCCATATTGCCTTGCCAGAGGTCTGGACTGTGCTTTTCTAGTGTTAACTACGTACTGATCAGCAATGCCTAACTTACAGTAATACCCTGTAACCCCAGCCCTAACCCTGTAACCCCAACCCTAACCCTGTAACCCCAGCCCTAACCCTGCCACCCTAACCCATAGGTATGGGAGTAGCCTTTGTGCTAACTGTGTATTGATCATCAATGCCTACCCTTCAAACCCCCACTTCATCACTGACCTTTAAGATCTGATAATAAACCGCATCAGCAGGAAATAAACAACATATTTACCTTTAAGATCTGAAGATACGCCACATTAGCAGTAAGTAAACAACATAATTGCTTTAGCTGTAGACGTGTACACGTTCGTCTGACAGTAATCCTTTGATATTTTCTTTAATAAATAAATAAAACAGACAGAAGTCGAATCTTTCATATTTGTCATATTTCTTTATCTTTGATATTTTCTGGCTAGGTTACAACTGTTTACCACTGTCTAGTTTTGTTTTTGAACTCCTCTTGTCTCTGATCGGTCCCTGCGTTTTTTTTTTTCTTCTTCTTTTTAATACTGGGGTGCTTAGAGTCTCTAGACTGTATGTCACAGGGAAAGGGAAATGAACTGCTGCAGTGGCGTGTGAAGCCAGCCTAACTTTGGACAGGAGGCAGAGAGGTTAAGTGCACCCAGTTCATCAAGAGCGATCTAATCACAGCCGGTCCAATCAGGTGTGTCTGTGACAGCGCTCATTTGTCTGTCCGGGGGGACCAGGATTGTCCCATCCCTCACTGTGGTGTGTGTGTGTGTGTGTGTGTGTGTGTGTGTGTATGCGTGTCCTGCCTGAGGCTTTCTGTGGTGACAGGCTGTGTTTGGACAGGTGTGTTTGTGAGCTCTAACTCATTCTGTTCCTCATAAAGCCTTGATCGGCCAGGAGCCCACATACACACACACACACACACAGACTTAGCCTCAGTGTCTATGTGCTCAAGTACTCTCTTGTTGCTAAGGACTTTTGCTGCCCCTCTCCACTTTCTTGGCAGAGTCAATATTTACCAATGCAGGTCAGATGCTAAAGAAATGTGCTTCATCAAACTCATTCCATAGGAATCTTTGCAGAGCCGTAACGGTTACAGATCCCTCGCATTGGTGATCTGACTCCTTGTCTAGCTCTTTACCACACCAAAGGAACTCCCCAAACCACATCAAACTGACCTGCTTTAGGGAGTAAACACTCGTGCGTGCTGTTTGTCTCCATACACAGCTGATGCCAGACAGCCTAAAGAGTTTCTGGGTGTGTGTGTCCACAGCCCTGCAGTGCCTGTTGAAGTGGCTTTGAGTGAGTAAGACACTGGACTTTCAAGTGCCCCTGACAGAGGCACTAATGACCTGGATCCCAGCTGTTACTGACAGCAAGCTATTCATACCTATATGCTAAAACTAACATCACTCCTAAAACACTTTTAAAAAGTGCAGAAATCCTTACATTTCTGCCACTGGGCTGTTGTTTGATTCACTTTTCATTCTCCTCTGGACTGGCTGCTTTCTGGGAAACAACCAAGTATATTGTAAGAGATGAGCACACTAAAAACATGTCTGTTTGGGGGGGTGGCTCCCCGTGAACAGCCTCAACTAAGCGTACCCCAATCAAAACGCTTTATGGACGCGTTCACAGTTTACAACCTGAACAACGTTAGGAGGCAGCAGCCTGCAACAACATCTACAGACAAACAGAGAAGGAAATGGATGCTGGGAACAGGGTGAGAGGAAAAAGAGACAGAGAGAGAGAACAAGAAAGAAAGAGCAAGTGAACCAGAGAGGGAGAGCTAACAAGGAAGAGAGAAATGCTTGTACTCTTGCTGCCAGGGGCCATGCGACACCTCCTGTGGTGCTCACCTGCAAACACACACGTTGGATTTTCACCGCCGGCCTCAAGTTCCAGCTTAGCTGTGTGCGAACAGCACAATTACATGAGTTATCCCAGGCTGCTGTGAATGCTGACACTGACCCTCCATGCCTCCCCTCCAGCAGGGGCTTGTTAAAGCCGTCCAAAGGCAGACGGCATGACTCTGCTTCGTCTCTTCCAGCTCTGTGAGCGCAGACAGGGATAGGGACAGAGACAGGCAGGGAGAGAGAGACAGGAAGAGAGAGAGGGACAGAGAGGGAGAGGGAGAGAGAAAGGGACAGAGAAGGAGAGGGAGAGAGAGAGGGAGAGGGAGAGGAACGTTTCTGTGGTTGCTGTCGCCTAATGAGATGTCGTCGGCCTCTTCTGCCCTCCAGCTGTAGTCACTTCAGACTCACTGACCTGCTAACGGAGGAACAGCTGTTCTCCTCGTCCCTGAGAGCTCCCACTCAGGAAGCGCTGAAGGAGATGTACCACATTCGACACTACATGGAGAGCTAACTACTAATGGCAGTGCTACACCACACAGAGATTAGTTAGCTGCTAAAGGCAGTGCTACACCACACAGAGGTTAGCTAGCTGCTAAAGGCAGTGCTACACCACACAGATATTAGCTAGCTGCTAACGATAGCACTAACACATCCCCACTGATTTTATATTAACATCCCAGTGCTGCACAGCATGGAGGTTACCCAGCAACTAGCTCCACTGCTAATGCTGATTTCAGATTTATTGCCTAGTCTACAGTCTATGCCACACCATATGGAAATCAGGCAGCATGGAGGTTACCCAGCAACTAGCTCCACTGCTAATGCTGATTTCAGATTTATTGCCTAGTCTACAGTCTATGCCACACCATATGGAAATCAGGCAGCATGGAGGTTACCCGGCAACTAGCTCCACTGCTAATGCTGATTTCAGATTTATTGCCTAGTCTACAGTCTATGCCACACCATATGGAAATCAGGCAACAGTTAGCACTCATGCTAATGCCTCTCTGCTGATTATACTTCCACTGCTTCCTGTGTGGTACACTGGAGTGCAGATGTGTATTTTCATCACACAGAAAGTGGACGTTTTGTCCCATTCATAACTCCAGTAATTTGTGATGCTATTTGCATAACGTGGATGATTACATGGGATGTCAGCATTAGCTACTTTTGACTGTAGAACTTACATTAATAATTCACATCATCCATGATGGCATTTACTGATGAAATGGACGGTGAAGTAACAGTAACTCCACTTGTGGAGTTGTTCCAGTGTATTCACTAGATGGGTATCAAACTCATTACCTCTGTGATGACATGAGCAACAGAAGACTGTCTGTAATCTCCCAAATGGCTGGACGTGGCTCTCTAGTAAAATGGAACTAGTTCAGTTCAGTTCAGGGCATTTCGTAACACTTTACAGCACAATCCACTATTTTCCAAACAGAATCAGAGTGTTAAATAATCAGTAAGATTTTCCAAACAGAATCAGAGTGTTAAATAATCAGTAAGATTTTGTCTGAATGGAATTACTGTTTCTCACGCAAGCCTAAACAGATGCTAATTACTCATTAACTACCACAGTTCTGCAACTTCATATTTTTAGTGTCTCACATATTTACATTTTAGGGAAAGAATTTTACTAGGCCTAGTCCAGATCCCCACCGCCTGCACTGTTGTGTTGATCCCCCCAACTCTACCCCAGGATAGGCCCCCCCCCCCTTCCCCCTTGGCCCCCGCCCCCTTGGCTGACCTCTTGGGCCCGGTGGGCAGATTAGCTGCCTGGCACCCAGGAGGAACACAGAGGGACCAGTGTTGCAAATTTGTCACTCAGAGTGTTAAAAATCCCCCAGGAATGTTAATCTCCAGATTCACCCCACCCACATTCACACACACACACACACACACACCACCACCACCACCACCACCACTTACACTCCCTCCAATAATCCACCGCTCCCTCGGAGAGAGAGTGAGAGAGAGCCAGTACCAAATCATACTGCCCCAAGCAGGTAAAAGCATTACAAAACTAGCTAAAATAACTAATTTAAAACATTTTGAAATATGAGAGATACACACACACACACCACCACACAAACACACCCTCAAATAGTCCAGATTCTTACACATGAGAGCGAGAAATGGGACCAACGGACCTGCTGGATCAGTTTGCTGTGGTCATGTTTGGGACATGCTGGTTCGTTATCTCCCATAGAGCATGGGGTTGTGCTAAACCCATTTCACGAGGAGCATGAGGACCACGGGAGTCGCTGCACAGGCAGGGTCCTAAAGCTCCTTCTTCACCTTTCTAGTCTGCTCTGGCTGGAGCAACTCTGTAGCCAAACAGTGAATCAGTGCCATCAGTGGAGCACGCCAGGCTCTTGTGTGGTCATGGCCGAGAGACTAGCACAGTTCAAAAAAGAGCAGCACACACACACACACACACCACACACACACACACACACCACACACACACACACACACTTTATTTATTCTCTGCTCCCATCTGTTAGCCCTGGCTGTGACCCTGCTAGCTGCAGGCTATGGCTGGGAGTGAAGAGTGTTAGATTCTGCCTTGTCATTTCTCCCTACATGTTTTACACACCCAGGAAATCCATCACTGTTCACAAACGGCACTTTGAAGTTTCAATTGGTGGCACTCTTCAAGCGCTATGTGGGGGGGGGGGGGGGGGGGGGGTTCAAACCAACAGATGGAATGCTGGAATGACAGACCAGTTTTAAAGAATATGCCCAGAAATGTCCTGGCTTTAAAAATAGACATCTTTCCAGGCACAGCACTGTCTGCCATGCATGAGGGCTTTCAAGAACAGATATATGTCTGTTTGTGTGTGTGTGTGTTAGACATCACCTGTGTAGCTTCTGTGTAACATCATGAGACCAATTCAGATCATCTTTAAAACAGCTACCTACTCTTCAGGTTCAACACTCTTTCTCAGTTCATGTTCCAACACCCCTCCAGGTTCCAAGGCTCTTACAACCCCCCCTGCCCCCGCCCCCTCGACTGGCCCCCAGGCTCTCAGCTCAGACAAAGCTCTCTCCTTACCCCCTAATTAACTCCTTGTTAACACCTTCCAGTTTCAGGTTGCTACACAATCCCAAATAGATTGGATTCTTTGTTTACTCATTTGGATGTTTACTTCCTATTGTGTGACAGAGTTATCGTAATCTGATCAGATGTTTTCAACATCTTTCATCAAAGTAGACAAAAGGAGGCTTAAGGCATACGGTCCAGGCAAACAGGTAGACGACACCTATGCCTGATGGGAAATCAGGAAGTGACTAAGGTGCTGGGTGCTAGTAGCCATCAGTGATGGCAACCAGGCAAGAATTCCTGTAAATCTCTTAAACAGAGATGGATTGAGTCCAACGATTTTACCCTTGCAAAGACTGACTTCAAAGAAAGAGGCCTCCTGATGGCTCCTGGGAAAACAGGATGTGGACATGAGTAAGGTGTGTGACGCAGGCGGCGTCCCCAGGTGCGTCTGGTCACCCGTGCTTTGCCCTGTGTGCCGGCAGGCGTTGGGTGCTGATGGACGGGCACGGCGGTGAACTTCTGCAGGTGTGGTTTCTTTATTAACCGCCGTGCATGAACCCGAGCCAAAGCACCGGGCCTTCTTGAGTAATTAGGTGGGGACAGACGACTGTGTCAGCCCGTCAGTGGGCCCACGGGTGCTTTGTGTTTCAGACGCACAGGAGTGGAGACCTTCCTTCCGCATACTGTAACGAGATTCCACATTCCTCTCCCGAAACGAAACCGCGTGCCGCTCTTCCTTCCTTTAGAGAGAGAGGCTGGCTGATGTGGCCTGATGAGAAATGGGTGTTGCTGACAGCTGGAGCCAATAACGCTGGTTGGTTTGCCAGTGATGTATGGGCCGGGACAGCAGCATGAGCTTGTCAGACAGCATTGCTCAACAGAAGTGGACGAGATAAGACATCCTCTCCAACAAGATACCCTTCCTGTTAGCAACACACATTGTTCTCATTCCTCTTTGTCCACCTCCCTCAAGGACACACTAATGGGAAGATAGCGCCATGTGAGGCCATAAATCTCATTTCTTAAAGTTGATGGAGGCTAATTATTGGCAATGGCAAAGCTATGTTAGGGGACTGGTCTGTGTTAGTGTCTGTTAGCTTCTGGAAACAGAGAGCTGGGTGGGGGTGAAATGCTGCAATTCTCCTCACAGTTTCTGACAAAGAGACTATTGCTTCATACTTTGAAAGTAAGATGACCCCCGTTGTTGGCCGGATTTGTTTATGTAATAGACAGATACAGAGACAAGGACAAAGAGGAAGAGAGAGGGAGAGAGAGAGGCAGACGGATGGCAAGAAAGCATAGTGGGTGTGGATGAGTGTGTATTAGGTTTACCTCCTCTGCCAAAAGACCCAAAGGAGGTCACATTATTGGCATTTTTTCTCTGAAATCTCCGGGCAAAAAAACCACCGTCACTCCATGTGAACCCCTTCTCCAGGTTACCAGATACCTTCTGTGGGTCTTTACTTTCACCCTGTAGAAAGCCCGCCCTGCACCCAGACAGACTAGCCAGTGATTTCACTGCTGTGCGATGCCTATCCTGTGGCCCTAACACTGGATCGCTTACGGTAGCATGTGTGTGCAGAAACCTTAGAGTGTTGAGGACTTCACTTAATGTCAGCCGTGTAGTTTTATTGTGTCTCATATATCAGCATATGAAAGGGCTCACTCTGTCTACTGCCTTATTCTATGCTGTTAAGTAGTGCTGTAGAGGAGCGTATTTGTTTTACAGACTCGGTGAAGGCCCGGCCGTGGTTAGAGAATGAGATGGAGTGGCGCAGATGGTGGTGGGGAAAGAGTAGCAGATGTTTACTGCGGCCTACACAGCCATCTATCTTGAGGGATCTCTTTTGTATCGTGCCAGTGTGAGAGACTAAATTGAGTTACGGCCGCGCTGGAATATCTGCCATGCGTGCGTCGAGACTTTCCTGAGCCAGGCCATGATTTCCAACTCTTCCCGTGGCTCTGACTTTTCCCGAATTCCGCATCTTACAAATTGAAAAGGGGAAAAAAACGAGGCCATAAGAACTATTTTGGCCGATGTCCTAGTCCTTGCTGTTTGTTTCTGGCAAGCTGTATGTGTGTGTGTGTTATGTTAACTGGTGAAGATGTGAATATAGCTAATCTCAGAATTGTGATCTGTTGTCATGTGACCTCATAGCATTTGCATCTCACAGTTAACTTTTCCCTCTTGCACAGTTCCTAGGAAAAACCCGCCCCAACAGCGACATGTGATGCTGTTACATGATTTATATCTGGACAGAAAGCATGTACTGTATTCACAACAACCTCTGTTTGAACCCTGTGTGTGTGTGTGTGTGTGAGGCTGTATCGCTACTCAAGAGCTCATTCTGTTCTCCGTCTGCTGTCAGAACATGGTGATTTCTATTAAAGGCTAGATCCTCTGATTGATACAGTACACCGAGAGAGAGAGAGAGAGAGAGAGAGAGAGAGATAAAGGAGTGTGAGCTGTAAACATGGACAGAGAGAAGGAATCAGAGAACAAGAGGTCACTCAGTAATCTAATACAGGAAGAGTTCCGTATGACTCCTATTTTCCAAGTTGAATTGAGCCCAGCACGCTGGACAGACGATCTTGAACAAAAACACTCAGTGAAATATCATATCTGACAAGGAAATCAAGTCAGGAGATTTACACATGGAGGGGGTGGTGTGTGTGTGTGTTTATATGACAGCGCATCTGTGTGTGTTTTTGTGTGTGTGCATCTGTGTGAGTGTGGTGTGTGTATGTGTGTGTGTGTGTGTGGAAGGAGGGTTGTTGGGAGGGGGGTGTAGCGGAACGAAATGGAACTTCTGCCTTGTCAACAACTCTTGGCTGACTTTAACAGATCCTGAACTAACGGTTGTGTTTACCTGGGAAACTCTCCATTTGCTCCAGGCAGCCAACACAGAAACGTAGAGGGGGGGTCTATATACTTTAATAATAAGAAGAATAATATTAATAATAGTAATCATGATGATAATAATCATAAATAACACACCACAGCATTTTTGCTCAGCACCCAAACCAACCAGCAGCCTCAGCACCCAAACCAACCAGCAACCTCAGCACCCAAACCAACCAGCAACCTCAGCACCCAAACCAACCAGCAGCCTCAGCACCCAAACCAACCAGCAACCTCAGCACCCAAACCAACCAGCAGCCTCAGCACCCAAACCAACCAGCAGCCTCAGCCTCAGCACCCAAACCAACCAGCACCCTTAGCCTCAGCACCCAAACCAACCAGCAGCCTCAGCACCCAAACCAACCAGCAACCACAGCCTCAGCACCCAAACCAACCAACAGCCTCAGCACCCAAACCAACCAGCAACCTCAGCCTCAGCACCCAAACCAACCAGCAGCCTCAGCACCCAAACCAACCAGCAACCTCAGCACCCAAACCAACCAGCAGCCTCAGCACCCAAACCAACCAGCAACCTCAGCACCCAAACCAACCAGCAACCTCAGCACCCAAACCAACCTCAGCCTCAGCCTCAGCACCCAAACCAACCAGCAGCCTCAGCCTCAGCACCCAAACCAACCAGCAACCTCAGCACCCAAACCAACCTCAGCCTCAGCACCCAAACCAACCAGCAACCTCAGCCTCAGCACCCAAACCAACCAGCAACCTCAGCCTCAGCACCCAAACCAACCAGCAGCCTCAGCCTCAGCACCCAAACCAATTAGGTTGTATTTAATGATTAGGCTCTTTCAGCAGCCTTAGCCTCAGCACCCAAACCACTTAGGTTGTATTTAATTGCCCAGATGATTAGGCTCTTTTAAGCCCTGGGCCGGAGCGCGGGATTCTGAGTGTTGAGGCCGTTGTGAAGTTCTTAGCCATCCAGAGGGCACAAAGGAGGGAAAAACTGGCCTCCTGGAGAGGAAATAAAGTAATTCTGTTTCCAGATCTGCTGGAGTCAAGTCAGATCCATTGGAGTCAACTGGGCTCCTGGAGAGGAAATTAGGTAATTCTGTTTCCAGATCCACTGGAGTCAAGTGGTTTTTCTTCCGTGAACTGTGGGCATCCGTTCAACACTAACACTGGTCAAGTGTGTTCCCCTGGTCAAAGCTGCAGGAATGCTGAGGCCCATGCTGAAACAAACATCACTCTCTGCATTAGTGGACACGTCAACTGACTGACCCTAAACTATTCACTTCATTTATATATTGTTTGTTTATTGTTTATATATGCCATGGTTAGTGTCTGTTGTATGTAACCGCCTTTCTTCCTTGACTTCTAATATTAATGGCATCTCAGTTCTCCTGTATGTCCTGTTCATGAAGTGAATTCACAATTAAAATCCTTGAATCCTTGATTTCTAAACCATTACAGTTACAATCCAGATTACTGACCCTAAACTAGTTCCTGATACAGTAGAGATCCAAATCACTGACTCTAAACTAGTTCCTGATACAGTAGAGATCCAAATCACTGACCCTAAACTAGTTCCTGATACAGTAGAGATCCAAATCACTGACCCTAAACTAGTTCCTGATACAGTAGAGATCCAGATCACTGCATACAGTTTCTATCAAAACAGCGTGACATCAGCTTAACCTGACATTGGAAAGTTCTTTGTGGACACCAAGAGGATGTCTAGCTCCCATAGAACACACACACACACACACACACACACAGACACACACCGACACATACACGCACACACACAAGCACACACACTCACTCACACACAGACTGACTCTGTGTCTCTGCTCCTCCCTGCCTATGTCAGATAAGAGATCTTAACGCTTAACTGGTCCAGATTAATCCATTACAGCTGCTGAATGAGACGCCCTGGAAAAAAAAAACATACACACACACACACACACACACACACACACACACACACACACACACACACACACACTGCACAAACGGACATATATGTACATCCTATATGTATGGGCACACAGAGATGCACAAAGAGAACGCGTGTATGTCTCTGTTTGTGTGTGTGTGTGTGTGTATCTGTGTGTGTGTCTAGTGGGAGAAAGAGAGAGAAAGAGAGAGTAGGATGGGTGCAGAAGAGTAGAGCAGACTCGCC
>PYXC01001039.1:197500-200000 GCA_015244755.2 Tenualosa ilisha
GTAATATTCTGTCACGCTGCCTGCCTGTCTGTCAGTGGTGTGCCTGAGGAATAGCAAGTGTGTTTGCTTTCATCTGCCAAGGCTGTTTGTGGCACTGCTCAGCCATGTTAGTTAAAGCCTGATCACAGCAAGCTGTGATGAATTAGACTGTCACACACATTAAGTGCCACCACCCAGAATGCACTGCTACCCAAAAACCGCCCCGCTCATTTCCGTGCCGAGTCGCATTGCCACTCTCTCTCTCTCTCGCGCTCACACATGCACTCACACACACAGACACACACACACAGTTTCTCTCTCTCTCTCCCTCCCTGTAGCCTGTGAGTCAGCCTTTCGCTTTGTGTTTTCTAACTGTCAATCCTGCCTGCCAGCTCTCTGCCTGCAGCCTTCCTGAAGACGGCAGTGGAGTTTGTGAGGCAGCCACAGGCTCTCATAGGAAACCTCCCGTGGTGTCAGGGGGGTTAATTAGACTCTCTCTGTGTGGCCAGCCCTCGCTGCCATCTGAAGCCTGCCTTCCGTTTGGCCTCTATGACCACTAGGTTAGAGACCACGTTGCCTCATATACGAGCTTAATCTTCTCTTTTCCAAGTCGTAAGCCTGAGTGCTGTAAGTTCTGAATTTCAATTTGAGTAACTGTGTGTGTGTAGCTTTGACACCAGTTAGCTGAATTGTGTTGATATTCAGTGTAACCTCTGTGCGACTGCTAACATGTAGCTTTGACACCAGTTGGCTGAATTGTGTTGAGTTTCAGTATAACCTCTGTGTGACTGTTAGCATGTATCTTTGACAGCAGTTAGATGAACTGTACTGAGTTTCGGTATAACCTCTGTGTGACTGCTAGCATATAGCTTTGACATCAGCTGAATACTGTTTCAGTGTATCCTCTGGCTAAATGTCAGTGTGTGGGTTTGACATCAGAATGTTGTGTTGAGTTTGAGTTTGGGTAAACGTAGCTTTGACATCAGGTCTGAGGAAGCAAAACACCTGAGTCAGACTGCAGGCGTGTGCAGGCGTGTAGCATCATTGTTTAAAGAGCTGGCATGACTAATTACAGAGGACGGAAACATCAGCTCACCCTCAGGGCCCAGCCTACAGGCACAGCGGTGTCACACATAAATAGTCAATAATATGATTGTTATTATGTCATCATAAATTAATAATAAATAATAAATGTGATTGTTATCATATTGTTATAAATGAATAATGAATAATACATATGACTGCTATTATTATAAATGCTTTCAAGTACTCATTCCACTGAAAGAAAGTGTTTGTGGTATTCTAAGTAGCGTGTGTTTGAGTCTTGGCTGCTGGTAATGCAGTCTAGGTGAACCTTTTTCCTGTGGCCAGATGTGTGTCGTGCACAGATGTGTGTGTGTGTTTGTGTTTCTCTCCATAGAAAAGACTCTGGACAGGTCATATTTCATGCATGAAAGATACAAAGGTTCCCAAGCATGACCTGTGGAACAGCGAGATGAAAGAGAAGCAGGACGCCTAAACATGGCAGAAAACACTTGACCACGGTCAGGAGAGATCTCCATGCCTGCGTCTACAGGGTTACACACACACACACACGCACACACACACACACACTCACTCAAGGCCAGTGGGAGCTGCTCTGTGAGGGAAACAATCTGGGGAATTGTTAACATCAGGCTTCGGATTACAGCATAGGGAAAGTTTATGGAGGACATGCAGAAATCCCTTCACATGCAGAAACTTCCCTCTGAGCAGGACTTAGAGCACACACTGCCTGTCTTTGGCTCCGTATTTACACACACACACACATACACACACACACACACACACACTGTCTGCTCCTTAAGACACCAAAGCTGCTGCTCCAATCCATCACTCTGACAGACCAAACCTCTGTCTTGTCTGATCTTCACAGTGATGCAGACCTCTGGGGAACAATGCTAATGTGCTGTGTAATACAGTTAGCACTGCTGTGTCATAAGTGCCGCTTGTAGAATATGACGTTTGATCATCAAATCATATTTCCCATGTCAGCCTACGTTTACACACCCAAACACACCACATGCATGCTAATGTACCTGCATGCAGGTTAGAGCATTCAAAATATTTCAGAAGAATGTTTACTGGAGATTATCTGATTGTGATCCATGGATGTTGTTGTTGTTGTTGTGTTGTTGTTGTGCTTGTTGTTGTTGATCTCTCTCTCTCTCTCTCTCTCTCTCTTCTAGGTTCCTGATGTGCACCAAACACCAAAGAGGCCTTCAGTAGTAGCAGGCACAAAGGGCTGTGGTTTACGTGACGGTAGATAGTTGTGATCTTGCGTGTGTATTTTTAGGAAACCTAATGAATATTTTGGTTCTGCTTGTCTTGGTCATCTGTCAACACCCACATGAGAAAACAGCTCACCACAGCAGACATAGCGTGCAAGGGCCCAGGAGTCTGATAAGCCCACACGCCAAACAGGTTCCCCTCCTGCCAGGCAGCCTGCTTCTCCCCACCAGCTCTCTCTCTCCGCAGGAGC
>PYXC01001039.1:205000-207500 GCA_015244755.2 Tenualosa ilisha
AAAATCCACAACAACAGAGTCCACATTTTGAATTATTGTTATGTGATTGAAAATATAATGCAAACAATATGAACAACTGTGACCCTGTTTGCTGATGTTAAAAAAGAGAGAAGATATTCAAGGTAAGGGATACTCGGCAAACCAAAGGAAAACAACTTGGAGAACACAAACCAGTATTTGATAATAGTCAGCGCAGTCATCGCAGGAAGCTAGGTTGCCAATATGAGCATCTTCAGAACTACAGCCAACTCTCTCTCCCACTCTCACACACACAATATGAGTATCTTCAGTATGGAGTCTGACAAGCAGTGAGTTTGTGGGTGTGAAGACAAAAACAAGCTGGGTCATCTGAGGAGAAGAGACAGCAGGGGGGATGATGCTGGTCAAAATCAGACTGCTATTTACAGAGGCGGCTTTCCATGGTGTTTCACCCCTGAGCAAGAATGCTTAACCCCGGCCAAGTGCTATTGTTTGGCACGGACGCAAATACAGAGAGAAGAGATAGTGTGTGTGTGTGTGTGTGTGTGTGTGAGGACACTGACAGATATTGACCAGGAGCTGTATGGAATGCCGTTATCTGTCAGAGGTGACCCCTCTTCATCTCCGGGCATCCTGAGAAGGAGTGTGAGGGCTGTGGAGGAGGGAGAAGGGAGGTGAGCACCCAGGGCGGCCAAAGACAAGGTTCACCCCCATTTAGAGATGTTTACCTTGGCACTGATAGAGCTCCAGCACAGAGACGACTCATCCAACACACGCCCACTCACGAAGCACCACAGAGAGATACAAAAACACAAAAACATGCTCGCACGCACACACTCTCCTGCTTTCTACCTCCCTCTCTCTCTCTCTCACACACACACACACACACACATACACACACTGCACAAATCCAGGCTGAATATCAACAGGATCATCTTCTCCAAATAGTATTTTGCTGGAAATACACTTTTAAAGCACAAAACTCTCTTTATGTCACTGATATAATTTATATTCAGTTTACAGAAACACTGCGTGCAAAGAACACAAAAGCACAAAAGAGTCTTTGAAGCAGATCTTGTGTGAGAATTAAGCCAGGGGACCTTGACTCATCACTATTATCAAGCTTGTGAAAATTCCAGAACAGAGCAACATGCACACACACACACACACACCACACACACACACCACACACACACCACACACACAGAAGACTTCTCTGAAATCAGCATGTGAGTTATTTCCCATGGTGTAATCTCAGTGGTGGGTCGTAATTGACTCTTCTCTATCTGATCCACACAGAGCACCAGCACTAACATGCCAGGGGATCACACCTGCACAGGAAGAGGGAGATCAGGAAACACTCACCAGGAGAGTCTTCCAGTCGGCTCCACCTTGGCCCTGCACAGCACACAGCCAAGAACCCAATACAGCATGACTAGTATCACTAGCTGATCTTGGCACTGCTGTGAACAAGCATGACTGATGATTAACAGAGCAGACCTTGTGTGCAATTAGAGAGGAGTATTAATTCAAGTTTAATAACGGTGATGCTGTTGCTCGGTTCATGTCAGCAAATGCAGATGTCTGAGGTTACTAGATAAACTAGATGCAAACTAGATTGTTTCTCCTGATTCTTCACGCATGAAGCTCGGAGACTACTTGAACTCTGTGTGTTGATTGCTTTGGTCTGTCAAAGGGCTGATGATGGGTGATGTCTGTGTGGGAAGTGTGTGTGTTAAGCTCTGGCCTGTGCTGTGTTAGCTCTTAGTTTCTTTTGCACCTAATTGATGGGTCCCAGCAGGCCGCTGAGGTGAAGCTCCCTACCTGCATGTGCAACAGCACCAGCTGGCGTTCCCTTATAGATACACACTCACACACACTCACCCCCCTCACACACACACACACACACACATTGCACACACTCACACACACTCCACACACACACACACACACACACACACACACACACACACACACATTTGCACACACTCACACACACTCTCACACATTCACAAACACTCACACACACACACGCGCACACACACACACACACACACACACACACACACACACACAATCCACACATCACGCATTCACACACACTCACACACACACTCACACATTCACAAACACTCACACACACACACACACACACACACACACACACACACACACATACCTCTTTGATAGCCGCCCAGATGCTTGTTTTGCCTCTTGCTGTTTTTCTTTTCTTTTATAAATTCCCTCCATCCCCTTTAAACAGATAAAGTCCCTGATGGGTCCCCTGATGGATCCCCTGATGGATCCCCTGATGGATCCCCTGATGGGTCCAGAGAAGCAATGTGGTGTGGTTGTGTGTGTGGTGAGTGTGTGTGTGGTGTGGTTGTGTGTGTGGTGAGTGTGTGTGAGGAGGAGGACTGATGGCAGTGCAACACATAGTAAAGCTAATAACGTTTGTCAGGGATATGAATACGTGTGTGTGTGTGTGTGTGTGTGTGGTGTGTGTGTGTGTGTGTGTGTG
>PYXC01001039.1:220000-227500 GCA_015244755.2 Tenualosa ilisha
GGCCTCTGATTTCCTGATGGTCCTGGAGATAAATGCACTCCCTAAGCCTGCCACTACAGGCAGGATGAGCCAGTCATGTCAGATGTGCCCTCAGTAACACTGTTTTGCAGCGGTCCTCAAAGCACACACTAGTAGTTTCTGTAATGATTTTTTTAATTACCCCTGACCCCCCTGCCACCCCCATGGTGGCAAGGTGAAACAGGCACCAGCAGAGAGGGGTGGAGGCAGGAAAGCACATGCTCTACGCCCCAATCACTATCAGTATTACATGCTCTACGCCCCAATCACTATCAGTATTACATGCTCTACGCCCCAATCACTATCAGTATTACATGCTCTATGCCCCAATCACTATCAGTACTGTGTGAGAGGATACCACTCCACATGCTCTATGCCCCAAATCATCCAAGAAGAGAATATCACTCCACATGCTCTACTAGTGCCCAATAACCACCAACACTGAATAATAAATGGATAGATAGATAGATAGATAGATAGATAGATAGATAGATAGATAGATAGATAGATAGATAGATAGATAGATAGATATTTTATAAAAAGGGAAATTCAAAGCTGTCATAGTCTCCTTCGTCCGTATTTGCGGGTCTGTGTGTGTGTGTGTGTGTGTGTGGTTGTGGTTTGTGTGTGCTCTGACCTGCTGGTGGCGCTAGTGAACACTAGTGTGGTCTGAAACATATTCCAGCTCAGTGCTGCCCCTGCTGTTCCACCCCCCCACAGGAGCCCAGGCTCACTGATAACACCATCTGATGCCAACACTGAGGTGGGCTAACTGTGATGAAGACACCCTCCACCCTCCATATCCCTCTGTCATTCCTTTTCTCCGTTTTCAAAAGAGAGAGAGAGAAAGAATGAGTGAGAGAGACAGACCAAAAGAGAGAGAGAGAGAGAAAGAGAGAGAGAGAGAGGGCCCATATGCATAAGCTGTTCTACTGTTGCTGATGGCCTCGGCAGGTGGGGTGGAGATAAGCCTTTCCCAGCAGGAGTGGTGTGTGTGTGTGTGTGAGTGTGTGTGTGTGTGTGTGTGTGTGTGTGTGTGTGTGTGTGCGTGACTGGGAAGGCCACATTAGCCACCTGTAGAGTGCAAAACGGTGAATAAACAGCAAAGGAGCAGAAGCAGCAGCTTCCCGTCACAGACAATCTGCCCACACTCATAATCTCCAGTGGAAATGGAGCACAAGAAAGGACCCCCCCGCCACACACACACACACACACACACACACACACACACAACTCACACACACACCACACACACACACACCACACACACAACACACACACACATACCACCCATACCACACACACACACACACACACAACACCCCCCCACCACACACACACACACAAAATCTTTCCGGTCTGTCAGGAGAAGACAGTTGTATTCTCCTGCAGTGAGGGAGACGTTCGAGACAGGAAGTGCATCCAGGGGGCGGTGCTCAGTCTGCCCTGGTGCTAGTGTAGGAACGCTGGCTGAACAACTCACATCCCAGAGAAACAAACCAGGATGTTCTCAGTGCAAAGCAATATGCTACAATTTGTACACCAAGCAGACTGCTTTGCCTGGTCACATGTGGGTGAGGAGTTCTGCCCAGGGTGGGGATGTGTGCTTCACGTGCTGATGGGGATGTGTGCTTCACGGGCTGGTGGGGATGTGTGCTTCACGTGCTGGTGGGGATGTGTGCTTCACGTGCTGGTGGGGATGTGTGCTTCATGGGCTGGTGGGGATGTGTGCTTCACGTGCTGATGGGGATGTGTGCTTCACGGGCTGGTGGGGATGTGTGCTGCACGTGCTGATGGGGATGTGTGCTTCACGGGCTGGTGGGGATGTGTGCTTCACGTGCTGATGGGAGCTGAAATGGGCAACAACAGAGCAGTTAGTGGGAGACAAAAGAGCAGCTAAACCAGAGATGTGCTCTTCAGATGTGCCCTTTGCTTCTCCACCACGGGCAGCATCTGGCCTCATGTGGACACAAGCACCACTGCCTGTTTGCATGGAGATGACTTCGCTGTTGTACTGGGTGGCCACCTGTGCCTTCAGAGCAGGGCTCACACACACACACACACACACACACACATACATACACGCATATGCATACACACACACACACACACACATACATGCATATGCATACACACAGTTACTTGTGTGGTAAAAAAAACTGTTGGCAAATTGGATAATGGAGTCTTTTGTGTGATGAAAGAGGTCAGAAGGCAGACTGTGTGTGGCTTTACATTCATTTCACACACACACACACACACGCACACACACACACACACGCACACACACACACACACACACACACACACACACAGAACTCTAATCCTGGCAGGACTGTAATTCGTAGCATCACATTCACACTGTCCCCTGGGCCTCTACCTGCAAAGCACAAAGGCAATCAGACTATTGAGCAGTTGGTAAATGCTTCCTTTGAATCAATTATGCAGAAACTCAGGGTCACTTTGTAATTGGATAGTGGAATTACGGATGTAGGAATCGATTCTTGGGAGCTGAAATAAATCCAGCACTTGTGTTGATGACATGAAAGTGCCATCATTGCCTTTATAATTCAATCTAAAATGCTTAGATGTGTTTTAAATCACTGCCTTGCATCTTTACCAAAAAAGAAAGTATGTGTAGGCAAATGTGTGTGTGTGTGTGTGTGTGTGTGCGCTCGCGTGTGTGTGTGTGCATCTTGAAATATTGCTTTGACAGAGAACTCTTTCAGACTTTTTCTCAGTGGACTGAACACATAATGAGGCAACATTTTTCATCCCCTTCTCTCTCTCTCTCTATCTCTCTCTCTCTCTGTCTGTTGTGCATTTTTCTTTACCAAATCTTCTCTTCAGGACTTGATCTTTGCCTGCCATGTAGTATTTGTATGTGTGTGTGTGTGTGTGTGTGTCTCCGAGTGTGTTTGGGGTGGAGTGTTGTACCATGTGCACTGTCCTCATTCAGACCCTGTCCCTCCCTTCCTCTCCTCCCCTCCCCTCTCCCCTCTGCCCTCCTCCCCCCTCTTGTTTAGGAGTGTAGGGTCGGCCATGATACCTAAGCCTATTAATCGCTACAGCACACCAAGAACACAGACAGCTAATCTGGCCATTGTTTACCCCCAAACGCCCAGCCCCCGCCAGCACTGGTTTCACCACCAGCTCTGCATCCAAACACCATTCCCATAGCACCCCCTAACCCCATCCATAGCCTTTCTCATTCAGCTAGCGGCTACTGTTTATTCCATTCTGTCCAACGCTAATCCTGGTTAGCAGCGCTGCTGCCACTGCTGAATAGGCTTCACAGCTTCTGTGCTTCTGTGCCGGCTGGTGTTAGTGTCGCCTGTGCTCTTTTGTCTGCTGGAGAGAGAGAGATAGAGAGGGAGAGAGAGAGGGAGGGAGGGAGGGAGGGAGGTATGTGTTCAGACGGCTCTGTCTTCTCTGTCCTCTCCTATCATCTCCTCTTCTGTGTGTGTGTGTGTGTGTGTGTGTGTGATCAGCCACTGCTGTATGTTTGGGGAAAGTTCTCGTCCTGCTAAATGGTGATTACTCATCATAATTGTCACTTGGAGCAAAGGGAATGTGGGAAATAGCTCTGACATTTTCAGGTTCCCTGGTTACTGCTAGTCTCTCTCTCTCTCGCTCTCTCTCTCGCTCTCTCTTTCCCTCTCTGTCTATACCTGTTTGTCCTCTTATACCCTCCCCCTTTTTTCCATCAGCCCCTGCCCCATCTCTCTCCTTGTCCAACTTTCTCTCTTCTTCTCTCTTTGTCTGTCTGTCTGTCTCTCTGTCTCTCTCTCTCTCTTCTGATTCTCAATCTTAGCTGTTCTCTTTGGGTCAGCTGTCTATTCCATCTCCCCAGTGTGAAACCAGAAGGCCAGTCCATGCCTGCACATGTGCAGTGGGTGTCCCTGTTCTTGCTCTGGGCAGCGGAGGGGCGTATAAACCATTGAGGGCTAAATTCTGTGTTTATAGTTGCCTGTGCACTTAGTTCCTCTCTGTCTCCTATATCAAAGGCCTTTCTCAGCATCCCAGATGACACATGTCCATTTTCTGTTGAAAGGAAGGACTGGAAACGCACAAAGGACAAGCTCGACTGAGAGACTGTGAGCAGCTTTCAGTGCCAGAGAAAGGACTTTGTTTCGTCTGTCTGGGGAGTTTCATTTACATTTGACACTGAAGGCCCAAAGATTACAGATGATGAGAGGATCTACTTAGCTTGTTTGGATTCTTTTTCTCTGTCCTCGAGGAATCCATCATTGTTTCATTACATGAGTGAAAGGCTTCCATTTGGAGCTTTTTGTCATATCTGAGTGATGACGTCATCTCGGGCATAAACCGTTCTCTTTTGTTCTTTTTCACAATTGTTCTGTAATCTTAGTCTGAGAGGACCAGCACACTAAATAGATGATTGATGTGGGAGAGAGAGACAGTGGAGAAGTAGGAACACTTTATTCAGTACAGACCCTAACCCTAACCCTAACCCTAACCCTGACCCTATTCAGTACAGACCCTAACCCTAACCCTATCAGTACACCCACCCTACCCCTATTCAGTACAGACCCTAACCCTAACCCTACCCCTATTCAGTACAGACCCTAACCCTACCCCTATTCAGTACAGACCCTAACCACCCCTCATACAGACCCTAACCCTAACCCTACCCCTATTCAGTACAGACCCTAACCCTAACCTAACCCTATTCAGTACAGACCCTAACCCTAACCCTATTCAGTACAGACCCTAACCTAACCTAACCCTATTCAGTACAGACCCTAACCCTAACCTAACCCTATTCAGTACAGACCTGTTGAGATGTTGTTACCTAGTGAAGCTTAACCTAACCCCAACCATAACACCAAAGTAGTGTGTTTTCAAAGTATTAGAGACAGAGACACACACACACACACACACACACACACACACACACACACACACTTATACCCATTAGTGACACTTAGACAAGGGGTATTTACAGTAAACAAGAATTCGTATAGCCATGAACACAGTACCATTTAATTCACTGGGAGTCGTTGTGGTTGAGTCCGTTGTCATTGTGTTGCACAGGCTAATGAAGTGTCTGAAAGGCACAATTGAGATTAGGCTGATGGCCTTTAAGCTTGTGTCATGGCAGACGTGACTGTGATGTCATCCATCTGAAACCTGAGTAAAAATGCCCTCTGCTCATCCCACCCCCATTTATCCCACGCATCTCATCACTTCCTCCTCATACAGGATTGGTCTACATGGAACATGACCCCTGAGAGAGGGCTCTTGCACTGGGAGAGAGAAGGCTCTTGCTCTGGGAGAGAGAAGGCTCTTGCACTGGGAGAGAGAGGGCTCTTGCTCTGGGAGAGAGAGGGCTGTTGCTCTGGGAGAGAGAGGGCCTTGGCTCGGAGAGAGAGGGCTCTTGCCTGGGAGAGAGAGGGCTGTTGCTCTGGGAGAGAGAGGGCTCTTGCACTAGGAGAGAGAGGGCTCTTGCTCTGGGAGAGAGAGGGCTCTTGCTCTGGGAGAGAGAAGGCTGTTGCTCTGGGAGAGAGAGGGCTCTTGCTCTGGGAGAGAGAAGGCTGTTGCTCTGGGAGAGAGAGGGCTCTTGCTCTGGGAGAGAGAGGGCTCTTGCACTGGGAGAGAGAGGGCTGTTGCTCTGGGAGAGAGAGGGCTCTTGCACTGGGAGAGAGAGGGCTCTTGCACTGGGAGAGAGAGGGCTCTTGCACTGGGAGAGAGAGGGCTCTTGCTCTGGGAGAGAGAGGGCTCTTGCTCTGGGAGAGAGAGGGCTGTTGCTCTGGGAGAGAGAGGGCTCTTGCTCTGGGAGAGAGAGGGCTCTTGCACTGGCATCTCATCTGGTACCCCACCTCCTGCCCTCTCCTCCTCCCCTGACCAGTGCTCTTATAAGAGTCCTTGCCGTCCTAGAGAGCGTCTCCACTCGGCCAGGGTTTTGACACCCAGCGCTTGTAAATGTGAGCCTGGTCGGGTGTAATTGGAGCCATTAATCCTGTTTTATTCTACACTGCGGCTACTGTAGGACATGTCTCCCTGCCCTTAGCCGAGGGGGGCGTTGGGTACATGGGTGTGTGGCCGCAGGAGATCCACCCAGGGACATGAGCACTGCTTCACTCCAAGGCCTTGTCATGGCGATATTTACCACAGTGGTTTAGATGACACACAGGCTTCATAATTAAGCTTTTTTTTTTTCAAACTTCATCATGTGGAGTCAATTAGTTATAAGGTTCCTATTAAATACATATGCCACTCAGCTCAGTGTCTGTCCAAATGCTTTCAGTCAGTCTGAGAAGGATTGTTACCACATGGTCTAGCTGCCAATGAATTAAAATGTTGCACTGCATAAAAGCAAACACAAACACACACACACACACACACACACACACACACACACACACATACACACAAACTGCTCCACAGCCATCATACATACTTTGCATTTCCCCCTTTACAAACTTATTTTCCCATATAGACCAGCAGATATTATCCCTTACTTGGAACATTCTAGAATGATTTTTTGCATCTCTGTGATTCTCTAAGGACCTCTGCACACTGGCATGAGTGTGGTGCCCTCTGTGATCGATGACGAGATTATTGATTTGCATAAACCCAGCACACTACCAAACAGCTGCTGCAGGGTAGCTAACAATAAAGGTCTATTTTTGTCAGCATCACTTACAAATCTAATTTATCAGAGTTCATGAGATGCTTGTCAGTTGAAAATGTCAAGGCTGGTGTGCATGACCAAGAGAGAGAACTGCACTAGCATCTCTTTGTTGAGGCCCGAAGAGTGTTCCGTGTGTGTTTCATGTGTGTTCCGTGTGTGTTCTGATGGGTGTGATAGCTCGCTGTCTGAATGGTGCATGTCCACAGAGCGGAGCCGTGTGCTGGGAGTTGCCGTGGTGATCCGCACAAGTAGGGAGGCGTGAGAAGAATACGGAATCCTGCAGAGAAGCAACGGCCCTAACCCCCCCCCCCCCCCCCGCACCACACACACACACACACACACACACACACACACACACACACACACACACACACACACACGCACACACACACACACACTCATACTCCCCCCTCCCCACCCCTACAGGACGTTATTTAACACAGACCTGAGGAGGACCAATCAGTCTGGGGGCTAGAGAGAGAGACTGGGAGAGTGTGTGTGTGTGTGTGAGAGAAAGAGAGAGACAGGGAGAGAGAGAGAGAGAGAGAGAGAGAGAGAGAAAGACACTGGTTTCACTTGAGTGTATTAGCATTACAGTGATGTATTAGACTCTGAGATGAGATGTATGTAATAACTAATTGTGAAAGTCGGACAAATACAATGCAAGAGAAGAGGAGTCTCCTGATTAATCATTCATGGAGAGATTTAACACAAGTGGAACTAGTCACTCGCTATCATGGTAGCCAGACGTATTTCGCATAAGATAATTCATTTAGAACACTTTGACTGAGGAGCTGACTTACGAGTCAATCTGTCCACTCCATCAG
>PYXC01001039.1:232500-252500 GCA_015244755.2 Tenualosa ilisha
AGCACAGGGAGGATGGCCTTATGGTATAACACACACACACACACACACACACACACACTTACAGCACACACACTTACAGCACACACACTTACAGCACACACATATGCCATATACTACTCATCCATATGATCATCTCCTTAGAGTGCATCGCAAAGAGGCTCAAGGTATGTGAGCCAATTTGTTAATTAAAGAAATAATCTTCTGACCCTCATTCATCAGAAGACCCCATGGCCTACATGAAGGCTTAGGCTATACGTTCAGATGTAGAATTAAATAGATTACGTCTGGGATTTCTTTAAGAAGCTAAATTGGAATCTGCCCTCTGCCTCTTAATTGATACTTCACAGATCATTTACGATATAAAAAAAAAAAATCAATCCACTCCAGACAGCCAGGGTTCTTCCCCACACAATTAGACGTGCCAAAAAGCAGGATATTTCTGCTTTGATTTCCTGTCATATTGTTTCCAACTCTAGTGAGAGTTTGTCTCCCCCGTTGCCTCATCTGATATAGTCTGTGGAGACAACAGAGAAGCCAGCAGTCAATTGTGCCCAACTTTCCAAACACTTTGTGAATCTCTTTTCTGCCACCTTTTCAGCTCCCTTTGATTTAATTAGAATTCATCGCAGTCAGGAGAAAGGCATTCATCTCCATTCTGAGAAGGAACATCAGCATGTGGCAGCATAGACTATCCAATACCAGTAAAAGCCATATTTGAGCAGCATGATCAAAGCAAGGAACTCCTGTGTTCTCTCTCTCTCTCTCCACACATGCAAAAGATGGGGATAGCAAAATAGAATTAATGAGCAGATTCTCTCTCTCTCTCTCTCTTCAGCAAACCTAAGGTGTGTGTGTTGACCAAACACAGCAGAGGTAGCAGCATTAGCAGTGAGTAGTGAGTGCTGAACTGGCAGACAGAGTAGCAGGCCACGGTGAGTCCTGGAGGAGCATTGTGGAGAGTAGTCTATTAGAGGGGATTCATGCAGCTGCACCCAAACTGCCCAACAATGGCCTGTCTGTTCTCATCACCCACATGGTGCGCGTGTGTGTGTGTGTGTGTGTGTGTGTGTGTGTGTGTGTAGGGGGGTTGAGAGTTGGGTTGGAATGGTGTTATAGTCATAATGTTTTTTTGTTTTTTTTTTTAAAAGTTCCTTTTTTTGTTATTTTTCATGGGGCTGTTTGAAGACTTATAAACAAACAAATCCCCAGTGGTAGACACTTCTACTAATGGTGTAAACTGTGATGGAGAAATAAAGACAAAACATATAATTGAGTTCCTGCGGGATAAGGCACTAAAGTCACAGGAAGGTACTAAGATACAAGCTTAGTGTCTCTTATTGGACCCCTGTCACTAAACCACTGATTTATTACATTGATGTACAGATTTCTCTGATACCTCGCCTGAGCTGGATGGTCTTCTGTTTGGATTCTGGCTTCTTGTCTGTCTTTACGAAGATTTGATTAGATCGCAGATCAATTAGTCCTGCTCTCTCTCTCTCTCTTTCTTTCTCTCTCCCTCTCCACACATAAACAAACACCCACACAAACACTAGATTTCCTTTAGAAGTTGGAACCAATTAGTGTGATGGTGAGGAGTCTGAGACACTTATTAATGGTGTGGGTGCAGTAGCAGTCTGTTCACAGCTAAGCCTGAGATGGCTCCAATACTGAACTCCTCGCTGTTTGTACAACAATTATTCCAGGTCTCCATGTCACACTGCAGACGTGACCAATTAGCCGGCCGAGCCAGGGAGGAGGGGATTAGAGCAGCAGGGGCAAGCAGAGACGAGGCGAGGTGAGAGAGCGAAGCGTTGGAGGGGAGGAGAGGAGAGAGGAGGAGAGAGGAAGAAAATCTCTGGAGAAGAAAGCAGAGAGAATAGAATAGATGGAACCTCTTTTCCTGCAGACACACAGGCTGCAGTTGTGCTGTTGTCTGACTCCAACACTCACGTTATTAACTGTTTTGTTCCACTGTTATTGATTGTCTCTGTAGCAAAGCTGACTATATAGGTGAAAAACACCAAGGCAATTAATACTAGCAAGTTTCCACAGATTCAAGACTTCCACACTCACATTTTTAAAGGAAGCGTATGCACAGAGACGGGATCTTTGCAATGACTTATGGGTACACACAGCAGAGTGATAGCAACAGGGTTATGCTAAGTGCTAACTTAGAAAGCATGCTAAGTGCTACATGTGTTTGCGTGTTTACTTCTTCGTGTGATCCTCCTGTCCGTCTCCACGCCGTTTACAGTTTTCAAGCGTGGCCTTGCAGCTGCCACATGGGCCCTTCACATCATCTTACCTCGGCTGGCCTTTCAGTGTGTGACAATGGCTGTGCTATCTGTGCGAGCCACTGCAATGTCACGGTTCCCTCAGACACACGCTGACAGCGCCTGGTTACCATTGCAAATGAAGACCCTGTAAACAAAGCAGCCCAAGAAGGAGATGAGCATTCCATTCCCTCTGCTCCGCTCAAGACAGCCTGCTATCCAGAGTAGACTTAGGCCATCTTCAAATCGCCCTGCTCATTTGAGATTAAATGAGTTCCCAAGGCACACACTCCTTTCTAATCCTCCGTTTTGGGGCCTTTCCAACCAAATCTACATGGACCACATAAACAAAGCAGCGATTGTATTGTGTTGCAGTGAATGAGATGATGTCAGAGAGTATTTATTGAGTGGCTTTATGGCTGCCTTTCATATCTAAAATGTTGCCAACTCTTCCATCTGCATCTTTATGACCTAAAGGCCAGGCAATGCGTCTTACCTCTGGACTGCATGAAGGCAATATTCCTCATGCTGGATAAACTAATAATTCACTTAATGGACTCCAGCTGGGGTGCAACATTTAAATAAATAAATAAAGAAAGAAACAAACCATATCTTGACCATCTCTTTAAGACTCCACATTTGGCTTGTAGGTTCATGAATTAAGAGAAATCACATAATCCACAATCAAGATATTATGACGCCCTCTTGTCATCTGTAACTGTTTTCCCATATCTGTGCTTTACTGTTTTTTTTCATACATCACTGTGCTTATATATATATACTATCCTCACATGCTCCTGTGTGCTCACTGTGCTCATATATATATACATATACCTACTCCTCACATGCTCCTGTGTGCTGTCCTGTGCTCCATTACCTATACATATACCTACTCCTCACATGCTCCTGTGTGCTGCTCACTGTGCTCCATATACCTATATATACATATACCTACTCCTCACATGCTCCTGTGTGCTGCCACTGTGCTCCATATACCTATATATACATATACCTACTCCTCACATGCTCCTGTGCTGCTCACTGTGCTCCATATACATATACCTACTCCTCACATGCTCCTGTGGCTGCTCACTGTGCTCCTGTGTGCGGCTGTCTCGTTGTCTCTGGTGTTCCCTGTAGTTGGACCCCTAAGCCATAACTGAGCTGTGAATAGACAGTAAAGTAAAGACATACTTACTTGAGCACAAGTTTAACACATGCCTAAATGTCAGACTAAACACATCAGTAGCAACCTCTGATGCACCTGTGACTGTGAGTCACCAATGCTAATCAACAAACTATAAAAAAGTGATGATGTCCTTGTCTTCTCTTGGTTGTTAACCCTAACCAATGGGAGGAAATAATTGTCTGTCAATCATGTTTCAAAGCCAATAGTGAGGGATGCACTACACAGAGGGGGTGTGGCTATTTGGTTATTCGTATTCAAAATAGCTGTGATTTTCCACTACCCTGCCTCACACTCCCTGCCTCACACTCCCTGCCTTAGCCCTGTCTGATTTCACAGCAGAGCACCAACTGCCTCTTCCCACACTGCTCCAGCCACACACACACACACACACACACACACACACAGGCACAACATCCACTCTCCTGTGACCTACTACAACTAATTCATTTTTGATTCACGTTGAGTTTTGCTCCAGTTTTGATGACTAATTAGCTTGCATGTTGACACATGTTGTAGATACACACAACATATGCAACTAATCATAGCTGCACATACCCACAGTTGTAAACAAGTCTGTAATGTTGAATTAGGGGAGTTCATATCTATTTACTGGTCTGTCCACATAACCTCTGGATCTCTGTTAGAGAATTAGACTATCCTCAGATATCAGTTAGCCTAGCATCTTCATATATCAGTTAGCCTGGCATCTTCAGATATCAGTCCCCTCATCTCAGCTGGCCAAGACAAAGCCAGCAAAGGGCAGAGGAAGACTACATTCCCAGCTAACAATTTATGGTTCCCAGAATGTTCAAGCAACATTACTTTTTTGTTGCAGGAACGTTCCCTGAAGGTTTGACTTTGGTAGCTGGACGGTTATCATGGAGAGTTTTCCTAATGGTCTTCAAACGTTTGCTCTTGGTTGCATATTTGGTTCCCAGAACATTCCTCTAACGTTACCTTTTTCACAACCTTTAGTCAACCTTTACAGGACTTTCCCTTAGGCTGCATTAACATTACCCCAACAATTCCAAACAAATCTGATGTTACTTCTAGGTTCATATAAAAGACAGAAAACAGGTTCTTCACTCATAACAGTCCCAGGAGAGAAGGTGCTCACAATCTGGAAAGTCATCTCAGTCATGGGCCAATAAAAGTTTGCTTCTCTGCTTCCATGTCTCTGAAGAGCCATCTGAAATGATTTGGTTTCTGCTGATTACTATCGAGCAATACAAACAAGAGTGAGACTGCAAATGGTGTTTACATGAATCCATTGCTGAGAGAGGAATTGAATGTGAAATTGAAAATGTAATCAAATAGTTTCTAATTTGATGCAAACACAACACAGGGTATTACACACAGCGTGTGTGTGCCAAACATGCACTGATCAAAGCGCAGAATGCCAATGAAGACATTTGAAGTCAAACAGGAAGAACTCACACCAAACACACAGGCAGTATATTTCTTAAATAATTTAATTGCAAAAGGGTCTTTTAAAAATATTTCTACAAGAATGCATCATTTCATTATTGTTGGTTTATCAACACCATTAAATACACCTCAATGCATCAAAAAAGAAAAAAGAAAAAAAATTGCATCTTGAAATCTTGAAATGCTTCCTCTCTCTATGAGTATAGCCCCCCTTTACGTCCTCTCTGTAGTGGTTGAAAAAGTGACGAAAAAGGCAGGTCATTAAATGTGCTTGAAAGAAAAAAAAACTATTTTTGTGGAGAACAATGACAGAGGAGAGACTGAGGCGGAGGGAGACCAGAGGAAGAGGAGAAGGAGGAGGAAGAGGGTGAATAACTGGGGGGATCTGAAGGACTAGAGCTGGAGACTCCTTAGATCTGGGGAGACCTCAGACAGGGGGAACATTGGCACAGAGATATGTGTGTAACTTTGTGAAAGTTGTGCCTGGAAGGCCTGCTGACGCTAGCACCTTTTATCACTCTCTCAGGCTCGGGCCCTCAGAGGGACCCCTGGAGCCGGCCGCCATTCAATATTTATAAGGGAGAGAATGGATTTTCTGTTTTACACTGGGAATACAGTGCCTGGGGAAGACGCTTCTGTGTGTGTGTGTGTGTGTGTGTGTGTGTGTGTGTGTGTGTGTGTGTGTGTATGTGAGTTGGAATGTCGAACAAATAGGATGTTTCTGACGGACTTTGTCCTTGGCTGGGTAAACCCGCTTGTGATGTTTCTTTTTCCTCTGGAGTGAGTGAATGAACAGATCACTTAAAGGGGGTCAGAACTATAAACCACTTCCTGGAATGTTAGTGTTACTGCATTCTCCTCTTGGCTGAGGCTCACTGAGCCAGACAGGCCCCCACAGCCTGCTGTTTACAGGCCCCATACACAATGGCTTCTGTCATTTCAAAGTGTTTAGTTGATCCGGATAATTTTGCTTTTTTTTCTTTTAAATAATGTGTGAATGGTCAGTGTGTGTGTGTGTGTGTGTGTGTGAGCACAAGACAGAGGAATACATTGTACTATGTACTTAGTGAATTATCGGCTCATATACTGAGACAATATGTGACCATAGCATCCCAGTGTTAAAAAATAAGCTGTGTTATTCTACATTTGCAAGAGATCCTTGTTGGAAGATGTCCAATGTGGGTGAGGATTTGAGAAGCACAGTGCGGCTGGTGATAGCATACCAATACAGTAAGTCTGAGCAAAGCAGATCCCCCTCTGACCACCCCGACAAAAAAGAGCTCTCCCATCACATGCTATCTGTACATAAGGCTGGCCATGTAGCTCAGCTCAGCCGTTGGCTCCATATCTCGGGATGCAAAATGTGTTGATTCTTTGGAGCTGCTGCATATATTCTCTCTTCATCCCTCTCTCTCTCCCTCCCTCCCCCTCTCTCTCTTTCTTCTCTGCGGGGGCTGTTTGATGCCTGGGCCGACTGCACACTAATACTAATCAGTGTTGGGCAGGAGTGAGATGCAGCGGCGTCTGATTGCAGTGACCTGCGAGAGGCAATAACAGATTACGACGGGACACACGCCACCCGTCTCTGTCCTGGTTTCAAATCTATTCCAGTGAGCTGTAGACTGTCACTGCGTCACACAGATGCAGCAATGAGAGCTAAAGCCAAAGTGTGTGTGTGTGTGTGTGTGTGTGTGTGTGTGTGTGTGTGTCTGTGTTTGTGCAGGATCTTGGAGGATAGGGAAAGATATGTTAAGCCATGGACCCGTCGAGCCTCGGAACTAAATACGGACGGGACACATTAGTAGCCCTAGTTCATATGATGATGTGTGTGTGTGTTTGTGTGTGTGTGTGTTTTAAAGCTTTCTTATGAGCATAGCTAGGCTGTGGAAGAGAGTGTAGAGACTGCTGGCCGTTACGGCCTTAGATGCTCAAGGTGGGGCATTTGGAAGACGATAACGCACAGGAACTACCCACAATGCAACAGTAAAGCATGTGACTGTAATAGATAAGAAACCAGTCCAACTGGTCATAAAACACTGTCTTATGTCTTTGACACACCCACCTTCACACACACACACACACACACACACACACACACACACACACACACCTGGAGGACATGTTTGTGGCATTAGACCCTCATGAACATTATAAATGGGTAGCATAGCAGAGGAAGATCACTGCTTCAGTCAGGGCTGCTATGTAGCCGTGCTGTTTACTCTGTCCACTGGAAAGAAGATATGTATCTAAGGCTTTGGAAAAGAGGGGACTTTGCATCCTTCTGGTGTGTGTGTGTGTGTGTGTGTGTGTGTTGTTCTCAGGTCAGGATCCCAGTTGCCATTCTGTTCTCCTCCGCATCAACACATGAGTGCTCCTATGTTGTGCACACGTCCCCCAAATCCAATCCAAACGTCATAAACACACCCCTTCAACATCCCAGCCATGTTTGTTTTCTCTTCCGTTTCTCACAAGGTTTATGTTTCTTTAGTTACAAAACATTTACAGGCTGTTTAGAACAACAACAAATACAATATCCAATTTTAAATGTTCATGTCAATTTAGTTGGCAGTCTCCTGCATTGTCGCTCCGTGTGGCTACAGTCCACAGCTCTCTTGGCCTCTAGTCCAGATGTGACAAAATAAATACATCAGGGATGGATGAAGGTTAACCAAAACGATTATTTGTAAATCCATGTAAAAGTCAAAAAAGTTGTTTTTTGTGGTTATTCATAGTCTCTGGATATCCGCTATCATTTTGATTTGGATTCAATAAAAAATGTTAACAATTGTCCACTGAATATAATTGAGATATAATTGCTCATTTGAATTCAGTTCATGCGTTGTATCTCCATAGTGACGCATAGCTGAAGCTATATTGTACAGTATTGGTGTGCAAATCCTTACACTCCTAGCACAACTGTGTACACACACACTCTTGCACACTAACTGTTCTACTCTCTTACAGTCACACACACACACATACACCACACACACTC
Source organism: Tenualosa ilisha (assembly GCA_015244755.2). Classification (NCBI taxonomy): domain Eukaryota; kingdom Metazoa; phylum Chordata; class Actinopteri; order Clupeiformes; family Clupeidae; genus Tenualosa; species Tenualosa ilisha. Next base: position 240,386 of record PYXC01001039.1, read on the forward strand.
ACGCATACACACATTAACATGAACTTGCATGCACTGACACAACCCCACTGAATTAGAAGGCCAGTCTATCTGCGTGGTGTTACTGTCTCTCCTTGCCTCACTGGAGTGCTGTGTGCGACCACCTCACGTTAAACACCAGGAACAGAAACAAAAACATACTCATGAATCAGAACCAAACGTGACGATCTGAGCCATGTCACAAGAAAACAAAAAGTCATAGAAACTCATCTGATTATCCTACCGTGCTAAAACTATACGATCTCCTGAGCTCACCAAGTCCTCTGCTGCTGCCACGGGTCAAGCCTGGTGGACAGCACCTTTCTTCGCTCTCACTCCACCTCTGACCTTTCACCTTTCACCTCAGTCTCAGTCCCTATTGAGCCTTCCTCGGCTAGTGGCCTTTATGTATAACACCTTCAATATGAAGATGGGGAAACACACACACACACATGCACACACACTCAACATTACACACACTTACACATGAAACAATTGCTCAAATGGGAGGGATTCTTATTCTGTCCTCTTGAACTCTAAGTCCTTAGTGTTGTTTTTGTCTGCACACGTTCGCTCACATTGACCTATGACCTTTTTCTTCCTCCCTTCCAAACAGTCTCGCAGCATCTGCGTCTATCTCTCTGTCTGTCTGTCTGTCTGTGGTGTCCGTCAGGAGTGTGTGCACTTTCACAGGGTCAGCTGTCCAACTGTCCGGCAAGTCGGGAGTTTCACATGGAGGAAACCGTTAATGTCCGCGCCCATCCTCACAGAAAAAACAATAACAAAAATGCAAAAGTAGAGGAACCATGCATGCGTGCACACTGACACACACACACACACAAACACACACACACACACACACACACACACATGGAGCTCCACCACGCCTGTGAGGTGGCTGTGTAGTGTGAGGCGAGGTGTGCACTACACGGGATACGGGCTTTTCATTTCAAAAAACAAAAATGTACAAAATCATCGTCATTAATGTCAGATGGGAAGTGGAGTCAAATCAACAGCGGTGGGCGGACGGGGGTGGTGGGAGGGGTTTGGTGTCGGGGTGGGAGAGGGGGCAGAGAAGAAGTTGTCTGAGGCACTGCGAGCCAGTTTCTGTTATCTGATTGGCAGATGGTCAGGCAGCTGGGGTTTTCCATTGGCTCTCTAAGTGGCACAGTCCCGCCCACTCCTGGCTCAGACTTGCACGGGCAGTGTTTGGTTCATCTGAAGCCTCATGTCCTGAATGCTGCCCAGAATCTTCTTCTGGTGGCCAGCCAACGTCACGCCTATCCTCAGGAGGTCCCTGAGACAGACAGAGAGAGGAGGAGAGAGATAACAGTGAATAACAAAGGACCAGCCATGAGTACCGGCCAGTTTTTAATGAGAGAAAATGAAAAAGTCAAACCATGTGTGAAATAAAAGAAAAACAACATAAGCGAAAAATGCCATCCATCAGCAGTCTTATCTACCGCCGAGCAGGCTGATCTCAGATCAGCCGTTTGTGTGCGAGAGTGCGAGAGAGAGTGAAGGTCAGGAAGAGAGATGAATCATTAGCCAGAGAGTACAGCTGCTGACTTTCGCACCGTGAAAGTTAGCAGATAGGCCACCCCCTCCCCCCTCCCCCAACCCACCAACCCCCCACCACCCTAACACACACACACACACATCCATTAGACGTTGCAAAAGCTCCTGGTGGCTGGCACAGCCAGTTCCAAAATGTCCACATATTGAGTGAAGACATATTGGGTGAACTAAGCACAAGGAAAATAAAAAGGTTTTCTTCCTCTTTCCTCTGTTTTTTGGCCTGTTTGCGTGGTGCTGATAAGTCAGAGGGAATGTGTAGCCTACAATAATGATAAGCAGTGTCTCTCGTGGCTGTTTTTGCACACACACACACACACAGATTCAGAGTGCATGTTATCGCTGGTATTTCACACAGATTGGACACGCGTTTCTCCCCAGTGCTCTGCAGCGCCGGCCTCATCACCGTGGTGACGGCGGATAAAACGATAATAAATGAAGACCATTAGGAGAATTACCCGCCATTACCAGCAGGAGAGGCTCAGCGCCCGCTCACACACACACACACAGCAGCACCCCCTCCACCTGCCACACGCCCAAATGGAAACAAATTAGCCTCTGCGCTAGCCCCCGCATTAGCCCCGGTTATCTGCCTAACGAGCTTGATATATTTATTATTATTATCCACAGTCATCTGTTTGATCGCTACTGCCCTTCTTCTCCCCGTTATTCACTTGTTTCTCTGCCAACATACAGATAGCACAGGATTGCTGCCATTGAGGAGCAGGTGAGGTGTTATTCTCTCCTGGTAGCTAAAGAATGATGCATTCGGATTGGAGAAACTGTGGCACTGTAAAGCACTACTGATAACAGCCGTTAAAGCTCTATTGTACTAAACATGTTCCTTCTGATAGTGAAGGTGCTTTGGTAGCTTTCACTTGGGCAGGTAGTCCATAGACTAACTCTGACACATACTGCAGGTACAGGCTAACTCTGACACATAGCATACTGCAGGTATAGGCTAACTCTGACACATACTGCAGGTATAGGCTAACTCTGACACATAGCATACTGCAGGTATAGGCTAACTCTGACACATGCTGCAGGTATAGGCAAACTCTGACACACAGTGCAGGTATAGACTAAGTGTGACACATACTGCAGGTATAGGCTATCTCTAACACATAGCATACAGCAGGTATAGGCTAACTCTGACACATAGCATACTGCAGGTATAGGCTAACTCTGACACATACTGCAGGTATAGGTATAGGCTAACTCTGACACATAGCATACTGCAGGTGTAGGCTAACTCTGACACATGCTGCAGGTATAGGCTAACTCTGACACATAGTGCAGGTATAGGCTACCTCTAACACATACCACAGGTATAGGCTAACTCTGACACATAGCATACTGTAGGTATAGGCTAACTCTGTCAGGTCAGACCCTAGTTTGGTAGCTCTCACTGGTGTAGGTAGCCTATAGGCTAACTCTGTCTCATAACTACTATAAGACCTTGGCTGGCTTTGAGCGGATATGCAATGTGGTTGCCCTCAGTCAGGAGCGTTTTGGAGCGCAGTCAGTTCAGGTTTAAGAAACTAGTTTAACGTGTTAAAAAGGGCTGCTATTCTTTGGAAATCAGTGACTATGAGAAATAGCACTGCGATGATACAACTGCTTTGAGGCTGATGCAGTCACGTCAGATTTAGTTCTGTGTTACGACCCATTTGTGATGGCAGTAGAGCATGGAGAAATCCAAAGGGAGAGTCTTTGGAGTGAGATTATGAAAGATTTTGAAAAAGAAAGTTCAATGCCCCATACTACACACACACACACACATACGTGTCTGACTCTGTAGGACTGCCTAATGTAATCTGATCCTTGCCGTGTGAGTGTGTGTGTAGGGGCTGATGGTTCACTATGTAACCTGTGTCTTCTGACACACACATACACACATACACACACACACACACACACACACACACACTCAAGTGTGTTTTAATCCTGTAGCTTCTCTATTACAGACCTTCCCTAAATAGCCTTCTGTTGAGTGGGACAGTTTCATTTCCATCAGTGTGCTAAGTAGCTCAAGTCTTTCCTCTCCTCTCTGTTATACTTTCATGTTCTCCACTTAGAGATGCTGGGCTTTGACAGCGCCTCTCTCACCCATGTGATGCGTGACACTAAACTACAGCGCCCACCTGCACACTCTTTTTAGACACTCTTTTCAAACACTCTTTTCAGACGCTTTCAAAAGCAGCAGCATGTTGTAAGCACAGAGACATGTTTTGCTTATGTTGTGTTATTTTTGTCATGCGCTCCGTTGTGTGTGCGTCTGCAGATGTTCTCTGCTCTGTGATTATTAGACCACACACACTGTCTACCTAGAAACACACACACACACACACACACACACACACACACTTACTCAGCCGTCATCTGTGCGACCAGGTCGAAGGAGGCGAAGCCAGCATTGATGAAGTTGTCACAGTATCGGCTCATCTTGATGGCGTCCAGCCAGTCGGCCACAGTGGCGAAGGTGGTGTAGTCGGGCACACAGCGGTCAAGGAGGGGTTGAGATGCCCTACGGAGGGGGGAGAGAAAGAGAGAGAGAGAGAGAGGGTTAGGTCACGCCTCCCCGCCGCTGCCGAAACCTCACCCCCAAACCCCCACCGCGCCACCTCTCCCCCTCCGTAGGGACGGCCCGTCTCCTCCACCTTCACCCCACCCTCCTCAGGCCACTGCAGGGGACTGGCTGGAGCCTCCGTACTAACTAAACCGCATTTCAGCCAGATCATAGCCGGATCATAGCCAACTCAAGAACTGATCAGAGCTCATCATGTTTTACAGCTATTGGAAGTGTGGCGCCCATATGTATGTAATTTATATAGAGACTGGGGTCAAGTATATCACACACACACACACACACACCCACACACACACGCGTTGTTGAAGTTGTTGACTTTCAGCACTTGGGCTAAGCAGATGTGACTGATGCAGGATGTTAGCAATTGTATCCTAGCACAACAGCCAGAGGGGAGAGCAAGACAAAACACTTTGGGGAAGAGAAAGGAAGTCATTGGATAGGACTGAGAGAGAGTGAAAGAGAGGAAATAAGGAGAGAGAGAGATGGAGAGAAAGAGGGGCAGTATTAATAAGCACACAGAGGCTCCATTGAGGCAGCCTGGTGCAGATGGATGGGAGAAGAGATTTTTAATAAGTCACAGCTCCTGAGCTGTGTTTCTCTGTGTGTGAGTGTGTGTGTGTGTGTGTGTGTGTGTGTGTGTGTGTGTGTTTTTGGGGGGGGGTCTGATCATTACAGACTTCTCAGACAGCCTGACTCTCTTAATAGAGTATTGTTAGAGCATGCTGAGGGTGTGTGTGTGTGTGTGTGTGTGTGTAGGGGGATGTGACTGCAGGAATGTGGTGAGGAGTGTAAGTTTAAGCTCCCCAAGGCATCTCCACCTCACCCATCCACTCCATACACCCCAGTTTGGGGGGGGGGGGGTTATTGACAGGACACACATCCCTAAGGTCCCTATTTCTGGTGGGGAGACAGGTGTGTGTGTGTGTGAGTGTGTGCGTATACCACTTTGGGTGTATAGTGAAGTGTATAGTGAATCATTCATTCTTTCAGTTGTAAATGATTACAGTTCCTCAGACGGACATGCAGTTGGAAAGACAGATGACAGATAAGCAGATCAACATAAGCTTGAGAATTGGCTGCACCTGGACACGATTCTGTTCATCTCAGGTATTTACAGAATGTGCATGGGCACACACACACACACACACACACACACACAAAATCCCCACACACACACATGCAGGCACACACACACACACACACTTATCAAGAAGAGAACAACATCTGTAGACTGTATATCTGTGAGTGTATATCTGTCATCTGTAGACCTTACCTACACACACACACACACACACACACACACAAACAGAGCGTCACGCATGACCACAGCTCTCAGGCGTGCGTGCCACCATCATGTCATCTCTGAGTGTCACACACACTCCCCTCCCCCACTTCCCTCCCCTTCCCTCTTCTACCTCATCGCGCCCTGTGGGGAGTCCCTTCTTTCCTGCCCCGTTTGAAATCTCGTTAGCAGCTAATTAAAAGCATTCCCATCTTCACTGTGCCTTAATCTACCTATTAAACCCCTCCACCCCACCCCCCACATTAATCTCCTTAGCAATTGCCGTGCTGCTCCGTGCCGTAGCTCGCGTAGCCGCACCACCTTCTCAGCTCCCTAAGGACCCTGCCCGTCTCCCCTGGGCCCTCACACTGAGGGACCCAAAGCTGGGTGACGTAGCTCAGCGCCTCCCCTGCCCCTTGCTAACACCTCAGGCTGGAAGTGCCCACACCTTGCCTTGCCCAACACCTCCCCACCCGCCCCTGCCCCAGAGGGAAGCTTCCAAACAGCATCAAACAGCTCAGCACACAGCCAGCTTCAAGGAGCTCAGCCCTGGTGCCCAAGGCACCAGTGCTCCTACTGGCTGTGCTACAGCGCTGGTGGAGAAGAAAGGCTCTTTGATCAGTCTGAGGACCTTGTGTGGATCAGCTGTATCCAGAGATGCCTCAGTACCATGGAAGTTCACGTTCTTCTCTTAAAAATGTGGAAAGTCAGAGCTATCAAGTCAGTCAAAAGTCAGAGCTGACCGGATTGTTCCACGCAGAGACTACATGTGCAGGGTAGCAATGCTTTCCACTCTTGACAGATTAAATTATTGATTAATGATCAACTGGACTGGGAGGGATAATCATCAGATAACGATCCCCAGATGTTTCATTATAAAGATGCTCTGATATTTCATTAATGAGTAACTTTGATATTTGATATCAGATAGATGAAAGAGACTCACCCTGACTGTGTGCTGGTCACCACCTTAAGGCTGGCGGCGTTGCGAATGAGTTTGTCCAGCGTGTTGACGATCTGGGCGAATTTGGGCCGCAGGTTCCTCTCCTTGACCCAGCAGTCCAGCATGAGCTGGTGCAGAGCCGTGGGGCAGTCCATGGGTGGGGGCAGCCGGTAGTCCTGCTCCACCGCGTTTATCACCTGTGTTTATCACATGGAGGCTCAGTAATACTGTAATTGGGATAGCTATTCATTTTGAAAACATGTATACAAATATGTTTCTCTGTGCTAATCAACACTGTGACGTCCATGTCCTGTTGTTACACTGTTATATCAGATAAACTGCCAGTTAATTACTGTCATACTCTGGGGGTGTGTGTTTGTCTGTGTGTGTGTGGGGGGACTCACATCCTGGTTGCTCATGTCCCAGTATGGCCGTTCACCATATGACATCACTTCCCACATAACGATTCCGTAGCTCCATACGTCGCTGGCCGAGGTGAACTTCCTGTAGGCGATTGCCTCAGGCGCTGTCCATCGGATCGGGATCTTTCCTCCCTGCCAGAGCACAAGGAGTTGATGTTAAAATCACATCAGTGGGAAGAGAATAAGATCAAAGACATAATGAGACAAGTTATGATGAAACTGGCCAAAGGAAAGCTAAGTTATCTCATTGCTAACTCAGCTGGCTGTCAGCTCTACAATTAGTCTTGGCATTAAGGGCAATCAGGACACTGACTAGTGGGGGTTAATAGGACACTGACCAGTGAACTTGTGTAGGTTGGGTCGGTGGGGTCATCCTCTAGGAAGCGGGACAGCCCAAAGTCCGACACCTTGCACACCAGGTTGCTGTTGACCAGGATGTTGCGGGCGGCGAGGTCCCGGTGGACGTAGTTCATGTCCGACAGGTACTTCATGCCGGCTGCGATGCCCCGGAGCATGCCCACCAGCTGGATGACCGTGAACTGGCCGTCATTCAGCTGCAGAGGAAACCAGAGAGGATGTGTTGGTCAGGAGCTTTCTGTCAGGGACACTTTTGGAGTCAGGAACTGGGATTGCATGTTTTGTCAGTGGAAGTGTGTTGCGGGAAAGCAGTGCAGCTGTTTAATATTCCTCAGAGAGGATGACTCATCTGCAGATGATCCCTCTCCAAATGTCACCGTAAGCAGATCTGTGCTATTTGTCTAAGACAGGGCTAAGGAGTTAATGCTTTTTACAGTGTAATGCTTGTTTTGATTACTGAATATTCCACCGTGCTTGTGCTAGCGGCTCCACTGAACTTTAGCTGAGATTAGGTGTGTGCTATTGACTAAGCAAATTCAACACTATCATTTCTCCAGCCTTATCATCCACTTTTCCCCTTTCTGCGCTTAGAGAACGGATGTCAATCTCTATGTTAAACAAAGACAGGCTGTTCTCAGGCGGCCGCTGAGAGATTACGTGAACATGACAACACACTGACTGAGGCTCTCACCCTTAGGAAGGAATCAAGGGCACCGTTCTCCATAAACTCCGTGACGATCATGACTGGCCGGCTCTTGGTGACCACGCCCTCCAGGCGGATGATGTTGGGGTGGTCGAACTGGCCCATGATGCTCGCCTCCGACAGGAAGTCCCGCCTCTGTCGCTCTGTGTAGCCCACCTTCAGAGTCTTGATGGCAACAATGATCTCTCTCCGGCCTGGCAGCTTGAGACGCCCGCGACACACCTCCCCAAACTCTCCTGTGAGAGCAGGGTGTGAGGAGGAGCAGACGAGACAGAGACGGAGAGACAGAGAGAGAGAGAGAGAGAGAGAGAGATGGGGAAGGGTTCATAGGCCAGGGAAGAGTGGGGGAGAGTGGGGAGAGAGGACAGGGGAGAGGGACAGTTTACTGGTTAGAACTGAGGAGCCAGGGGAAGGGGGGTGGGGGGCTGTGACAGAAGCGAGGGTGGAGCCAGCAGAGGCCCAGACAGCAGCAGACTCCACAACGGATCCGACCAGTGCTGGCACCTGTCCGGCTGGAATGCCATATCTGAGGGTGGTGTGGCAAGTCCCACAGAACCCTGCCGGGTCAGGCTGAAAGCGTGCCGTGCCTGGGCCAGATCCGGTCCAGAGTGAGATGCTGTCTGGAGGCTGGCGTGCCAGGGGGGAGCACAGTAGGCCATACCAGGGCTAGGTGTGTGTCGGGCAAAGCGCAGGAGAGAGTGTGTGTGGTGGGGGGAGGCCGGGGGGAGGAGGGACAGGAGAAGAGGGGACACAGAGGTTTAGGCTTCAGAGGGGGAGAGGGCAGAAGAGGGGGAGAGTGGAGGAGAGAGAAATTTGGGAACGGTGGAAGGCTTGCGCCTGGTGCCTGCGTTTGTGTAAGAGAGAGAGGGAGAGGGAGAGAGTGTGTGTTTGTGTGTGTGTGTGAGTGTATGTATGTGTGTGTGTGTGTGTAAGTGTATGTTGTGTGTGTGTGTGTGTGTGTGTGTGTGTGTGAGAGAGAGAGAGAGTTTTGCAGTGTAAACAGGCAAAGGGGAAGTGGTTGGGGGAGGTGAGGGGGTGAAAAGAGTGGAGGAGGAAGAGGAGAATGAGGAAGGGAGGAGGAGGGGGATGGAGAGAAGGAGGAGGAGGAGGAGGAGGAGGAGGAGGAGGACAGGGGTGGGGGATATATCACTTCAGACGGAGGCTGGGAAGCAATGGGCTCCACGAGTAGAAGCAGTAGCTGCAGCTGTTTAGTAGAGGCGCAGTCGGAGAGTAGAGGAGCCTCTAAACGCCGTCGAGTCTCCTGCTCTACGTCTCTCTCTTCTCCTCTCCTCTCCTCTCCTCTCCACTCCTCTCCTCTCCACTCCTCTCCTCTCCACTCCACCACAGTCATAGGAGCTCCTAGCCTGACTCCTGTTATTACCCCTCGCAATACTCTCCATGACTACATCCTGCAAGACACTACTAACCACAGAGAATAAGCAACAAGGCCGCTCATTACACATAGGAGTGGGGGGGGTACGAACCAATCAGGAAAAAGTAGGAAGGGAAGGGGGGGTTGGGGTGACAACGACGTCATTCACAATTACATCAGGACAGGAAACAGAGGCTGGGCCCTATCAGATCTAAAGACACAAGGATGTGTGTCGGCACGGAGACGGAGACGTGACATATGATTGGTTGTTACGGGGGCTCGCTTGAGAGGGCCGACCCTCTGGAGCGCTGCTTGTGAGTGAGGCAGTTAAACAGTTAAGCGGTCAGTGAGAGAGAGGCACGGAGAAGAAACAGAGAGGGGGAGTTGGGAGGGGGGGGTCGCTGGGATTGAAGTGATTGAAGTACCGCTTTGTGTGAAGTCCTCTAACGGAATGGCCTGGCTGGTATGCCTAGCTGTCCGACCCCTGTTGTTCAGCAGCTTGTGCTGTGGGTTACCTGCGCCGATGACCTCCTCGATCTTCACGCAGGAGATGTCTATTTCTTTGGCAAACTCCCGCACCGCCTCGTTGGGGTCCTCGTAGGTGAAGGGGTCAATATAGACCTTGGTCCCCGGGGTGACTATAGGGGATTCAATAGCAGGAATAGACCCATGAACCTCCACTCACAGCTGCTGCAGATCTCTCAGGTTATACAGTGAGCTCAGTGGCCTCCAACAGAGATGTGAAATATGGACACACACACACACACACCATGCACACGCACACACATGCACACACACACACACACACACACACCCAATGGAAGTGTGAAATATGGAGAGGCTTACTGTATTGCTGCAGTTTCTCAGTGTATTCAGACTCTGAGCCATTCCGCTGTTTCCTGCAACAAAAAAAAACAAACAAAAACAAATGACAGACTGTTCTGATTGGTCTCTGATTGGTCTATGTTATTGCTGAAAGTGCTTGGAGTAGCTAAGTAACACAGAGACATGAGTGGCAGGAGAGGCCGTCAGAGAGCAGACCTTAGGAACCGCAGACACAGCCTGTCTGTGTGCTATCCTAACAAACTCCCTAGGACTCCCCCATCCCTGGGACTCCCTGCAACCTTGGTCATTTCTCCCGTCACCTCCTCTTCCCTTACTCCTGCTCCTCCTGCGCATTACTGCGTTGCTACGCCAGCGTTGCTTATGGGATGTTCGGGGGCTGGGTTGTTGAAATTCCATGCTAATGTGCTTCCTTTGTTGTCTAACCAGTAACCGGGGCAGGAATACCCGCTGGTGATTTGCATCTCATTTCTAATTCAAATGCAGTTCCGGAACACGCCAAGGCCTATTTTCTTTTCATTCTTTTTCCCTTTCTTTTCCAGACGTGCTAAGACACAAAGAAACAAAATAGCAATGAAAGTTGAAAAAAAGAGGAGTGAGAGATTATTCTGCTTCCCGACCACAAGACGGTCTGTTTTTCTCTGCCTGTCGGAGCGGCGGTGGGGAGAAAAGGAAGAAGAATGAAAAGAAAACAACACAGGAGATGACAGAGCTACAATAGCTCATCTACAATCCCCCTTCCCTACACAAACACACACACACACACACACACACACACACACACACCACACGATGAAACCTAGCGCGCTGCCTGATCCTCTGTGGAGACCAGTGGACAGCAGTTAGGATGTGGCTGAGGCAAGGCATTGGTGTGCTACAAGCCAGAGCTGAGCTGATGAGAAGTCATACTATACATACTATATACATATATATATATATATATATATAGAGAGAGAGAGAGAGAGAGTTTTTTGATATCTATACAGTAGCTGCTCCATATGCAAGGCATGATGGGATTCTTACTTGAGGCAGACGATAGCGATGACCACTACAGCGATAATGAAGACCAGGCCTGCTGTTGTGGAGCCCACGATGAGTGGCAGCTGCTCCTGCAGAGACTTCTGTGGGTCACCTGTGTGTGTGTGTGTGGGGGGGGGGGGGCAGGATGACAGAGGGATTAATTCACATTAAAAAAAAATCTGATTGATTTATTCAGTAAACAATTTCATGAAATTCAGCAAAAGGTGTGTGTAGGCCTCTCTGAGCCTCTCTGGTGAAACCTGCTCACACAAGTAGAACCTCCTCTTCACACTTAAGGATATACGGATATGTTCCACTAGACTTCAGTTCAGTACAAAGGTGAGAGCAATTTCATCCATCCAGAAAATGTTACTTATGTGCTTAACCCTAAATCACACACTTGCACACACACACACACACACACACACATGCATGCATGCACACATGTGCTTAACCCTAAATCCTAACAGCAGATCCTTCTGTACCACAACTCTGAACTCAAGCAAGAGCAGATCATGGTCCACCTGAGTAGCTGAGCAGTTCCAGGTCACTGGACCGTGCTGAAGGCCCGTTCTAAACAGAGCCCTGGAGGGATGTCACTGCTGGAGCTAACAGGATGTGAACAGGACAGCCTGGAGTTTGTGTGTGTGTGTGTGAGTGTGTGTCCTTTGGGTTCACATAGGAGTGGAAATAGCTTACAGCTACATACATAGCACTTTATGATCAGATCCATCTTGCCTCTATGGCACAGTAGTTCCATTGGGAAAGCTGAAAGTCTAATATGAAAGAGAGTGTTTGGCGGTGGCGTACCCGTGTCCGTACCCTGCAGGTTGGTGCTGAAGTCAGTGGGGCGGCTGTAGTGTCCATAGCCGGCCACGGTGCGGGCGCGCACCTGCACCACGTAGGGGGTGCCAGGCTTCAGGCCTTCAATGCGCGCAGAGCTGCGCTGGGCTGTCATAGTGTGGGCAATGGCCTCCCCCTGGTCCTGTCAGGAGAGAGAGAAAGAGAGAG
>PYXC01001039.1:260000-270000 GCA_015244755.2 Tenualosa ilisha
ATCAATCACACCGCTGCTGCGGGTGACAGAGCTCTGAGAAAACAGAGAAGCCAAAGTTTACAAGTCCTCTTATCGCTAGACACAGGCAGATAATAGCACAAAGGCATTTACGATCACAAGAAATTTTACGGTGGCCAGGAACTCCGTCCAACCCCTCCGGCTGATTGTGTACACATCCTAAAGCAAACTAATGAATAACGCAGCCTAACCTGGTCCAGGCTCTTGTCCTGGACTCCTGTCTGAAGGGCCAATATTGGCACAGGGCCGCACTCAGCAACGGCGAGGGGCATTTCCATGCCTATCAGAGGTATTAATAGCAAGAAGCACTTAGTTCAGTAAACAGTGGACACCCTAAAGGACTCTCTGAGATGGAGCCGCGTGTGGTCCAGTTCGTTCGCCTGTCTTCACTGCCCGCTAGGCGGGAGAGACAGCCACGGTCTCTGGAGGAGATAACGGGCTGTTTGATTGCCTGCGTCCTGTTAAAAGCGCCATGAGAGAGAAGCTCTTCATTCAAGTTTGTTTTTTTGGCACTTTGTTCTATAAAGTGCTGATTAATCGGTTCCTGGAAGGTAAAAAGTCAGCCTTTCTCTTTCATCCTCCTCTCTTCCAGCATGGCTCCTGACAGAACACAGGCGAGAGAGAGAGAGAGAGTGAGAGAGAGAGTAGGAAAGGATGAAATGAGAGAAAGAGCACGAGAGAGAGAGAGAGACGAAGAGAGAAGGAGAGTGTAAGAGAGGGAGAGAGGCAGCAGAGAGAGATGAGAGAGGGATGAGAGGAAGAAAGAAGGAGAATATGTAAATCCTGCTGGCTCTTTTTTGGCAGATTTGCCCTGTCTCTTGCTCTCTGTTCCTCCTGCAGTGTGTGGGGCTTAAAGCGCTGATTAGAATATGGGCAGAGTGGAGGCCGAGGGGAGGGAGGGAGGGAGCTCACAGGACTCCAGAATGGGGAGCGTAAAATAAATAATAAATGGAAAAGGGTCTCATTGATTAATATTCATGTGAATGTCCTCTCTGAGTTCAGCTGGAGCATTAATGAGACCAATGGCCTTCAGATTGAGAGAGAGAGAGAGAGAGAGAGAAAGAGAGAGGGGTGTGTTACAGAGGGATGGAGAGATACAAGGAGAGAAACACAGAGGGAGAGAGGAGAGAGAGAAAGAGGGAGGGAGAAAGAGAGAAAGAGAGAGGGAGGGAGGCAGAGGGAGATTAATCCCAACCCTGGCTATTTCAAATCCAGTTTCCGGCCAGCTTGATTAGACAGTTTCTCTATCGCCACTCATTCATGTTCATGCCAGGGCTTTAACCTTGAGCTTGCAAGAGTAAACACACACACACACACACACACTGCTTACTAACCAAACAGAGTGTGGGAGAGCTACTGGTGAGACCTACTGCTGCTACTGCTGTCTGCAGGTCAGCATCTGTTTAATCCCCCACACCTCACACACACACACACGCACGCACACACACATGCACACACACGCACACAAACACACACATACACACACACAAACACACACACACACACACACACACACACACACACACACACACACACACACACAAACACACACATACACACACACACACACGCTCACAGACTCACAGCTCAACACTCTCACTCTTCCTTCTTTCTTGCTGCTCTCTCTGTCTGTTTTCATTAGACATTCTGTTTGTCTATTAAGCGGAGCCTGTCAGAAGTGGTGCTGCCCCAATGCCACACACACACACACACACACACACACACACACACAGACTCCTCTGTCTCGTGCTTTTCATTAATGTTTCACTGAGGCCTACGGCGGCAGCCTGACGATCGATTCCTCTGACAGTCTCTGCATTTCTCTCTTCCCGTCTCTGACTCACTCGCTCTTTCTTTCCCTCTCTGTCAGACTCTTCTTTTTTTCTCTCCCTCTCTCTCAGACCCTTTCTTTCTCTCTGTCTGCCCTTTGCACTCTGGCTGTCCGGCTCCTCGGCCTAGTTAGTCTGTTCTGTCACTGAGAGGGAACTCCAGCTGCGATACCTGCTGTTCTTACTTACCGCTGTCTCAACACCCCTCTCTCTCTCTCTCTTTTTCTCTCTCTCTCTCCTCTCCCTCTCTCGGACAGTCACGGACTCCCTTACTTATTCGTTCGTTGTCTCACGCTGTGTAAATTGGGGTCAAATGAAGTTCTGTGTATAGTGTGTGAGTGTGTGTGCATGTGTGTGTGCGTGTGTGTGTGTGTATAGTGAATAAGGCATAGTTAGCTCAGCTTAATTAACAGGATTAGCAGCTTTAGCTGCCCAAGCTAGGCCCACTGTGAGGGAGGTGACTCATTTTGGCACTGCGTATCTCTCATAGTGTGTGTGTATGTATGTGTGTGTCTGTCTGTGTGTGTGTGTGTGTGTGTGTGGTGTGTGTCTGTGGTGTGTGTGTGTGTGTATGTGATTCTCACCTTGACACTGCATATCCTTCATGATGTGTGTGTGTGTATGTGTGTGTCTGTGTGTGTGTGTGTGTGTGTGTGTGTGTGTGTGGTGTTTGTGATTCTCACCTTGACATTACGTATCCTTCATGATGTGTGTATGTGTATGTGTTTGTGTGTGTGTGTGTGATTCTCACCTTGACATTGCGTATCCTTCAGGATGTATGTGGTGTGTGTGTGTGTGTGTGTGTAATTCTCACCTTGACACTGCGTGTCCTTCATGGCCGGCTCAAAGCCAGAGGCACAGGTGCACGAGCCCACTGGAACCATCCACTCTCCATCCCCGTTGCAGTAGAGCTTCAAAGGGACGGACACCTCCACGGCGTTGGGCACGCAGTTGCCGGGGGCGATGACCAGCGAGGTTGCCTCGGCGCCCGTGGCGGTCTCCGGGAAGACGGCGAAGTTGGCGATGGTGGTGGAGCACTTCTTGTAGAAGACTCGCACCGAAATCAGCGACATGCAGGCGCCGAGGTCCTGGAAAGCCAGGTAGAAGCCCGCCTTGGATAGAGGACCAAAGCTGCGCACTTTGGTGTTGACCCGGCCCAAGTCCAGCTTGGAGAAACTCTCGTCCGGCGCGATGGTGTCCACCTTGACGTAGGGGTTCTCCATCCAGAAGGGGCTGGTGGCCGTGGCCGAGTCCGAGTCGGATTCGTAGTAGAAGAGGTTAAAGGTCTCCTTGCAGGAGCCAGGGATGTTGGGGATGCTGTTGCAGTCGCGCACGGTGAACTTCATCTCCACGTACACGCGCAGCACGTCCTTGCGTGGGATGAAGTCTGAGCGCAGCCAGTTGTTCTGGTTGAGCTCGCGCACGTTACACACCTGGTACGTCCGGATTGGGTTCATGGCATCGTCATAACCACTCACTTCTTCCCACTGCAGTGAGAAAGAGAGAGAGAGAGACAGAGAGAGAGAGAGAGATCTGATCAGAAACATACACACTCATACGCACTAGACAGATGTGAAGCAGCAACACACACATACCCATTTGCAGCATTAGCTCTGGCCATGTACACACACACACACACACACACACACACCACACACACACACAAATCCATTAGCTCTGCAATATCTCAGCATCTGGTCTAGAGCAAGAGACAGTGACCTATCAGATTTGTTTTGCATAAAAATCTGATGACACATGGCTTGCTTCTGTCTTCTAATATACTACATAGAGAACGAAGGAGAGAGAGAAAAGAAAAGAGTGAAAAAAAGAGTGAGGGAGAGAGAGAAAAGAGGAGAGGGAAACTGACAGATAGAGTGTTCAGAGGAGAGAGGTGAGGAGAAGGAGAAATCAAATTATAAGCTGTTTGCTCTGCGCCATTCAATTACACCATCAGTAGGAGTCATTAGAAGACGCGCTGATTGCCAGTCTCGTAACGTGTCCTTTCATCTGCCTGCAACACACCGGCCAATCAGCACCAACGAGGCAGCAGCGAAATTCATCACAATTACCAGCGCTTGTCAGCGCTGCGCCGCACCACTCTGCCTCGCGCCGCTCCGCACCGAGCACCCACGTCCCTCAAACACGAGTGGATGTTTACCTCGCGTCGGGTTCACAGCGCCACACACACCTCTTCATAACCAATTACCATTCAATTACAGCGCCATGATTACAACGTCCTCTGCTGCTGACACACACACGGCTCGGAGAGAGTGAGAGAGGGACTGAGAGGCATCAGATATAAGCCTTTGTAGACTTTCCCCTCGGCTCTCAAATCTGCTGCAATTAATGCTAAAGCAATTGTTTATTGTGGCCTTGACTACAAACCCATTGGACTTGAGTCTGCCTGATCAGTGATGGGAGACGATGAGACACTCATGTCTAGGTGGCCTTGAGTCCAAACCTACTGGACATGAGTCTGCCTGATCAGTGATGGGAGACGATGAGACACTCATGTCTAGGTGGCCTTGAGTCCAAACCTACTGGACATGAGTCTGCCTGATCAGTGATGGGAGACGATGAGACACTCATGTCTAGGTGGCCTTGGACTACAAACCCATTGGACATGAGTCTGCCTGATCAGTGATGGGAGACGATGAGACACTCATGTCTAGGTGGCCTTGAGTCCAAACCTACTGGACATGAGTCTGCCTGATCAGTGATGGGAGACGATGAGACACTCATGTCTAGGTGGCCTTGAGTCCAAACCTACTGGACATGAGTCTGCCTGATCAGTGATGGGAGACGATGAGACACTCATGTCTAGGTGGCCTTGTGTTGGAGCGTATTGGACTTAGTGTATTGGTATATGTGACGTGTTTGGACTAGTATTGGTACATGTGAAGGGTTTGGGGTGTGTTGGAGCGTATTGGACTTAGTGTATTGGTATATCTTATGTGAAGCATTCAGACTACTGAAGTGTGTTGGGCTGATGTATATGTGATGTGTTTGGACTCGTGTTTTGAGTGGTCTATGAGTGACAGGAGTGTCTGGCTAGGATCACAGGAGTAGGTTTGATAACAGCTCCCTGATGTCAGCTCCCTCATGTGTAATTAGTGGCTTGAGTGTCCAGTGCGCTGCTCACTGCTCGCTGTGATGACATCAGCCAGACCACAGCTCAACAACAAAGCAAGCAGAGTCACAGAGGGATGGAAAATTACAGGACAGGGGGATAGAAGGAGAGAGGAGGAGGAAGAGAGGTGAGGAGGGATGGATTGGGAGAAGTAGACTTGTACAGCAAACTATGGAAGAGAGAAAGAAAGAGAGAGAGAGAGAGAAAGAGAAGAAAAAAAAGAGAAGAGAAGAGAGGGAAGAGGAGCCAGAGAAGAGAGAGAGGATTGAGCGAGTAAGGGGGACTTGTTCAGATAGCAGCCCAGTCCTTTCAGGGGGGTCTGTGTACAGACCCTTAATTAACATGGAGATATGGACATGGTGGAGACAGGCCATTCATCGCCGGGGCCCCCGGGGGCCACCACAGACAGGCTCGGACCGCCGCTCTGACTGCGGAGGCGGCATTAATGCAGGCGCTGAGCCAGGGAGAGTGAGCCAGGTATCGATCATCGCCAACCAGGGCTGTGGGAAGGGGGATGTATGCAGTGTCAATGGGTATTTAGTGGAGAGTAATAAATAGCCTAGCATGAGCGATTGCCAGAGAGAATGGGGTGGTGGTGGTGGTGTCTGACAGGGACTCTGGTTCCCCTGGGACTGCCGGAGCGGCGCTAGGCTAGGCGTCCTCCCAAGCCGGGCTCTGTCACGCACACGTATTAAATAGGGCCATATGGGGAAAGAGGGTCAAGTCTCTGCTCATTGATTCTCTTGTGACAGCCTCGATACGGAGGTGTGCTTCTTCTCTCTCTTCTCTCCTTCATCTGTTTTCTCTTCTCTTTTTCTTTCTTCATTGCTTCCTTCTCTCTTTCACTCCTTGCCTCTCCCCCTTTCCTTGTTTTCTCTCCCCTTTCTCTTTCTCCTCTTCTTCTTCTCTCTCTCTCTAGATCTTCTCTCACTCCTCTTCTCCTTTCTCTTTCTGCTCTTGTTTTCCCCACTCTCTCTACCTCTTCTCTCTCTCTCTCTCTTCTTCTCTGTCTGCCTTTCCAGACAGACAACTCATATGCAGCATATGTAAAGAGGAGGCAGGGAGACTCACAACAATATCTGACTTTCAAATGATTCTGCCTTACTAAAATCACCCACTCCTGTGTGTGTGTGTGTGTGTGTGTGTGTGTGTGTTTCTTGTGTGATTGAGTGTGTTACTATGCTGAGGGCCAGGGGGCATGTGTAATGCCTGACCTAGCGCTGCAGCTAATCATTCTCAAGATCAGAATCAGAATCATGCGTCTGTTACTGCAGTGCAGATGGGTGATTGGTAACTTATCAGCGAGTCTTTGCTGCAGATGTGGACTGAAGAAGAGTGATGAGCAAGAGAATCTGGGATCCATATTCTCTTTTTATCCTTCTCTCTCTCTCTCTGTCTCTCTGTTCTACACTGCTTTGGGATGTTGTGTGTCTCTCTCTCATTGTTGGTCTCCCAGGGGAGCCCCCATGCCTGCCTTTGTCTCCCGTGCCACAGGGATGTCTGCCTGTTGCTCCGTCTTCAGTCAGAAGAAACCCAATAAGATAAAAACCACAGCATGGTTCAGGGTGTGACTGGGCCAATTAAAGTCAACCAAAGGGATGTTTCTGCCTCGCAGCAACCAGGCAGCCTCAGCAGCAAGAGATCTAGTCTGGGTCTGGCTTTGGTCTGGCTGAATTGAGGCACGGATGCGGGCCACAACACAGTCAGATGCAGCGGGCAGTGGGAGTGGTGAGGAAGGGGATTATGGAGGGGAATTCACCCATGGCTGGGGCACATTCCTTCCCTGCCCTGCCCAAAGAGAGAGGCAATTAAATCCAAACAAAAGCAGCATATGGATACGAGCATGTGGAGTCCTCATGCCTCCCCTCTCTCGGATAAAATATGGGCCTCGCTGCCGTAACACATGGGCCTGGAAAAGAGGCATCTGCTTGTGTGGGGTGAAGACGCCCAACCATCAATATTCCCCTTTCTCTTCTCTGGGGAGTCTGAAGAGATGAGTGTGCATTGAGTGAGGAGAGGAGAAGAGGAGCAGAGGAGGAGAGCGAGAGGAGGGCGTGAGGCGAGTGGATTCCTGCGGGCCGTTGTGGCTGAGGTCAGTGGTGCGCCTGTGTTCTCTGCGTTCTCTGCTTAAGTGCTAAGTTGGTCGGAAGTAACGGCCGACAGGAGGAGTGTCTGGGACCAGCTGGGGAGGTATGGGGGCCTTGAGGCCTGCAAGGGCAGGGAGAGGTTCCGTCCACACCCCGAAATGCACAAAACAGAGCAGAGAGCTCCTGGAGTGGAAAGAGAGAGGCCTCTTTGAAATTGCACGATTGACGGCCAGAAGCTTTTGTTCGGGAGACTTGGGAAAGAGTGGAAGCAGGGGTCAAATGTCACAGAGTGCTGGGACACAAGGCTGAGATGTCCGAGGGTGTATAGAATGCAGGGAGATTTGTGGGCCACAGCGTCTGGCCACGGGCTGCTTTTTGCAGGCACTTTATGGGCTGTGCTTCTATTTCATCAGCTTTATTCCCACTCCGCCTCCAGAGCAACGAGAAAAGAGGAGAAAAGAGGAGAAAACAGGAGAAAACAGGAGAGACGAGAAGAAAAGAGGAGAAAACAGGAGATGAGAAGAAAAGAGAAGAAAAGTAGATTCTGGAATGCGGGCAGACAGGGGAATCAAATACATGTGCAAACACACACACACGCTTGCATACACACACGTACACACACGCTTGCATACATATACACACACACACATGCTTGCATACACATACACACACACACACGTAAAGAGCGACTCACCCCGGTCTCTGGATGTGAGGTCCAAGCCAGCTCCGTAGTGGCCCATTTAGTGTCCATTAGGGTCTCTGCAAACAGGCAAACACACACACACACACACACATGAGTCAGACTGCTGTGCTGTACACTGTACACACACACACACATGAGACACATCAGACTGCTGTGCTGTACACTGTACACACACACACACATGAGACACATCAGACTGCTGTGCTGTACACTGTACACAAACACACACATGAGACACATCAGACTGCTGTGCTGTACACTGTACACAAACACACACATGAGTCAGACGGATAGTCCTTATTGTCAGCTGTGCTGTATACTGTAACAACATGGAGAGGAAGTGAGACGGCCGAGAGACACACTAGGACTCTCGAGGCTGCTCTTACTCCTTTCAGACCAAAGCACTGGTGGAATGCTGGAATGTCTCCACTGAAGTGGAAAGGAAAACTCTAGAACAAAGGCTTTTTGGAGGATCCATCTCGTGAGTATTTACAACAGCGGGGCAAGGAAAAGGACACTTGAATGTGGGTGATCCACACAGCATTGTTGTGGATTTATGGCATGCTTGGCCTAATGAGGCTTAATTTGCCGTGCTATTTTATGGGTGGAAACCAATCTTGAGAGCTTTAGAGAGGGCCAACCATCTCTCCCCAGGGGCCAGACGCTCACTCACCCCAAAGCTGGTGGCCGTAAACCCCCCCGAAGATCTACAACCCAACAGAAGGCCAGTGGGCTGCAGAGAAGGCAATAAATGCTGTTCACACAAAGCAGCCACCCAGAGCCACTTCACGGCTCAATTCATTACTGTCCACCTTTTCTCCCTCGGAGTCTCTCCAGCTTTCACTATCTTGCACCATTATCATGGTGAATTAAAGACGAAAAAGACACGGAACGCTGGACACACTTGCCGTGATTTCCGTGACTTGGTGAACAAGTCTACTTTGGGTGGCTGTGGTCATTAAGGCTGGTCCACTCTAGTGCTCTCTCTGCCCTTCTGATTAAGTCCACGGCACAAGCAGCACGGAGCGCAGAGTGGAACCAACTGGCTGGCTTGCAGAAGCTACGCGCGTGCACACACACACACACACACGCATGCACACACACACACACACACACTGTCAGCAAATACTAAAATGGCAGTCCTACTCCGTTCCCCTTACATCCACTTTTTTCCACTGAAAATCTATTTTTGTTAGTTCTTTTTCTCCATCTTTCTTCCAACTCTCTCTCCCTCCCTCCCTCTCTCTCTCTCTCTTTTCTTCCCAATGTATCGGCTTCGCTGACAGGAAGTGTGATATGAAAAAAAAGGCGTAGACAGAAACTGTTCTCCGTCTCTTGGGAGTGAACACAAGCACACTAATGCTGACAGAGGTATGTCTCTTTTAAGGGTGACATGGGCGCTCTCCGAATCTGTGTGTGTTTGTCTGTCCTGTCGGAATGCGTCACACACGTCCTACCAATCCAACAGCAACCAGGAGCATCCTGCAGCCTGCGTTCTCCTGTGTGCCTTTGCTAGATCTCAAATGACTAAGAGCAAAGCCTGCAGGGACGTGAAGGCAACAAATCAATGCTTTCAGACTTTCCTCCACCGTGGCCTTTTCCACTGACTACTTAACATGCAGCACATCCCTGCAGATGAGACACTATCAGACATCACAGAGCTTATTTATTTAACAAGATTGACTTCTCTTCATCGCTAATGAATTCTCTCAACAGCACAACATGAATATACAAATACAAATACAAATACAAATACAAACAAATGAATCAAGGATGAAACACACAGGTTCAGAGCTCAAATTAAAACAAAGAGATACAAAATGCTAATATACATTTTTCATGACTTTTTTTTTCTAAAAATATGGACACTGCTCTGCAATGGCACAAAAAATATATTCATTGTGTTATTTCACCAAACAACTGCTGATACAGTTCACTAACTCTTGTATGTAGCTCACACACTCACACACACACACACACACACACACACACACAAACTCCTCTCTCTCTCTCTCTCTCTCTCTTTTTTTCCAGTGTTCACAGAAGGCCTGAGTCAGGAGAACTGCATGGAAGGTTCAGGAGTGTGTTTGTGTGTGTGTGTGTGTGTGTGTGTGTGTGGTGTGTGCAGTTTGTGCGTGTGAGTTCGATGCTCTTCGGCTTTGTTTGCCCTCCATGGCAGTGCTGAATAACAGCAAAGCCCTGCATTGTGTGTGTTCTGTCGGCCCTTTCAGAG
>PYXC01001039.1:275000-280000 GCA_015244755.2 Tenualosa ilisha
ACTGAGCTGGATGAAAAGGGAAGGGAGGTTAGGGGGTCGTTGGGGTCATCTGCCCCCTTCACCAGCCTCTCATTCTCTTACCCCATCCCACCCCATCCCCACCCCCATCCCCAGTCCTTCATCACACACAGGCAATGCAGGCTGCAGGGCTAAAGTGTGTTTTCAGCTTCCTGTAGGACAAATGTGACAGAGCATATTTGCCAAAGTATATTAAACTGAGCATATTTGCCATAGTATATCAAACTGAGCATATTTGCCAAAGTATATTAAACTGAGCATATTTGCCATAGTATATCAAACTGAGCATATCTGCCATAGTATATTAAACTGAGCATATTTGCCATATTTTCTTAAACTGAGCATATCTGCCATAGTCCAACGACTTCTTCCCTCTGTCCCCACAAGCTTATAGGCCACAGGACTGTTGTGTTTTATATGCAGGACACATCTAAGCTCAACTGGTTTTGTTTCTCTGTCGGAACATCCATCATTCCAGAGCCAAAATGGGTTAGAACGTTCTCTATGCAATATTGTAAATAGGCTCCACAACTGACAGTTCCAGATTAGTCCCATTGTCATCTCAGCCTGTCCAACGCCACTGCACTGCTTCAAAATAAAAGCCCTTTTTTTATTAGTGCTGCACTTCAAAGGTGGCGTCTAGGGTTCGGGATGCTTAATGATAGTGTGTGTAAAGGGTTTGGCCGGGGCAACCAGGCCTGCTTTTATGAGAATGACAGGATGAGTCTCCCAGGATGACACACACACACACACACACACACACACACACACACACACACATGAGTATGTCTCACAGAATGACGTGACGAGATGGCCCTCCCTGAGACTGTGCTAAAACCCCCTACCGCTCCTCTCTAAGTATTAGTTCATCACCACAGGCATTAGGTCAGAGACATTAAGCCCAAAGGTAACACACATACACACACACACACACGACGCACACACACACAACGTACACAATACACACACACCACACGCACACCGTACGCATACAAATACACACACACACACACACACACACAAGAGAGTAATAAATGGGCAGGAGACAAACACACTCCTTTAATAGAACTCCACGCCACACACCTGAAATCAGTAACTCAGCTGAAGGCCTGTTGCTTAGCGAGGTGGATCAAAGCACGTGCTGAGAGCCAATCACAGCGCAGGAAAACAGCAAACAGCTTAATTTGATTAGACGGCCATATTTTAATCTTGCTATGTGACAAATGTTTTGATAAGACCGGGGCGAGGCCTCGAGTGACGGGAAAAGCCTGATCTAATTATAATATTCTTTTCACCACAAACTATGCTAGCAGTTTATTGTCAGCTGGACCTGGAGCTGGTGCTGTGCTCACTTCCTTTAGCTCCAGCGCTCCCGAGATGGAAGCAGACGCTCCCCGGCTCCGGGCCGGCCCTGGGCCAGCTGGCTGAGTGGGTTTGGCGCTGACCTGATCTGAGTGGTGACTCAGAGGCAGTGTTGGGATTCTTAACGGACTCCACTGGGAGGGGGAGGGGCAGTGGGAGTGGTCTGCCCCGCCCTCCCATTCAGCTCACAGTACTGGAGTGGATCAGAGCCAGGTCTGGGCCGCAGCTTCAACGCAGAATTAGTGTGTGTGTGTGTGTGTGCGTGTGTGCGTGTGTGTGTGCGCCTCTTGTCAGTAAAGCCCTGTCAGCCAGCCTGTGTGTGTGTGTGTGTGTGCGTGTGTGGTGTGGCGTGTGTGTGTGTGTGTGTGTGGTGTGTGTGTGTGTGTGTGTGTGTGTGTGTGTGGTGTGTGTGTGTGGTGGTGTGGTGTGCGCCTCTTGTCAGTAAAGCCCTGTCAGCCCTGGAGCTGCCCGTGGCCTAGAGCATCACTCCCAGCATCCTCTGCCCTCGTCTCGCCTTTCAGACGACACGCGGCTCTGGGGAGGACACGGCTGTGTTCCGGCCCACATCCGTTAGCCTTTCTCTGTCTCCTCACCCCCGCCCAACTTCCTGCCCTGTCAAAGCTGTGACTGACAGCAGAGCAGAGCACAGTGGAGCAAATCAGCCTGGATGTGGATCAGTTTGCAGTGCAGATTACAGACAGACGCAGAAGCAGTGCTGCCATCTTTGAGGGTTAGTGGAACTGTGCTTCACGTACGCGAATGCTCAATCAGCCTCACATCACACAATCTACAGTTTGTGTGTGTGTGTGCGTGTGTGTGTGTGTGTGTGTGACAAGCGCAGGCAACGGCTTGGGAATAATAAAAAAACGTCTTTGATTCTCCGCAACTGCCAATATTTTGATCTGATCTTGACCTGACCGAAGCTGCCTGCTACCTGGTCGGCACCGGGTCTGCGCCGGGTCTGCGCCGGGTCTAGGTGGGAGCGGGTGAGGCTCTGTCTGTGCTGGCCGGGCGCAGTGCTCCGTCTGCATCAGTATTCTCCAGCTGAGGCGCTAGCAGCGGCGGCGGCGGCGGTGGTGGAGGGGGAGGGGGAGGGTGTGTCAGTCTTTGTGTCTGGAGCAGACAGACAGGGAGCTGCTGCTGCTGCTGCCTCCGCTTGGGTCTGTGTGCATCTCCCGCCAACGAGCAGGAGCCCAACGCTCACAATCAACCTGATAGCACAGCCTTCTGAGCCACTGGCGGGGGAGTGTGGGTCTGTGGGAGGCTGCCAGGCTGTGTGTGTGTGTGTGTGTGTGTGTGTGTGTGTGTGTGTGGGTTGAACTCAAATAGTAGCGAGGGAGAAATGAGACACTCAGATTGATTTGGAAGAGATCAAAATGATTACACATAGCATATTGTTTTCTTTCTTTCTTTCCCTCTTTCGTGTGTGTGTGTGTGTGTGTATCTGTCTTCCTGAATACCTGTGGAGTATGGTTACCGCAGCGAGGTGTTTATAGAGAGATCAGAGCAGCAGGGAGTTTGCCACTAGTTTTAGACTAACACTAAACACAGCGCTATGCTCACCCCAGAGTTCAGCTGGAGCCCAGTACCAGAATACATCAGACATAGAGTGCCAGGCACACACACATCAGATACTCACATCATGCACACACACACACATCAGGCACACATACACACACACACACATCTGGCACTCACACACACAAACACATACACACATACATACATCAGGTAGGACCAGGATGGAAAACACAGCTTTGATTTTTGTTTTTGTGTTGCTCTGATGTTTACTACTACTTTTGGAGTGTAGTCTGGTGTGTGTGTGTGTGTGTGTGTGTGTATGTGTGTGTTTGACGTAAGCAGTCAGGAGATTGGAGCCACCCGTGGCATTTTTCTCCCCATCCTCCATTTTGGGCTCATTATGGCTGGTGCTTGGCGTGTGTGTGTGTGTGTGTGTGTGTGTGAGGCTGGTGCCTGGCATGCGTGCCCCAGTAGCCTTGACTGTCAGCCTGTTAGCGTGGAGGCCCTGTGGTAGAGCTGTCTCTCTCCACAAACAGCCAGCCAGGGACCCAGCCATTCGCTTTCTTTCCTCTCTCGCTCTCTATCGCTCTCATTCTTGGTTTTACATTTCATTCTCTCTCTCTCTCTCTCTCTCTCTCTCTCTCTCTCTTTTGCTCTCTGTGTACATGCAGCAGAAGGCCTCCCAGTGACACGTTCATTATGTTGAGACTTTGGACAGGCTTGCTAACACGCTAACACACACACACACACACACACACACACACACACACACACACAGAGAGAGAGACTAAATGAGGGAAACAGTGATCTGGGCTGGGCATAGACTCCTTGGGGTTTTATGTTTGCAGCTCTGATAGAGCTCTCCAGAATGCACACAGACACACACACACACACACACACACACACTGTTACATATATGGCATGATCACCCAATACACACACACATCTGTAACCCCCTGCCTTTCTACTCTTATATGCTATGTGCTAACAGAATCTCAGGGCGGACAAAACTGGATTTTTACACACACACACACACCCACACACACACACACATACAGAAAGAGAGAGACAGAAAGAAAGAGAGAGACAGAAAGAAAGAGAGAGAGAAGCTCAAAAATGAATAAAGTAAAAATAATTAAAAAAAAACAAGCCGAACGATCCCCCTACAGACACACACACACACACACACACACACACACACACACAGGCAAACTCAATCTGGTGAAATACTACACATATTTCTGCCTGACCCCCAGGAGTCTGGGTAGACTTGATGGGTGTGTGCGTGTGTGTGTGTGTGTGTGTGTGTA
This sequence comes from Tenualosa ilisha, assembly GCA_015244755.2. Classification (NCBI taxonomy): domain Eukaryota; kingdom Metazoa; phylum Chordata; class Actinopteri; order Clupeiformes; family Clupeidae; genus Tenualosa; species Tenualosa ilisha. The sequence goes on from PYXC01001039.1 coordinate 279,212, forward strand.
TGTTCTTTGTACATTGGGAGATGTTTGGCAAGGCCCTTTGATATTCTGAGTGTGTATGCTGGACGACGTTGGCTGCCAAAGCCGTGATGCAAGCATCATGTAAACATATTGTATGGCTGTACCGCACTCCTGTCCAGTACTATAGAATAGCTGCGTCACATGCAGGAGAATTAGAGATTTCTGCTTTGCATTTAGGGAGCAGCTGTTTGTCTACCAGCGACGGCTCTGATGTGGCCACATTTTCAGCATACCAGTGGCTTTCAATGACTTTGTGTTTCTCATTCAGCATCCCAGACATCCCTACAGCTCTACAACTTACAGTCCTACATCCCTACAGCTCTACATCCCTACAGCCCTACAGACCTCCCTACATTCCTACAGTCCAACATCCTTACATCCCTACAGCCCTACAGTCCTACATCCCTACAGCTCTACATCCTACAGTCTCCTACAGTCCTACATCCCTACAGTCTAATCCCACAGTCTAATCCCTACAGTCCTATATCCCTACAGTCCTATATCCCTACAGTCCTACTTCCCTACATTCCTTTAGCTCCACGTGTTCAACAGGGCCAACTGCAGACACCAATAGTAGAGCTCTACTCGTCTCTGTCTCCCTTTCTGGCCTTTTTAGCTCCATCTCACCTACTTCTCCTCAGTTAACCAGTCAGAGAAATCCAGAGTATCTCATTTCCTCCTAAAGGACAACAGGAAGCGTTCATTTGTACAGGTTTGTCATGGTTTACACTACAAAAAAGTCTACAGCTAATAGGTTTGGCTGAAGCACAG
>PYXC01001039.1:285000-287500 GCA_015244755.2 Tenualosa ilisha
GTGTGTGTGTGTGTGTGAGTGTGTGTACTCTTTACTGTGGTGTCTAGGGACAGGAAGAACTGTCTCCAGAGTGACAACCTCATCACCTCTGAATTACCTGTGGATGGATTAATGGCACAACAGATTGCTCTGTGTGTGTGTGTGTGTGTGTGCATGTGTGTGTGTGCGCATGCATGCATGAATAAATGTGTGAATGTGAAAAAAGACTGAAAAATTAATTCATATCTGATCCACCAATGTGATATTTCCCACTAAAGTCGGCCTGCCTAACTTCACTGTCTGACTAGTATTTAGCTCCAGTGTGTGGTAGCAGGGGAGGGGGCGGGGCCATGACCCGCCACTCAAGGCTCCCACCTATAGCTTGTCCAGATTACCTAATGCCTCTGCCATAGAAGCCCTGTTCATTAGGCTCATGAGGCCTTCGATCCACACACACATCTCCATTAATAAGTAAGGAGGGAAGCATTTGGCTGCTTCATTACCAGAAAAAAGCACCATTTCCCCTGTGGCGCGGTGCAGAGGTGTGAGTGTATGGGGGGGCAGGCGGGGGTGTGAATGTGTGTGTGAGGAGAGGAGGCGGGGGTGTCAACACGCTTACACACACACACACCAGCAGGAACAACAATAGTGTGTGACAATCTTCCCTTGTGTTGTGGGTATTGATTGATGGGCAGCTAAATTGAATCCTAATCATGAGCAGCCTTTTAGCCGCAGGTCCCACAGGAGACAGCTCACACACACACACACACACACACACACACACACACACACACACACACAGGTCCCACAGGAGACAGCTCCACACACACACACACACACACACACACACAGCTGGGGATGAGAACTCATGCTGTCCTGTCACATTCCCCACTTCTCTGATATAAATACCTTGCCCTTTAAACACACACAGACACACCTACACAACACACTGTTCTGTATTTCTAAACACAAACATGCACACAGTTACAGGAACAAATACTCTCTGTCCACACACATACACACATACTGTTCTTTCTTTGTAAACACACACACACACACACTCACAGATACTGTCACTTGCCATCCCCCCATCTCTGTTGGTGAGTATGCCCATCTGCCCCTAGTTTATTACATTGTGTGTGCGTGTGTGTGTGTGTGTGTATGTGTGTGTGTGTGTGTGTGTGTGTGTGTGTGATCTTTTTCATGTTTGTATGTCTGCCCTCACCCCGGCGTTGTACAGCTCCATGTTGGGTCTGTGTGCTGGTCTCTGTGCTGTTGGTGTGTTAGCAGCGGCGTGGCGGCGGCCATGATGGCCCCCTCATGCGGCGCAGTGAGGCGCCGTAGGCAAAACAGCCTGTGACAAGAGCACACGCCAAACCTGTCGCGTCGGTGCATCTGCACCTCTCCTTTGCATATAGTGAGACTGGGAAGCAGAAACTGGATCACAGAGCATGTGTCTGAGTATGTGTGTGTGTGTGCGTGTGTGTGTGTGTGTGAGAGAGAGAGAGAGAGAGAGAGAGAGACGACGCGTCTCCTCTCCTCTCTTCCTCCTTGTGAGCTGCCATGCAGGCTGTGTTTGTTAGACACAGAGGGGACATTCTTTGGGCCTTGTCACATCTTATCAACAAGTGGGCAGAGACAGGCAGGGCTTGTGTGTGTGTGTGAGTGTGTGTGCGTTGCAGAGGTGCAGAGGGCTTCAGTGAGCGCAGGCTGCTCTCCTGTCACAGCAGAGACACAGATAACCAGCACAGAGAGAATAATGCTGCAATTAGGGCCTAGCCCTGATAGAGTCTCACCAGAGACAGACAGAAAGAGAGAGAGGGACAGAGAGAGAGAGATAGAGAGAGAGAGAGAGAAAGAGAGAGCGGGGGGGGGTATGTAGACAAAAGGGGGATATAGAAAGAGAAATGAATGAAGATGGAGATGAGAAAATAAAACAGGAGGAAAGAGGGATGATGAGTGATGAGTGATAGACAGGAAAGGAAAGAATAGAGAAATGAGAGGATGAGGGGAGAGGAGATGAGAGGATGAAAGGCTACTGCAAACATTTAAAAGGGCGCAGGTGTCGGTGTGTGTGTGTGTGTGTGCGTGTGCTGAGAGCCGCTAAGTGAGTGTGATACAGGAGTGTGATTGAGGAGTGTGATTGAGGAGTGTGATACAGGAGTGTGATACAGGAGTGTGATTGAGGAGTGTGATACAGGAGTGTGATTGAAGAGTGTGATACAGGAGTGTGATTGAGGAGTGTGAGGATCATTAAGTCACACAGTGGGAAAGACAAACAGCTCAGAGAGGGACTATTGTATTCCACTGCTCCGCTCCAAGCCCACCTGTGTTTAGACACACACACACACACACACACACACAGACTGCACCTCCCACACTCCCCTCATCTGTCTCACACAGGAACACAAGCCAGTGGGTTTCCCCTCTCTGATCACAGGGACTAATGAGGGTGTTTCCCCTACTCCTCGCCCAGGATGCTCCCACACCAGACTGCCTCCTAAACGCCCATCCAGCACAG
>PYXC01001039.1:292500-300000 GCA_015244755.2 Tenualosa ilisha
CATCCTCCAGACATTACACTGTAATACAAATTCAATCCCTGCTGTGACCTGGACTGCTATGTGTGTTTACATCAAATTGTTTCTTATTTTTCACCTTGTTTAAGCCTTTCTTATTTTCTACATGAATTTAATTACAGAGTGAAAATAATGTGTACATTTCCGGTTTCCTGTGAGAATTACACTACATAATTTTTTAAAAAGTACATATAAACCCTTTTCACATGACTGCTGTTTTTCAATAAGGCATTAACTAAAACATCCCGGTTATTATGCTCAAAACAAGTCTAACTGGACATTGCTGGGACTTTGCTCTGCTGCTTTGTTAAGGGTTTAAAGGAGGATTTGCCATTTGTCTCCTGTCATGCAAGAATCACACAAGAGATGGACTGACTGCGTCGCACAGGGTTACCGCTGCTGAAAATCGAGTCATTATGCCGTTTATTTAATTCCCTTGAAATCAAATTTTAAAACACATGAACTGGTGTCATCCATATTCCAAAACGTGTGTAAACACTGAATAAACACGGAGTTACTCGGACCATACTAAACTTAGACCTGGCAGACCAGTGTGTGGCGTTTACCTATTAGCCAAAGGAGGGTTAGATTAATGTTTCAGCGGCCTTGCGCTGCGCTGACTCCTCCAACAGCAGAAGACGCACTGAATACGTCCTGCGGGTACAGGCTGCGAATCCACCACATTCAATAAGGAAAAATAAATATGTAGGCTACCATCTATTGGCGTCTGAACATATCGGCCAGTCTTATTTTTCAAGCCACATGAACTATTTGCCTTTTTCTCGTATAACACAACGACATGTAGACCCATAGCCAACATCCAATTTCAAGCATCTGATTTATGAAGAGACCGACAATTTTCAAATCAGTGGACAATTTTCGCATGAACCCGTAGAAGCTGTTATTTCCTCTCCGTAGCCCAATAAAGCCTGAACTTAAATTTAGTACCCTAAATGCATGTTTGTTGGTTTGTCCAATTACATTTGCAGAGGACAGTGTTGTGATATAAACTAAGATGAGAAATGGCAATAAACAAACTGGGGGGGGGGGGGGTTGTTTCCTATATAAGTGTTGAAATGAATGTGAATTGTGGAAGACCAGAACCTGCTGTCGCGCAAACTGCCCAGAGAAGCCCACATTTCAGATGAATTGTTTGTTCTCGGCTCAGCCCCATCTACATGGAAATTGCCCGCGGAAGGTATTCTTACACAAATTGTAAGTCTGTTCGGCAAAGAGTGAAAGTCCGAATTAGTTCGGTGATCATTTCAGTTGCTAATGAAGTGCGCAAAAGTACTAATCGTTTCTTTCTTCCCTTCTGTCAGTTAACGCCAGGTTATTATTGTTATAAACACGACGGCTGACGAATTATCCCTGAAACAAACCCGGCCTGCATAGAGGCCCACTGAGTTTTGCTCTCCCTCTTGCGCTGTGCGGGAGGTCTGTCCCATTACGCCAGTTTCGAGATAAACCACAACAAAAAACATTGTTTTCCGCCTGTCGCAAACGCATTCCTCAAACGGGTTAATTTCAGTTCTCACAACGCAGAAGTAAACGGTAGACAATGAACCGCCTGCAACTGCCCATATTTGAAATTTCCTTTAGTCTAAATGAACACTCGGGCTGGCACTGTGATGGAGCTTTCACACTGTATTCAGAACAAGTGTGGGGAACAAAATGGCCCCTGCTGTTTTGGAATGGGCAAAGCAATAAGAGTAATGAAGAGGCCGAGGGCAGAGAAGAGTGCGGGGGACTAGGCCTATAGGCGACGCGCTCGCTGAGCAGAGAGCGTTTGGAAACCACAAGAACAGTGTGCCGAGTAAGACATTTGCGCTTCATGTTTATGCATAGCGAACACACGCAGATTCTCTCTTCTCTCTCTATCTCAAACGCACACACACGGACAGAAAGAGAGACAGACAGAGAGAGAAAAAAGATAGAAGGAGATTTCCTGTTAACAGCATGCAGCTGAGCATGTCCCCAAAATTAAAAGGAATGCATTTTGCAACCTCGGTTATATCAAATTTGCAATCTTCACAGGCCATGTGTATGTGCATTTATCGTATTACAATGACCCATTAGTAGGCCACCGCCGCCTGTAATTCCAGCACCGAAGACCCAGTGATTGTCAAAACGCTAAAAAAAACTTTCCTTTCTACCACTGAATATCATATGCGTAAATAAACCTCTTATCTTTCAGAGCCTTCCAGCTGCAGTTGTGCTAAACCAACTAAACACTGATTCCGAGCTCGTGCCAAGGGGTATTAAAAGAAATGGCTGAAATGCATATTGTAGCCTATATTTGATTCCCATTGGTTCTCAATGATCTGGATATCAATTTATTTACCGAGCGGTGTCGGTAAATAAATAAATATGTCAGTATTATTTAATTTTATCCTTGCACAAAAATAGATATTGTAACCTACAGGCTGTAAAAAAAAACCGATAGTACCACAAATTCTTCAAGATATACTTTAAATGTTACAGAAAATGGCTCTCATAATCGTATTTGCATATGTAAACAGTAATTTAAATTAAGTGATTGGATATGTATCTATAAATAAACGGTAAATAATTCATAAACAAGTGTATTTAAACTGGTATTCGCACAGTTAAAAGAAAAAAAGTAGAATAAGCAGCCTATGAGAAGACCTCGGAGTCATGGGGACAGATTGCCAATGAGAATGGGGTCTACCAACACAGCAGCTCATCCGGAGAACAGCATGAAGGGTATTTCACAGACGGGCAGGATCGTAAAGACGTTGATAGAAAGCTCAGGTTTGGCCCAGAAATTAGACATTATTTTTGTATGCATTTAATGTCTCGGGTAGAATGGAAATGTTAGGCCTAGGTTTAATGACAAAGAAACTGCATTCTCACTTCACATTTCCCACCTTCTGTTCAAATTAAAAGTTGAATTCAAACCAAATAAGGATGTCGATCACAAACACATCGATCTTCAAAAAGGTAAAATAAAACTACAGAAAAAAACAATTTTGTCATTCCCTTCCCTGAATGAACACCATCTGCAAGAGAATTGACCCGCGCCACCCAACAGTTCCAGAAGGCAAATAGCAGCCTGGCCTAGTCCAGGAGCAGACGCGAGCCGAGCATCTCTTATCTTTCTACTGCTCTGAAGAGCAATAAAGAACTCTGCATGGGTAACAATGAATAAAACAATATCTAACACAATCTTGAAATAGCACCATAAGCAATTTCAGTTTGATAAGCAAAGTGTAAATTAGGGGGAAATCTACTGATTTGTGTAATCGCGTATCGAGCTAACATACATTTTTCGCCTATCAACAGAAGCTTATTAAAATAATGTATATCTATATATCTATATATTTATTTATTATTATTGAAAATAAATAGTTTACACCTTGGAGTTTTAGACATGACAGGTCGGCCAATCAATCAAATAACCTTGATCGGTATTCGTGCTACACATCTAAACTTGCCTAATTACACGACCTTGTGCTCTTACAACTGCAGTTAACATCACGGCCAAATACAAATGAACATTTTTAAGCCAATGTCCTCGATACGTCACGCAGAGCTGTTTAACTCTAAATATTTGGAAATAGATCAAACACTCCGGAGAATACATCAAGTCCACATGCCCTCAGAGCTTCGACACATGGGAAAATCAAACTTTTGAAAGTATCCTCTGATTCCGACCTCCCCATAAACTGTGTTGTGTACTTTAGCCTTGTTTTGAACTTAAATAATTAAAGTCAACACCGGTGTTGGGCCCAGTTAAACACAGACAGCCTACATGAAAACTTGAACGGGCTTGACGATTTTAGAGCCGGGAAAGATGTGTAGTCTATTCCCCCTCTAAAAGTAACGAGGCTACGCAGTCGAGGCAACCGACGAGACTCCCTACAGCGAGGCGATACAGCGCTCATTTGCTCGGAACAGCACTGAAAAGAACAGTATGTTTTGTAAATGAGCATCAAACCAGCACACAACAGATACGTTAAAAGACACTGGCCAGTATAATTGAAATGTGTATTCGGGTCCTTAAGGGTCCCGAGAGGTTTTTGTCCCAGTGCGCAACGCAGTTTATCTCACGCTGCGCGAGCGCTCTGCTTCTGGTTTCTGGAAGCCCGGTGTAACGTTTATGTAGCATAAAATTAATTATAATATTAACAATAGCTGTGTTGCTGGCGAAAAAATATTTAAGGGTAAAGCTAGCAGTCCGGACGCACTCATCCTGTGCACATAGGCTATTGCATTACTGTGGGGGCACATAAGAGGTACCATATTTCTGTGTGCTGCTGACAGACTGTAAACATAATTACGCATATTACTGTTAAATAGCCTATATGTACTAATACCAATACATGATCTTACCTTCAACAGCTGACGTCAGTGGCAGCAAGAGGCTGCATAAAAACAGCAAATAATCCATTGTCATACGACAGACAACGCGGACATGTAAATGCGCCCAGAGAAGAGAGAGTAATCCTGAAAGGTCCAACTCCCGATGACCCCGTGAAAGTCCAGCAACTTCAAAATATCAGGAGAAGGGTTATCTCCCAATAATAAAAATACTAAATGATTGGAATGTACGAACCAACACAAGTTAGCATGAAAAGAGAGACTTATCCAATTCCTCCGTCTCGGGGAGGATGGGCTTCGCACGGTTCCTTCACCAGCAGAGAGGGGACGAGCGAAAGTCGTTCACCCAGTAGGCTACTTCGCATTTGGTTTCTTCGCATTTGACCCTTAAGAGCCTCGTTCGCCCAGTTCAAGTTTTATTCATATCGAGCAACGTGAAAAAACACGTCTGTGTTGTCCATTCAACGGTATTCTCCCGAAAATGCCAAAAGTTTCAAGGAGAAATAATTAAAGATTCATATCTTCCGCATCCACATTTAATCAGTTCTGCATTGTAGTCCAAAACGCACTTGCATGCATGAAGAATCTGCATGTGTTGTCCCTTGTCACACCGTTTTGCCGAGACACCGTAATTCCCTGAGCGAATTGTCAGCACGACTGAAGAGACGCTGGTGCTCCGATCTGCGCCCGCATTGGAATGAAATACCGTTGAGGCGAGCCAACGAGCGAGTGAAAGAGGCAGAAAGCGGGGCACAGAGGAGGAGTTAAAGCGTCAGTCTTTCTAGTGGTTACACCCCTGCAACTAGCTGTGAAAGCTGCTGGCCCTGACTCGATAGCCATACTCGGGAAAGTCAGACAGCCGCAGCGTCTTTGGAAGTTTGAAAGACACATAGCGCCCCCTGCCGGAACTCACAATCTGGGATACGGATTCTTTGATAGAAAAGGGATAGTTACTTCCTTTTATTTAGTTTTTCCAAATCTGTTTTAAATTTAGTATAATTCATACATAATTCATCTTAACCCATAATCATAGAACATGTGCGTAACGTGTTGGACGGTGCTCCGCCGCTTCTCCACGAGAAAGCTTCACGCAGATCTGTAAGTAAAATGGACGCGGTTCAGGCGATGTGTAAAAGTTTAGCTCACCATGCGCGCCGGATGGTATTTTTCTAATAACTCATGTAAATGGTCAGTACATTATGCGCATTGTCCCGGTTTTTGGTTGAAACAGTACGTGCATGTTTATTTTATTCTATTATTATTTATTTTTTATGACGGTATATCACAAAAAAAATATTTTAAAAACTGTCATCAGCTCTTTGAATTGTGCGAAATCTCCGATGTTAACCTGCTGCTTGAACAGAAAAAAATAAAATTGTCAAAATATTATTTATAAACTTTCTAAAGATTACTTTGTGGAAACTGAATGAAAACTGAATGTAAAGTGAAGAGTAGTCTTTCTGAGTAGATACCAGATGAAAATGTAATTTAATCGCGTTTAATAGCATTATTAATTAGTGTGTGTTTTGGGATTTTATTCCCCATGGCAACGTTCTATAACATTTTGTAAGCAGTCCAGTTTATTGAAGCTCACATTCTTTGAACATAATTCAGGCGTGTAAAATGCCATGGAAACCCTAGCAGATCCCTCTTTCTGTCCTGTATGATAATTCAGCGCATGAAAAAGGGGGTGCCTGTGATAATTCAGCACATGAAAAAGAGGGTGCCTGTGTGGTTTTATACTTTTGGGAAGTTTAGAGAATTAACCTGACATCAGTCAATATACTGTCCATCACAATCACCGCAGTGCCAGCATTTTACACTAGTAGCACACAATATTCCCCAGTTCTGTTGGACAAGCTAGCTGTTGGACAGGACTTCATGCTTTATTAAGGAGCAAAGATTTTTCTATAGATTAATCTCAAATCTGAAAGCTCCCCTATATTAATACAAGCCACTATTTTTATTGTCGATTAGAATCATATCACTGATGCTTGACGGAAATGTTTAGGTTATTTAAACACCATGGAACAATTTGTATTCAGATCCTGATAGAGTTACACTGTTGAAAATGCCACTGTACAACATCCCATTCAAGTCCTTTGTCTAAGTAAAGGTACTGTCTGTGTAGGGAGCAGAGGTGTCTAGAAACTGTCCGGGAGAGTTTTGCAGGTAGAGTGTGTGTTGTGAGTGAGTCTGATTCTGCGGTCTTTGGACTCAGGGAAACCTCTGTGTGTGCCCTCTGTCAGACCGGCTGTATTTTCCCCAGAAAACAAGCCTTAACTTGGCCATGTGTGTCTTGCCAGCCATACGTGTGTGTGTGTATGTGTGTGTGTGTGTGTGTGTGAGTGAGTGTGTTTGTAGAGGGCAATGTGTGTGTGTAGCGTATGTCCGTAAAGTACTGTGTGTGTGTCCCTCACCCTGGTTTGACTTCACACAGGCTGAGGACACAGCACTCATCATGCAGTATAGCTTTGAACTGTTTCCTGGCCCAGCATTACAATGGAAATAATATGAGCCTTTAACCGTCCCCTAGCTGTGGTTGACAACAGTGTGATCCGCACCAGAAGTTGCTATTTGGCCACCACACGCTTCCGAGTGATTTCTCTCAGCTGAGAGGATAGATAATAGATAATAGATTCCAATTGTCATCAGCTTTCAAAATAATTGTATGTGTGAAACCTAAAAGCACATACAGCATGCTTACTGTGCCTATAGTGTTTATCAGGCATGAATTTTTTTGAAGATCCCTTTTAAAACACATCTTCCGCAGTTTCAGTGGTTTACTGAGATGTCCATTCATGACTCATTCACTATTTATAACTAATCTTCTGCTTTAGATATGTTGAAAAATTCATAAAATAACATTATAACTTATTTTTGTCTGATTTAAAATTGTACTTAATGGTGTTAGGATTTTCTCTAGTTGTGATTTCCTTCACTTACCCACGCAGAAGTGATCGGAGGCAATAAATCCCTACTTACGATATTGTATCTGTAGAAATTGTTTGCTTGTCACTTCAGCTCTCTCTCTACAAAATATGCTGATATTCTGCATCTCAAATCCAATTTAATAAAGAAACAATATATATACAGCCAAAATAAAAGTATATGTAATGCAAAATAAAAGTATATGTATTG
>PYXC01001039.1:305000-322500 GCA_015244755.2 Tenualosa ilisha
GCTACAGAGGGGGAAGAATAAAAACACTGGTGAATTCAATTCCATGGCCTAATACATTTAAATGGCCATCATTCTCCCATGATGAGATTTAAAGTGACTAACAGGTCAGCGGGGTTGATATGTCTATCCTTCAAATAGCATTTTACTGGGAAATCGTATCACACTGTGGACATCCAGAATGTCTTTGTCCGATGAGTCAGTCCTGTTGTCCCCCGCTCTCTCCCTGCCTGTTCTGGGGCTGTGCACTAGGCTTTGTCAGACAGGTGAGGAGTTCAGTTCTGGGATCAGTTTTGCGGGGGCACCTCTTAGGTCCATTCTACTACTTACTGTCAGGCTCATAACCACAGACGCATCTGGTTCGCATTTGGAGTGGCGGTGGCGGCGGCTGAACTGCATCTTTCACAGACTCCTCACCGCGCTGCACCACTGGGCTGGGCTGGGCTGGAGGGATGGGCTAGGTTGTCAGTGCAGGGCGGCTCCCAGGTAGACACACATCCTCCAATCTGGGTAGGAGCCGGAGCCGGAGCAATGGGAGCTGCAGTCTGGGCTGGGGCAGGGCCAAGGGGAGCTCTTGAAAGGGGAAGGGGATCTCTCAGAGGCGCTGGAGAGTTATGGTGCTGTTTCTCACGCCTCCACAGACGCGCCACAGGAGAAGCCTTGATTCATGCCTGTCGTAAGTTCCAAACACTGGCAATATTTCTGTTTGGCTTGTAGGGCCGAAGGGCTGCACCTACACACCCAACTGCCCCGTGACTTACAGGATAAGCCCCTTTATGGCCACCGAATAGTCCTTTTTATTAGGGGGATGCTTGTGATCGTCAGTCTCCATGTCAGATCCCTCATATTCGTCAGACTGAAGACACTACTGTGGATACACCAAAACATGCATACTGCAGAAGCCTGGAACATGACCCCGAGTGCAGGGAGCGATCAGTGAGAGTGCTATCCTGCAAACACAGAGGTAAACATTTGAGTCTTGCAGACAGAATCCCATGAAATCGTGTGTTGCAATGGCAGGATACTGACAAGGAATGGAAACAATAGCTGTGCTCAGCAGCAGAGAGGGTCCAGCATACCTCACTCAAGCATGTTTCAACACACAACCCCAAATACTTTCATGAGGAGGCAATCTCTGCACACACACAAAGTCACGCCATGCCCCCACCACACACACATTGTAAGTCAGACAGCCACACAAACACACACACACACACACTCAATGACGCACACAAAATTAAAGAGGTTATCTGCATATATATATATATATATACACACACACACAGTAAGCTTGAAACAAAAATAACAGCAACCATAACTTCTCTGCCAAAATGACGTATTGTTTTTAAGCAGCTGGAATTTTCTGTCTTTCTTTTTTCCTCCCCCACACACAAATACAGAGAGAGAGAGGGAGAGAAAGAGAGACAGAAAAGAGAAAAAGAGGTGAAGGATAAAGATAGTGAGGCTCATGCATACATTCTCTCTCTCTCTCTCTCTCTCTCTCTTTCTTTCTCCCACACACACAAATAAAGCGAGAGAGGGAAAAGAGAACGGGGTAAAAGACAAAGATGAGGCACTGGCACACAAATGTGCTGAAGGTCGGCTGATATGGGGCTTTTTCTAGTTGATGGAAGCCTGCTGACATGGATGTGAATGGGATGTGGCTGTTGTTGCTTGAGAGGCCTGTAACTGCCCCAGGGCAACAGTAACAGTCGCTTTGTTTGCACCCGTCTGTCTGGGTCCTTTCTGAGTCTCTGCGGCCGGAGAAGCACTGGGAAGAGAGTGCGTCTGTCAGCACTGCCTGGGAAAGGCATGTGTGGTCATTCTCATCAGTGTTTTGGCAGGCTGCAGTGAAAAACCTCACCCTAGCACTGCAAAGCTTGATGCCCCCCCCCAAACACATACACACACACACACACACACTGGTCCCCTCCTATCCCCTGGTGACTCCCTAAGGTGACGTACCAACCTCCAACTTTCTACAGGCCCCAAGGCTTCTGCTTTTTCTCTGAGCCCGTTTAAAAACACCCCACGCTGCCCGCCACTGCCATACCAGCACCTGGTGCTTCTGGTCACGTGACTTGAGCAGTCGAGTTGGGCAGCGTCTCACTGGGGCTGTCTCGTTCTCTCTCCCCTTTCTTTAGTTTTCTGGTGCTGTCACACAGCTCTGTGTTTACACTGTGTGTGTTTCTCTGAATGCTGTCTGTGTTTTCATGTGTGTGAAAAACAGCATCTGCACGACGGTAGTCACAGCCTTGACTCTAAGACGACAGTAGTCTGCGTACATTGTGGCATGGCTGGGCTGACACAAGGAACTTTCTAGAAGTGTTGAATTAGAGACCCAAAGGTGATTTTTGTGTGTATACAGAGCATTTCAAATTAAAATGGGTTTAAACTTCAGATACGCCCAGTATACAGACAAATGTACCTGTCTCACACACACACACACATACACACACACACACATTTGTATGTACATATGATATGGATGCATATATATAATATGTTATGTATACCATATATTGCATTGTATTGTTTGAGTGTTAGGCTTTAGCAATGCATAAAAATATGTCTTATGCCAGTGAAGCTCACTTAAATTTAATTAAAATGAACCTGGACAAGTCTCCTGACTCTTGGTCCGGTGCGCTCTGATGAAGTGTCGTCTCTGACACAGGCATGTTTTTGTTGAGCATACCAGAGTGTGTTGGACTGTCATGGAGTAAGGTGGAGTTATTTCTGGGAATGACTCATCATTCGATACTGCCTAATTTCCTCAGGTTACATTCCACAGTGTTGATGTCGGCAAGTAAACAGTGTGTCTCTTCTGCAATGCTCTGTCTCCTAAACTCCTCACAGCTGGTTGCCCTAACTTCATAAGAAGGATATATGCTCAATCTGACTATTTACCTCTGCATTTGCAGTTCAGTTCCTTTCTCCTTCCCATGATCCCATTTTCAACCATATCAATGGTTCCATTAGAAGTTAGAATCATAGGAGGTTATAAAGCAGACGTAAAACGTACTCTTGCTATAAGAATACTTACCACATAATGAATCATATGCAGTATATGGACTCCACATACGCACAGCACATTGTTATAAATGATTGCTTAAAAACTGGCACACTATACTGACCAACACACAAGGAATAATTTATATGTCTTTCAATACATGCTTAAAATAACCCTTTGCCATCACTCCACATGCCACTACACGTGGCAAAGTTAAACTCAATAAAATAAATAGGACATTTATTGGGTTTTATTACTTCAAGTATCTAGAAACGTACTCTAACTAAACTCACTTAAACACGCTCCTTTCAGTAATGAAACACAAAGGGCTGAGGAGGGCAATAATTTCTGTCGCTGCCATGGCATGCATTAAAGTATTGGACACAGACGGGATTGTTTCTCAATTAATTGCATCCCGTGACACATTAGCATAACCCACTATTACTTGAGAGCACATTTTCCTTTTTTGATTTAGAAAGTGTCCGACTACTAGGTGAAGATCAGGGAATGTTTGATCATGAACACATGCATTCACACATGACTTAACATGCACCAAATATCCATGAGTTAGTCGTTCTGAAGTTGCTCCTAGAGAAAAGGATATAAATGGGGGTATCATAAATCAAGGTAAATGTTCAGTGGGTTTGGATCATATGAACTCCATATCTAACATGTAGAAAATAACTAGACTCAAAGCATTAAAATCACCCACTTCAAGTACAGTAAATGCAGAATGCAGTGAATTAGAATTCAGTGGTTAGAAAGTGGATCTTTCCTCTCTGCCTGTGTGGATGATGGAGACAGGAAGACGTGGAGATGTGTGTGTGTATGATGTGTGTGTGTATGTGGAGATGTGTGTGAGTGTGTGTGTCTGTGGAGATGTGTGTTTCTGGAAATGTGTGTGTGTGTGTGTGTGGAGATGTGTGGCTGTACACTCTTTATGTGTAATAGGGCATCATCTCCACCATGTCTTGCAAGGTCACCAATCTCATCCGCACTAAATGTCATTAAATCAAAGCCAAATGAATACTGCAGAGTCTCCTCCTTTTGGCTGGGGGGCAAAGGTGTTTTAGATTTTAAAAAGTTGCAAATTGAATTCACACTTGATGAAACAAACAGATCCTGTACGCCTGTGAATCCAGACGAAACGAGATGCCCAGCTCCGGGCAAAGTGTCCCTCCCTAAGACGCTGCATGTGCCGCACAAACTAATTAACCAGCTCTTCTCTAATAATGTGGGGGAAGGTTAAAGAGATGAGGGAACAGCCCCTGGCCTGGGGGGAGAGAAGCCCTCACACTCCCCCTTCAGAGAGCCCTCTCACTCCAGGAGCGCACGCGGGTCCACCTCAGAGCTCAGAGCCAGACTAGCTTTATGCACATCTCCTCTCACAGCGCTAAGGCCGCTAGTCACCACTAGTCACTGCTAAGGCCCACTGCTAGTCAGCGCTAAGACCTACATTGCTGGTTAGTGCTAATGCCTACACCTACACTGTGCCAAGCCCCACCGCTAGTCAGTGCTAAGGCCCACTGCTTGTCAATGCAAAGGGCCACTGCTAGTCTGTGTTAAGGCCTACTGCTAGGCAGTGCTAAGCCTCACTAAGGCCCACTTCCAGGTAAGACCCATTGCTGGTCACTGCTAATAGGCTCACTGCTAGTCAGTGCTAAGGCCCACTAATCCCCTGTTCCATTGCAAGTTGGTAGTAGATAACTATGAGTCAGGTTTCCCGAGTTACATTCTTAATGTGTTCCAGTGCATTTGTTCAGGAAAACAGATATCCCAAAAAACTAAAATGCTTGGCTAGTCTACAGCACGACAGAGACGCTGCATGATGGTGCTCACTGAAATAACAAGCAACACAGCTTGAAAGTTTTCAGTGAAACAGTGCGTAACTTTAGGTCGGCATTAACTGACGTACGGCTAATGAATGTATCAAGTGCAACTGTAATGTTAATCCAAAGGACTCGGTCAACATCAGCTTACCCCAAGTGCCCCAACTGCAATGTCGACTTGATTGGTTGTTCCATTACACTTTGCTGAAGTGGAGGTTGTTTTTTCCTGACTTCCAAGCACAACTGAATGCACTGAAGGCCCACTGCTTGTCATTGCAAAGCACCACTAGGACCCACTGCTAGTCACTGCTTCAGTTTGAAAAGCTGCTGCTGTCTCTTAATGGCGGAACGGAATAATAGTGTGCTGGGCATTGACAGGGCCCAGTGCTGTTAATTGCAGGGGAAGAGACTAAGGTGGAACTCACACACACACACACACACACACACACACACACACACACTGCTTTGGCAGAGCTGTGCCACACATCTCACAGCGATGCCACGGCTATCCAGGGAGAATAAGGAAGGCCGTCGGGCATCACTGCCCAGAGATAAACGGTGGCCTCTGGGTAGGGGTGGTGGGGATGACACACACACACACACACACACACACTCGGGCACTGTGGTCAGACAGACTGACGCGTCTGCTGCTATTATCCAGATGGGAGCCTGTGGAGGAATTTCACACCCTATTGACAATGGCACTTCTGTCAGCTGCTCTTTCGCACCCACTGGTCCTGCACTTTCCCCCTCATTCTTCCTTCTACACCCCCCCCCCCCCCACACACACACACACACACAAACACCCCCCATGCCCCCCACCACCCCACCCCCCCAAAAAAACATGCCCCCACCACACACACACCTTTACAAAATAGCAAGGCAGGGCTGATGAGGAGGAATAGCTGGTGACCGGATGACATGGTTCATCCCAGCAGGCAGAGAGGACAAGGGTAACTAGCATAGTGTGGACAGACTGGTGTGTGTGTGTATGTGTTTGTGTGTCTGTCTTTGAGAGGTAGCGTGTGTGTGTGTGTTAATGAGGTCACCTTAGAAACCTGCGGAAGCACTAGGTCAGAGACGACCTGAGGCGTAACTTTTGTAAATACTGACAGTCATTTGTTTCCCTTGTGTGGATTCACTGGATACTTATGGCATTTGAAAAGGAAATTAATGTGTGTGATGAAGGAAAAGGATGTTTGTTGGAAATCTGGAAGTGTCTGGTAAATAACAAAATGTGCAAAGAAAGTGCTGAACATTAATCTTCTGTTGAAAATACCTGTTTAAAAAATAGTATCTACCAGTACATACACTGGTATACTGGTGTAAGGTATCTTGGTGTGAAAATATTTTTCTTGCAGATTTGTTTTGTGTTGAGTGCTGTATAGTCTTTGCATATGACAAATTGAATTTGAAATAAACTTAAAGTTTGACTTCAGGAAAATGAAATCTCTGTCTCTGTGGTAGCTCTTCGTCGGAGGTGCTTGCTAGCGACACAAATGTGAAGTGTGTCAGAGAGGAACGGCTTGCGTGTCCCTGGTCATCCTTTGGCAGAAATCTGCCATAATACGCAGGACCCCAGATGTCACTTTGTTCGATTCTTTATTTATTTCTCCCGGCTCAAACTCTTAGGCAAATGGCACTTTTCATTTTGGTGATGGAATCCTCGCCCCAGTGAGCGCCTAACTGACACTCTCCTGTCTCCGTGTTGTGTTGCCGAGTGCCGAGTGCCACGTCTACCTCTTGGGGCTGCCTCAGTTGCCTCCGCTTCCAACCCAAACCTGATTAGAGGGTCAGGAATGGAGGGAGATGGGAGCAGTGGGATGGGGTGAAACTGGTGGGGGGGGGGGGGGGGCTGAGCTAATTAGTTTAATAAGATTGGGGGGAGTTAGGAGAGGCCAGGGGCACCCTGAGGCCGCCTCGCTCCGTGTTGGGTGTGCTAATCTCCCAAACTGCACCGAGACGGGGGAGTAAGTGCTCGCTGCAGGTGTCACACAGAACAAAAGACATTCAACTGAAACCTTTCAGACCTGATGGGCAGCCTGCCGTTGTGATTGCATTCATGTGCCTACCTGACTCCAGGACAGTAGGGCACCTGTAATTAAAGAGATGCAGCAATTATGCAGCTAGACTCAAAAATCACAAAACCGTTCAGAAATCATTGTTTTGGTTGTGTCGAAAACGGTGACTTTCCCTGCCCCACCTAGCATTGCCTATCAGAAAACCAGCCAAGCAACATTTTAAAAAGCGGCTCGCCTTTTGTTTCTGACAGTATGAGGATCTTGTTGTGTTCTTTCTCTACGGCGCCCCCCACAGCTTTTGGGTGCATACTGCAACAACAATGCAGAAAAGAAAAGCAGTGTTGCTGAGCGCTTCTTTAATGACATATTGTATTACGAGTTCTGTTTCTTAGCTGTCTGCTTGAGTGTGAGTTTGTGTTGTTACTTCGATGAATATCCCATCATACCTTTTGCTGCGAGATATTTATATACGTAGCCATTTCTTGTCAGTCATAACCACAGTTATCCTCATCTCTGGAGCTAGTAACTCAAATGTAGCTTAGGAGGGGCCGCTGTGGAGCAGCTAGTTAAAGTGTCTAAAGTGACTACTCATGGGAACCCAGGTTCAAATTTCCAATCCTCCCTTTCTCTCTCTCCTGCATGTTTCTTGTCTCTCTACTGTCCAACTGGAGTAAAGGTAAAGGATGGTAACCTCAGCATACAGCATTTACACCGGCCAACAACACTTTAGGCTCTGTCTTACGCCTCTTATCTACAGTAACCATTACTAGAACTTGCCATAGCTATCCCCACGTGCTGGAGAGAAGATGCTTGTTTTACTTGTTTGAGAGCCTGAATGAATTACCCTATTCACTAAATCAAAATGGTTTCTTCAAGGAGTCATTGTCAGCTAAATGTTTCTAATATGAAACTCTGAGGCAGAGGTGATATTTTATCCTTGGTCTTGTCTCCTTTCAAATTAGCCACAATTATCCACTGGCTGGTGGAATAACAATATTTCAGTCTGTCACAGTAGCAACAAAAAGCCTCATTCAACCTGCCACATGCGCCCAAATTGAATTCTGAGATTAATTGAGGCTTGATGGATGGCCTGGCGTGCTTCAAGGTAAGATGGATCCAGAGGAAGATGAGGAGAGACTCGTCAGAGCTCACGCACATCCACAGGCCCCAGGACGTGTTATCAAAGCCCGGCAAGCCTTTGAACAGCCAGTGTGATTAATCAGAGCCTGTGACAGTGTGGAGTGAGTGGATGGGTGCAGTCACTCCGCTCCGGTAGCTCTGTGTCACCCACACAAAAGAGACAAATCACACCAGATCGCTTCACTCCTTGGCATCTCTCATGGGCACAGGGCCTTCACAAGGCATTGTGGGCTTCAACAGAAATATGTGTAATTGGGAGAAAAATTGAATTTACTCCAGAGCAAAGTCGGAGTCTTTTTAGTCGTCCCAGCCAGCGGTCGTTTATCACTCTGAGCTGCTGCAGGCTAATTAAGGGGAAAACGGATCAATCAGTTTGCCCGCTCATTCTGTCTAGAACACTGAGGGAGACTTGGAGCAATCAGTGAAAGACTTTAAACACAACTCCTCTTGGTCGGTCACTGCCAGCATTGACCAGATTACACTAAAGTGGGTTAGTCACGCTGAGGCAACCGTTATCTATGGTGTGTGTACACATGTGGAGGTGTGTGTGTGTGTGTGTGTGTTTGGTGGAAGCCTGCAGTGGAGGTGGTGCGTGTACACATGTGGAGGTGTGTGTGTGTGTGTGTGTGTTTGGTGGAAGCCTGCAGTGGAGTTGGTGCGTGTACACATGTGGAGGTGTGTGTGTGTGTGTGTGTGTGTGGGTGTTTGGTGGAAGCCTGCAGTGGAGGTGGTGCGTGTACACATGTGGAGGTGTGTGTGTGTGTGTGTGTGTGTGTGTGAGGTGGAGGTGAGGAGGAGTTTACGGAGATGACCAAAGTGAGATTGCTTTGACTGGCGCGAGACGCCTGTGGTCGGGATGTCCACTCATGTCTCTCGCAGTCTGCTAACTCATTGGCTGCGGCTTGTAATGATAGTTGTTAAGTGAACATCAAATCCAATAACAACCATTTTTCTATAGTAATTGTTTGCTGTGGATGCCAGGTCCCCTGGCCCCTCTTGTCTGTGGGGATTCAGTCCATTCACCAGCTCTAATGTTGCTGAAAAACTACCCAGCCGGTTTTTTGCAGCAATAAAAGTTTTCGCATTCCTGCGACCAAACTTTCCTCAAAACTCTGCAGGCGGAGAGGAAAAAAGCACAGGCCCATCTAAGTGGATTATGATGTAATTTATCTAGTGAACCACAGAGCAGGCTGCCAGAATCCACCCCACAAACAAGAGCCTGGAGAGTAGGCCAAGAACGGCCGTGGCACAAATCAAGTACAGTTTACATTCTCTCGCACGACTGCATAAATAGATATGCCTTTCTCACGACTTCTCCACTGGAAACGCAAATAAATAACACACTGAACGATTCAATGCTGAGCTGCATTCTGCAGAGTCGCTGGATGCAAACATGGTGATAATAAACTCAACTGCCAAATGTCAACTCTCTGTGCTAATTTGGGAGAGTCCGCTAATGCTAATGGGTTGTCTGAACTGGATGTGGCGTCCTGTCCTCTCCTCCGGGGGGGAGCCGGGCCCTGATGGTAAGGCCAGATGGGGGAAGAGTAATGTCTGGGGGAACTCACCAATATTCTCGTCCCACGCTAATGAGGAGTCAATGGCATATAAACACATCTTCTCACGTTGTCACACGAGGTTCCACTTTGAATCCCCATGACAGAGTGAAATATTGATCACTCTGTGTCCACACACTGCACTTTCTAAAGTTCACAGACAGTTGGTCTTCCTGCACTGTTGACCCCATTGTTGTTTTTGCCAGCTCTGTCACATACTGTATATGTACCCTATGTTTTCATTTGATCGTAGGCCATGCATCAGCCCCAGTTCCAAATATTTTCACATAATTGCCCATCTACAATACATCCATGACTCCATCTCTTGGCTCATTGGATGGGCCTATTGTCTTACCTGCTCAACTCAGTCTTTCTCCAGCTTTGCAGAGCTGTAATGTGTGCAGGCCTTTGCCTAATGACCAGACCTCCCCATCACTAATGCTCATTAGGGTAATGAAGAGGCTGGCTAAGAGAGCCTGCTGCCCAAAGCCAACACTATTAGAGCTTCATGTCCTGGTGGGGACTCACCTAAAGAGACACTGGAATGCACATTTGGCCTGGAGAGTTGAGGGTCCCCAGTAAGGAAAGCCAGGCTTGCTCAGTGTAGCAGGGAGTCTCCGTGCCAACAGGCCACTCCGGACAGCAGAGAATCGAGTGGCTAGTCATCAGAAGGACAGACAAACAAACAAACAGGTGATTTGAGTGAGTGTGTAGAGAGGGGGAAAGTGGTGTGTGTGTGTGTGGTGTGTGTGAACAGAAGAAGGGCATTGAGCATTGAGGAGCTCATTTCCTAACTACTGAATGGGGCAAATGCTCGAGTGCACGAGAGGCTTCCTGATCACAGGTAGCCAAATGGAAACAAGAGGCCCGGCTCTCCTCTCCTCTTCAGCAGCCCAGAGGAACTCCTTTGAACTGCTTTCCACAGGATGTGTCAGAGTCCAACTGGCTTGTTAGCTTTTAGCCATCACTTCCTAACCGCCCCCCCCCCCCCAAACTTCCCCATCATAGGTCACAGCTCTCAAGGGGAAACATTTGGCATCCCCTCTCCCTGTCTTTATCCCTCTCTCTCTCTCTCTCCATTTGTCAGCCCCTGGTCAGCACTGAATAAATGGCCACAAACGCAGAATCAAAGCCTCATCAACAGTGACGTGACGAAAGTGGCACGTTTCAAAGATCCCCACCTCCCTGTGTCTAGACTGCTGTTCTTTGTTCAGCTGGAAGGCTGCTGTCTTCTTCTTTAACTCTGCAGTCCTTTTCTTTTTCACACGTTTTTGGATGTCACATCAGTGCAACAACCATCCTCTCTGATTTTGTACTTGTCACTCCGCAGGACCAAAACATTGCAGAGTGTGAA
This sequence comes from Tenualosa ilisha, assembly GCA_015244755.2. Classification (NCBI taxonomy): domain Eukaryota; kingdom Metazoa; phylum Chordata; class Actinopteri; order Clupeiformes; family Clupeidae; genus Tenualosa; species Tenualosa ilisha. Next base: position 315,908 of record PYXC01001039.1, read on the forward strand.
GTGTGTGCATGTCTTGTGTTTGCTAAGACCACTTCAGGTTACTTCCATCTGGGAAATCAATGCCTTTGTTTTGCTCTCTAGTGTGTCTGACAAAGGGAAGAAATGATCAAATTGCTTTGAATCGATGACAGTCTGTGGGGCTCGTCTGTGCATCAAGCCCTGCTTGTTGTAAAACAAGACATTACACTTCACACTACACACCATACCACACACACTCTCTCTCTCTCTCTCCTTCTCCATCTTTCTCCATCTCTCTCTCTCGAACACAGACAGACACACACACACACAAATAAACTTTCTCTCTCATACTTGCTACCTGCTTACACCTCTGAGTGGGGCGAGAGTCCTGCACCATCTGTTGCTGTGATCTGGCAGAGCTGTGGGAGGCATGTGGCACCTCTAGTCAGAGAACGACACTCACAACACTGATCCATGGTCCAAGGAAGGAGGTCATTAGAGCGTGTGTGTGTGTGAGAGAGAGTGTGTGTGTGTTTCACTTCCTTTGTTATTTAAAAAAAAAGGGGTTTTCTGATCTTTGACAGAATCTCTTACTTTGTGTCAAGCATGGCTCCTATGAAGACATTGAACTGTTTCTCTTACAGTACTGAGCATGTCCAGATTATGGATCTGTAAGTTATGGATAGAAGGTTCATACTCTTGAAGAGTTATTTGTTATTATCTTCTTACAGTGGCTCTGGCATCAACAATATTTAGACCAGTGAAACTACAATATCTACAAATAATTTCATTGTGGTTCCCGGTTGATGAATCAGCTGGTACGCAGCTAGTACGCTCCCAAATCTTACCTGTAATGCTTAAATTCAGATTTTAAAGTAGATTTGAAATGTAATTTACAGAACATTTAAACATCTGTCTGATAACATCTATCTGAAAGTCTTTCCTCAACCCACACATTTGCTTGTTTGTTTGTTTGTTTACCCCTGCAGTGCCTGATGATTTAGTCTGTTTCACTGCAGTAACTCCAACCCCACTGGTTCCTCTGTGCAGTGAAGTCCTGCTTCTGCACTCCGCAGCGTACTGAGCTGAATAAACAATCACCACCCATCTACCTGATACTGATACACATCCAACCAGACACACCAGCAACGTGAGACAGAGAGACAGGCCAAGCTGAAAGTAGACAAGGCAAACCCACGGTCTGTGTGTGTGTGTGTGTGTGTGTGTGTGTGTGTGTGTTTACAGTTTGGCAATCTGAATGAAAGTGGGGAGACAGCTTATTATGGGATTTCTGTCAAAAACACCCTACCTGCACCGTGACGGAACCATGCCTTGTGTTTTCTCTGAGTAAGGAATCTGATTCTTTGGATGATGAACACACACACACACACACACACATACAAATACACACACAAATGCACACACATACACACACAGGCGGTTGGCTTGGGGCTGCTTGAAGCAGTCCAGTCACAGGTGAGGCCATTAGTAACCAAGGCTGGCAATGGCTGTTTTCCCAGACACACACACACACACACACACACACACACTCTCACACACACCAAGAATGGCGATGGGTCTGTTTTCCCAGACCACAGGCCAAACAGTGTCCATGTTTACCTCCATGAGGTCACACCTCCCCACCGACAGCATGGCTGGGAATGGACCGGAAAACACTCAGGCAACAGAGATCTCACCCTGCTCTCAGCCGTGTCTCACCCGCATCTCACCCAAAGCTCACCCTGCTCTCAGCCACATCTCACCCGCATCTCACCCAAATCTCAGCAGTGTCTCATCTGCATCTCACCCTGCTCTCAGCCGTGTCTCACCCGCATCTCACCCAAAGCTCACCCTGTTCTCAGCCGTGTCTCACCCGCATCTCACCCTGTTCTCAGCCGTGTCTCATCCGCATCTTACCCACAGCCCAACCGAAAATTCTCAGAACCGAGGCATTCGTCAAAATGTATATCTTAACCCCCGTATTTCATCATAAAGGATCAGAAAACAAGGCCTCAAGTGCAAACAACCAAACCTGTCCTTTTTAGAGGAAGTGTAGATGTTGTAATGACAGTGTCTGTGCATGTGTGCGTGCGTGTGTGTGTGTGTGTGTGTGTTTGTGTGAGCGAGCTGCAAGGTGAATCTGAGAGATGGTTTGCGTGCTGAGGTGTTGCTGCAGGGCTCCTGATGACGATGCATTTGCTCAAACCCTGTTTATAGCAAAGGGCCCCTCGGCCATAAATCTCAGTGCTGAGGGAGTCATGTGACACTTCTTCACACTCCCACTATAGGTGCTTTCAGATCTCTAGGTCCTCCCATCCCCAACACACACACACACACACACACACACACACACACACACAATCTCTCTCTTTCTCTCTGCACAACCACACACTCTCTCTCTTTCTCTCTGCATAAACACACATCACAATGGACAGACAGATGAATACAAAAACACACACACACACATACACCTACATACCTATTAACATTCAGACACATACACACACGCACACACTGTCTTTCTATCTGCATAAACTGCTCAAACACACACCACAATGGGCAGACAGACAAATGTACTCTCACAAACACACACACACACACACACACACACACACACACACACACACGAGTACTCACAGCCCTGTTGTACTTGTGTGTGCGTGTGTACTTGTGGGTATGTGGCGTTTATATTCTAGGAGGAAGTTTGTCTTTGAGTGAGTAGAGTGTCCATGTGGCAGGAGAGAGCTCTCTCTAAACACCCCATGGAGACATGGAGCTACGGAGAGAAGGAAGGAAAGAAAGAGAGAAAGAGAGAAAGAAGGAAAGACCTTTTAGATGAGGATATCAATTAGGCAGCGTTGTATCATTCCAGCCTCCATACTGCCTGTGAAAAATTCCCCATCAGCAGATTATTTCACTCCAAAGGATTTCCTAAAGTCTCAGATGATGATCAAACTCTGTACTTTATCACTCCAATGTGTGTATGTGTGTGTGTATGTGTGTGTGTGTGTGTGTGTGTCCACATGATTGATCAGACTGTTTCTAACAGCTCAGTTCTGTTTTGTCTGGTCTGCTCTGTGTCTGCTCCAGTCTGGCTTGAAAGGATTAAATATGTGTAGCTATTGAGACATCCCCCTGCCCCACCCCAACCCACACACACACACACACACACACACACACACACACACACACACACGCTCCCCCTTTCCCTGGTCATCTTAGCCGTATTCCCATGTTGTCATAAGCCTACCATCCCAGCCCTATGACACTTGATTAGCATCACTGGGTCTGAGTCTAGTGCAGTGCTGCAGAGCAGGAGTGGACTGAGGGAGGGGCTAATGGATCATTAGTCTTCCCCACCTGCAGGGGGCCACGCTGGGGTCTCTGACCTCTTAAGAAATGGACTTGACCCCCAAACTACCATCCCAAGCCCCCTCACTCACACACACCAAAGACACTCACACACACACACACACACACACACACACACACACACGCACACACACACACGCACACACACACACACACACTCTTCTGCCCTGGCAATCACAAGGCATGAGAGGCGACCCTTTAGTTAAGACTGACCTTTGGCCTTTGGCACGCTGTCAGGCAGCAGCACTGGTGCGTGGGTCACAGAGGACGTTGCTGTCTGTAAGCTTTCACACGTCTCCTCTCTGGCTCCAAACACACACACACACACACACACTTGCTTAATCACACCACACTACTGCTCAGCTGACCTGCGGGGGTCGAGGACAGGTAAAGGTCTCACCTGTCATGTCCTCGTCTCTCCAGGTACAAGACGTTTCAGTGTGTCGGCTACTGGAGACATTTGCAGCATATTGCTGCTATTTTCTTTGCAGCGTTATTGTGGCAGGCTGGCAGCCATGGGTCATCTGAATGGAATAATTGACTCTGTTACACACAGACGCTGGGCACACACACACACACACACACACACACACACACACATGCGCTGGCACAGATACACTCCTAAGCACACACACAGACACACACACACACACTGGGCACAAATACACTACCACACACACACACACACACATACTCACAGACTGGGCACAGATACACTTCCTGAAGCGCACACATGCCTGCCAGTATGGAAGTTTACCCTCGGGCTCCTGGCAGAAAGCAACTGAAACTTTCTCTCTTTGGAGAAAAAAAAGAACAAGTGATTCTGACATTTATTAAGTTGAACTGGAGAGAAACTCCAGAGTCAGAAATGGAGTCCTGCCTGTTTGTCAGAGTTTTCTTCGAGAGCAAGGAGTCATGGTGTCATTTTCACCCTGAAACCTGAAATCAGCTCCCCAGCCAAATCCACCCCCTTCCAGATATCCTGCATACAGTCTGTGCGCTCAACAACCAACAGCTTAACTACAAGTGCTTACGTACATATTGCCTCAGTCACCAGATGCCCAAATGGATGATCTGGTGCTCCCTTAATACAAAAAACAACCGCACCACACCGCACACAGACAGTAAATATTTATTTATGTGATACTCAGAGCCATGTTTACCTGTCTTGAGCTTTGTCCATCAGGGGGTGCTGCTCTGAGAATCTCGGTGTTTGTTTGTTTGTTTGTTTGTTTGTATACTTATGCTGAGGGTTCAGGGGCACGACGAGCCCTGCTGGCTGTAAGAGCCGAGGCCGTGGCACCAGGCGACCCGTCAGCTGGTGAAATTATGCATGCGGCATCGGCAGCATGGGCAGACCTGGGGTCAGTGGCACATGGGGGGCATGTGCTGCAGGGTATGAGTCATGGGCGGTGCATGGGCAGACCTGGGGTCAGTGGCACATGGGGGGCATGTGCTGCAGGGTATGAGGGTTCATGGGCGGTGGTGGCGTAGCGGTGGTGGTGTAACTATTCCATGTCAGTGGTAGTGCAATATTTGAAGTGACCATTTCAGTCTTCCGTAGATTCTTCCGTTGTCAGTCAGGATTTCTTGGGATCAGACATTCCAATCAATGTGTTCCAGCTCTGCTGGCTGACCTGCCGTCTCCGCTGTGTGTGAGGGGAATCCACTGCAGTCCAACAGCTGCTAGCCTTCCTCCTGTCCAACAGTCCCATCCATGCCCAGAGGACCATAGTGGAGGTCAATGTGTGTGTGTCTTGAGCAGTGCTGACTGTCTGCCTAGAGCAGTGCTGGCTGTTTGATCTGTCCTGGAGGAAGAAGCCCTTAAGCCCTTTAGTTGTGGAAACACTGGAGAAACAATTGCTCTCTTACCATTGAATGTCTTTCACCCTGCATCTGACGCACCTTGGCCTCTGGGCCCGGCCCTGCCACTGTATCAAGAGTCATAGTAATGCATGATGTTTCCATGTCTACTGCTAACCTAACACAGTGGCATTGGATTATCACCCATGCCATCCAGTAGAATATTTTCTCCTTGTATTTATACTCATTTGTAAGCCAGGCTTAGTTGATGTGTTCTAAATGATGATAAATGTGTTTCTAATGTGTTTATAAGCCCACTATAATGAAAGTAAGAAGTCTGCTCTGCTGAACATCATAAAGCACCTGTCACTGTCACAGCCAGGCCAACTGGCACTTTGGACAGATCTGGACACATTGGGACAAATATGTGAAGCCTTGTCAGGAGAAAATGGAGAACAGATTTGTATGAGTGTGTGTGTGTGTGTGTGTGTGTGTGTGCGCGTGCGTGCGTGTGTGTGTGTGTGTGTGTGTGCGTGCGTGCGTGTGTGTGTGTGTGTGTGTGTGTGTGTGTGTGTGTGTGTGTGTGTGTGCGTGTGTGTGTGTGTGTGTGTGTGTGTGTTTGATCTCTCCTTCAGTCTCTAGAGGATCGGAGGAGAACACAAATTTATGCACAACAGCAGAACGCATGGCAGAAATCCCTGTGTTTAGATAAGCGCCGATCGATGTAAAAATCTCCGTCTCAGCGCCGGCACGGAGACCAGACCATGGATTCTGCTTTTTTTGCCACATTTCCCTTCAGCTGATCTGAGCCAAACTGTCACAAGCGTCTAGTATGGCAGCTTGAGGTCTGATAAAATGTTTGTACTCACATATGCACACACAGACAGGGAGAAGGAGCGTGTGAAAGAGGGAGAGAGAGAAAGAGAGAGTGTGTGACAGATGAAGAAAGAGAGAGACTGAAAATGCAGAGATGCTGAAAAAAATATCTTTAGTTTGCACAGCTTGAGACACAGAGATAGTGTGAGACAGTAGATAGTGTGAGAGAGGGAGTGAAGAGAGAGAGAGAGGTGGAGGCAGAAAGAGTGAAAGGAAGAAGTAAAAAAACTCAGAAAGAGGTGGAAAGAGAGAGAATGAGAAAGAGAGAGTGAAGGAGAGAAAGCTAATTCCCCTAGTGGGACTCGGGCCGGGCATTAATCTTCACAGTTTGACAGCTCCCAAAGTTTTTCAAGAAGCACCGTTTCCTTGAGCCATTATAATGCTTCACTCAAGCAAAACCCAGAGCTCAGGAGGGGGGTGCAAATCCTGCACTGTGTGGGGATGGGGACAGGCAGGCCCACAGGGGTGTGACCTGTCTGTCTGACTCAGTGACTCCCTCCAGAGAGACAAGCAGGCAGACAGACAGGCAAGCAGACAGACAGGCAGACAGACAGGGGTCACCTCTGTTCTCTCGTTCTCCTGTG